>OZ018321.1:138954462-139541962 GCA_963969495.1 Ceratothoa steindachneri | reverse complement strand
TTTTATATCATTAGAGAATCTTGCATTAGTTATTTAATTATACGTAAGTAATAATAAAATAGCTTCCTTTATTATTTCTTCAATAAATGGGTTCATAATTAGAGCGTATAATATATTTAAATAGAAGTTTTTGGAAGTTTAATTTATTGTATATGGTTTGTTATTAATTAAGGATATATTAACTTGAACATAAATGAAACAAAGCTATTATATTGATTTTTTCTCTATAACATTAAAGTCATTTAAGGGCTAAGTTTCGATATTTCTTATCGGACATGGTGAAGTTTAGGAATCATCCCCCTCAATAGTTGCCAAATGCCACCATATATCATTTTTTGCTCAAAGCAAAAATTCTATTTTAAATCATTCATTCTTTTTATTTAAATTAATATATATTGGCCCTTGAATCGTAATTAGTACCTAGTCTTTTACACAGATTTTTATAATTATTCAACCAAAATTATTATATTGCTTTATTTTAATTCTCTTTAAAACGGTACTAAAATTACTCGAGGTAAGGGAAATAAAAAAATATTTAGTTAGTGGTAAAATTAAGAAACTGCTTACGAAAATGAGTAATTTTGAAAAATATGTTTAAGCTGTTTATTCTTTCTACTTTAGAAGATATAGAAATTATGATGTTGACGGTATTTTTTGTTATAAAATTTAATAATTGCTTTTCGGTCCGTGTTAAACTTTGCAGAGAACGGTTATCTTAGTCTTGTGTTTCAAACCTTCTAAAATAGAACACGAGCTCTTCTCATTTCTTTAAGTGGTCTTTCAGTATCTTTAGGCGCTCGTTATTATTTTTTATCTATGTATATTTATTATTTGCAGTGCGCATCGTTTGAACAGATTACACCAAAACTGCCCTGGTTATTTGACTAGTGTCCATTTGGACTTTTTCCAAAAGAGAGGTCATACGCTCCGGTAACAATGGTCTTTCCAGAGTACCTATCCATTCGGATTCACTTACATAAAATGTTATTTTGGTTTGACGTAACCCATTATAAGATTTCATAAAACACTTCAAAGTGTTTTTAACTGATAATTTTTTTTTACCTTCGTTGTCGGTCTTGTTCTTAAAAACAAATACCATTTTTGCTTTATTTTAGTTTATGTTAGAGGCATGGAGTCCTCCTTGGAAACCGGGCTGGCGAAAACAAACAAAAGGGTTTTAGACTTCCGTAACGTCAAGAGAATGATGTTGGAAAAGGTCAAAAGGAGCCAGAAGTTTGAAATTTTAACTACCAGGTCGAAGCAGAGAGGAAAACCCATTATCAACGATCTGACGCTATCAGAACGCCGTAATTCATCATTGAAATCCAGGAGATCATAAAAAATAATCCTGTAAAGTCGATCAGTACTAATACAAGGAAGAATAGTGTGGATGAAAAGCGCATCAGGCTCGTAGTGCATAACGACATTCGCTACTTTTCATACCAGATTGGAAACAATTTTGTTCAATGCAATACAGGAAAAGCGACTCAAATATACCAAGAAGCTGTTCAACAAATTGAAACACCCGCTGGAGCCAGACATGCTGTGGTTCTTTTCCGACGAAAAGAACCACGGCTATATCCGTGTTCTGAGCGAGGTGGTGAAACCTGAATTGACCGGGTAGATGCAGAGAAGCTTTACGGGTAGGAGCAAGACTCTGTGCCCTGCCATACCAGTTGGAAAACACAGGCCTGATTGTGAGAGAATTTATTTGATCACGCAGCAGCTGACATTTTGCCTCTCAATTCGCCTGACTGCATCCTCCCCGACTTCTTTGTGTATGGTGCGGGACAAATAATTCCTGCTACAACACGAAGGACGAGCTGAAGGCCAAGATCACCAAGCCCTTCAGGGGCGTAAAACCTTAGAGAGCGACGAAATCCTTTGGCCGGTACCGAGGTCGCCTGGAGGCTGTCATTTATGCCACAATCATATATATATATATATATATATATATATATATATATATATATATATATATATATATATATATATATATATATATATATATTCTGTAAGTCCCATTTTGTTCATTCCATGAAGATGACCGACCACGGTCGAAAGACGTCTCGGAATAAAATATGTTTTAGGCGAATATTTTTCTCGCCTACAAGACCAAGACAAAAAAACTTGTAAGAGAAATACAGAGAATACAAATTAAAATCAATAACGATGCTACTGCTGTGAACTTCAACAGTGCAGGTATACAACATGGCCTTCTACCTAATTATATATATATATATATATATATATATATATATATATATATATATATATATATATATATATATATATATTACATTTTATATATGGACATTTCGTACAACCACTATGTATGTCTTAAAAGAAAATAAAATATCAGGACGTAAAAACACGTAAATAAGTTTTATATGGACGATTAAACTAACCTGGAACTAAGAATTAAGATATCTTAAGAAAATAAAATTGATAAAAAATAATTAAGAGAAGTAAAAATTCAATCAAGACGAAGAAATATATTAATATTATACTATAATAAATAAAATAATCAAAAGGAAAAAAAGAGGATAAAGATAATATGTACTAAACTTTAGAAAAATGTTTTTTTTAATTTATAGAAAATTTCATTTCTAAAAAAGTTATCTTACTTGAAAGCGGAACTTTATTTACCACAAAGCACAACGCAAGCGCACACAACAGTAGAGTACCACACACACAACAATCAGCGACTATATAGTCGATAAAACAAATAATGTCCTGCCCTGGCGCATTGATTTCCTGCAGCTTCATACTGTGTCGTGTGATGCAAGATGCCGCATCTAACCACACGCAACATGCTGATATCGTGATAATTTTGTTTTCATTTCCATTCACTTATTTGAGCTTGTAAATGCTGAAGATAAACAGGCGAATAAATTGAATTGATTATCGCTTTTTTTTTATCTCAGATGCGGGGTCATTTATTATTGAGGGATTTACACACAATTCTGTATTTGTAGTCAATTTAAGCTGAAAAGCATAATGGGGGAAATATTTAGAGTGACCCCCCCCCCCTCGGCAAAATTTAGAGTGAGAAAAAAAACATCTCATCAATTTAAGCTCTGTATCCCTATTGCGCAACCTGAAAGTGATATTTACTTTATCAAGATTTGGAATGCAAATAGTAGCTAATATCAACAGAAGACGATTCTCTATCTGCTTCTTTGGCTCGGTTTGAACTGAAGAGAACACCTTTATAAACTTCTTAGATCGATAGCAGCGAGTCATCCATCTGGATTAGAATCATTTATACGATTATATATTGTTGATCAGGTGATTAACCACACTTAAAGAAAAATAATCGGGTGTTTGTGCTCGAATTTGGCGACCAATTTTGTGGCAATGAACAGATACGTCTCTTAGGTTTCAAAAGGGGCTTACTTGGGTAATATTTTCTTTTTCTTAATAAAAACCCCCCACAATAAAGTGTTTAAACCGAAGTTACAGCTGAGTTGAACAAGAGTGAGGGGTGATTGTGATCTAAGTACTTCTAGTGGATTTTAGATGGTAGCAGAATAACTAATGCACAAGAAAAGTGTTAAAGGATAATGAATGGTTGTGGGGGAAATTCCACGTGGAATTTCTTTTTCAGCACGGAAGTTCCATGTGCTGGAGAAGATTCTGTTAAGCTTAAATTGGTAAGCCTAACCCCCCCCCCCCCACCTTCCACAAGCGGTAGCTTCGAACCGCGTCCACCACGATTCACCTTTTCACCAACTAGAATAGCCTCGGCAAGACGATTCAAGGCCATTCGAGAGTAGAGCTGTTTCCAGCTACCTCCCCCCCCATCCGGGGCGTGGGGAGAGCCTCGGACATAAATAGTGCTCGACTCCCATGATGAGACACAGTTGAGAAGTCTCGCCCGGACCCCAAGAAAATTCCCCTAGTTCCAAGTCAGGTGCTAACAACAAAGCAAAGTGACAGCTGAACTATTTGTGTATTGGAATTAGCCCCAGCCATTGAGGTAATTCCATTTAACGATCGCTACCGAGTGATTTTTCCGACTTTCTCTTCAACTCCTGTCAAAACCCTCCTCGTTCGCCCCTTGTTTTCGGGTGGCCGAAATAGTCTCCCCTGGAGAGACTATTGGAGAACCGTCATTACTTTAACATCCCGCTCAGAAGCTTCGAGCGGCCTCGCCTCACGTACAGAAGACATCCGTGAAGCCTTACCCTGACGCCTTACCCGGAATCCTTCGTAAGCCAACCCCTCTTCCCTTTCAGTAACCCATTTGCGTTAATTCCCCCCATTTGAATAGTCTCCTCCCGTAACACATTAATTTTAACTTCATAGTCTGTTTCATAACTACAATCACCCCTCTCGTTCATCTGATGCAATTTTGCCCGTCAATTCTCTCATTATTTTTATGTCAATAAAATTATATTTTTGTCATGCCTCTTTAAATAACCTTGAGCTTTGCCATAACCCATATTATACCTGACCTCGCTGCACTCTTATCTCGCCCTCCGCCTGACGAAACTCGTGGCGTTCCGTCCCCCTTGTCGGTTTGCCTTTAAGTTATTGGTCTCTCCTCCGTAGATATAATATGGTATTGATATAATGTAATGTCATATGATGACAATGGTAATAAATAATGAGTTAGAGTCAAGAGTAAGTAATTGAAACGGCTTAAATTGTTTTTGATAGTACGTACAATGATTAATAGTTGCCAAATGGGATGTTATATGTCACATTTTATTGTATTTTAAATACAGAATATTACTGTAGAAAGTACAGTAACAGAATTAAAAATTACAGCAACATGCACTTTAGAGTAGGTTTAATAGAGTGTGTTTTTGTTATATTCACATATATACTGTATCCGAAAAGCCACTAACTATTACTTAGTTATATAGTGTTACTGTAATTTTTAAGTAAGAATCTGTCTTAAAATACAGAAAGTTTTTGGTTGCTTAGCTGACAGTAAATAACCGTAAGACTTACATTAAATATTTTGCAGTGTTGACAATAAATATCTGTTATTAAGTTGTATTTCTATGCAGCACTCTGCCTATAGGATCATAAAATATTCTATGAATAGCTTTTAGCTTTGCGGATCATTAAGTTCGAATGCCTACACTCGATAACTAACATGGTAAAAACTTTCAAATTTAAATATAAATAATGGTTGCCTCATCTTTGTCGCTATGGTCTACTAGTGTGATTGTTGGATAGTGCACTATCCAAAATACATGGACAGGAAGTTCCTCTATGGGCCTGATGGGAAAGTTTTGTCCAGTTAATTCCCTGCGCGTAGCTCTCCGGAAGATTTCTAGCAGACCCATTTAAGTCGACTGGGCCTACTAGTGGGCATACTAGTAAAAGTATTGCCTCTGCCTCTATGCTCAGAGCTCATTTAAACGGGAAAATGAAATACAAGTACACACTTTCCTCTTCTGAATTTTAATAGACGTTATTACACCTTATTATAATAAACTAGAATTCATTCACATTTTTTTTGGGGGGGTATGTATACATTTTTTTGTGATTAATTAAAATATTTGATTTAATATCAGGGTGCCCCTTCCCCAAACGTGCTTGCACAGACTTTTTATGATATATCCTTATTCATTCACTAATCTCCATTACTTTGCAGGACATGACAGAAGCAACGCCTGTGAAAACAGTTAGATCTCAATGGGAGCTCCAGCCAAAAATAAACTGCGTCAAACATTTTACAAGACAGGCTCGTTCAAGAAAGTGCAGGACACTTTTGTCCATCAGTTCGATGTAAAAAAGCTCCCTCCAAGAGCAGAATTCAGGACTGGGTGGACCACTTCGAGAACTCTGGGACAGTGGAGAACCTCACTGTCGCCAGAGACAACCGTCCAAGCCATTCAGGACGCCCCAGGAAGTGTACAGCTGAGCTATTCGAGAGTGTGAGAGAATCAGTTCAGCATAGTCCAAAACGCTCTGTGCGCAAGCTAAGTCAGTCCCTCGGTATATCCCGTGAGACTTGCAGGAGAGTGCTAGTAATGGATGTAAAGACCTACCTATATAGAATACAGACGAAGCAAACCCTTACAGCATCAGACAAGTAGCAGAGAAAGGCTCTGGCAGTCAAGATACTGGAGAAGATTCAGGAGACCCTAACTTTCCTTAAACTCTTTTGGACCTCAGATGAAACTAACTTCCATCTTGAAGGAAAGGTAAAGAAGAAAAATGTCCTCTGGAGGACCTCCAGACCAAAGTAGGTAATCACCAAGCCCCTACACTCCCCTAGGTGCATGATATGTACTGCAATCTCAGCCAGAGGCATCATCGGACCATTCTTTTTCGAGGAATCTAGCACGACAGTGACAGTCACCAAGAAGCAGTATGTTGAGGTCGTCAACACTTTTAAGAGGAAGCTGCAGACTCTGTTTCCGTCGCTTATGAGGAAGGTTTGGTTCCAGCAAGATGGAGCAAAGCTCTCACACCTCAAAACTATCCCGAGGTTGAATGAAAGAGAACTTTGGTGGACGTGTGATCAGTCTCAAGTCAGATTTTGAGTGGAAACCTTACAGCTCAGACCTTAGCCCCCCAGATTTCATTTTCTAGGGCTACTTTAAAGAAAAGGTGTACGCATGGAGACCCAGGACCATCGCAGATCTCAAGGATGCCATCAGAGAGGAGATCAAAGCCATTCGTAAGTCGGTTTGTAAGGGTGTCATGGACAACTTTGTGTTGTTCCTCAAGAACTGCACAGAGCTAAATGGAGTTCATCTCGAAAACGTGCTCTAGCATAAAGAAGAAAAGTCCAAATACTCTCATATTTTGATATGTCTAACACTTCATTATTTAAGACCTTGCATATACATACTAGTTGAAAATAATATATTTTTTACGTTAGTATTTAAAGTGGCGACAGTCGGCATGACCCATTCTTGGCGGTGGGCATCCGAGGTAGTAATCAACTTCACCACCATCTACTGACGATCTTCTGTCCCTGTATATCTTTAACTAGAACGAGATCCGTGGCAGAAAGGAGATGGGCTCAATTTAAGGTCTTCCAGGAGGAAATCTTCCACAGGCACATTACTGTGCAGTGAGAAGATGTCCCGAACAATCCATCAAGCTCTGCAAGTACCCACCTCCTACCTACCTCCTACTTACTTATATAAAGTTCTGGAAGTACTCAATTATATCAATTTCTGAAAGTACCCACATCGTTACCACTTCTATCACGCTCTGGAAGTACTTACATCGTAACTACCTCTATCAAGATCTGCAAGTACCCACCTCGTTCCAACTTCTATCAAGCTCTGGAAGTACCTACCTCGTACCTCAATCTATCTAGCTGTGAAAGTAACACACCTCGTTCACACTTCTATAAAGCTCTGGAAATAACCACCTCGTTTGTGGATAAGATCAGCAGATGTTCGAGGGCCATTCGAAAAAGAATGAAACGTCAATGGTGACGAGATTATCGCCACTCTCTGCAAGACGCTAAAGTCAGACGACAGCCTCTGTATTCCACTAGTCTATTATCTTTGACTATGTAAAAAGACTTATGAGACGTACTACGCTACAGTACGAACCCTTATTTGCCTTGTATCTATTTGAATTCATTACATTACATAAAATTGTAGATATATGCAATAGAAGAATGCTGTTCAATTCTCGCTAATTATAATTAAACGACAGAATTGCTATAAAATAGTCTCATAAGGTTTATGTTTTCGAACCTTTGCATAAAAAAGTAGAAAAACATACATATGATCATTTAAGAAGTGAGCATCTTCCCTGCAAGACTTTCGGAATCCTTACTAATTTTTCTACATCGTAGGAGCTCAACAATCCCCAGTATGATTAGAAACTCTCTTGTAGTTATTCGTAATGTAGGATAACTTGGTGAACCTAGGAAGTTCCCAACCCGCACTCTCTCTTTAGCAGTGCAATTGAACCGTAGAGTGAGAGAACAAACCATGAAAATAACCTTATTCAAAATCCGCACTTTAGAGGTCTTGGAAATGATTAATCAATATTAGGTGGTTCAAGAACTCAGGAGTTATGATAATGGTATAATTAAATCTGCTTGTGTTGTGAAGATGACTGAAGAATACCCTTCTTTGCCATCACATCAACTCATTGGCGTTGATATATGCTTGAACCATTTAAGTGGAGCAAGGGTAAGGGTAAAGAAGTGTGAATATTGTAAATAACTTTGGTTTAATAAGCTTTACAGTTAATTTGCAGTCACCTATTGTGATGGAATTCCACGTGGAATCTCTTGTTTAGAACGGAACCTCCATGCGCTTTAGAAGGCTCGGTTAGGCTTACATTGGTAAGCCTTTCCCTCTCCCCCCCTTCCACAAGCAGTAGCCTCGAACTGCGTCCACCACGATTCACCTTTACGTGGGCTAGAATAGCCTCTGCAAGACGATTCAAGGCCATTCGAGAGTAGAGCTGTTTCCCCGCTACCTCCCTCCCCCCCGGGGGAGAGCCTCGGACATAAATAGTGCTCGACTCCCATAATGAGACACAGAGTTGAGAAGCCTTGCCTGGACCCCAAGAAAATTCCTTTAGTTCCAAGTCAGGTGCTAACAATAAAGCAAAGTGACAGCTGAACTATTTTTGTGTATTGGAATTAGCCCCAGCCATTGAGGTAATTCCATTTAACGATCTCAACCGAGTGATTTTTCCGACTTCTCTCGTCAACTTCTGTCGGAGCCCTCTTCGTTCGCCCCTCGTTTTCGGGTGCCCGAAATACTCTTCCCTGGACCGGACGTTACCGCCCCCCCCATTTTTTGGAGAACCATCATCACTTTAACATCCCGCTCAGAAGCTTCAAGCGGCTTCGTCTCACGTGCAGAAGACATCTGTGAAGCCTTACCCTGACGTCTCACCCAGAATATTTTGGAAGACAACCACTCTCCTCCTCCAGTAACCCATTTGCGTTCATTCCCCTCATTTGAATAGTCGTTTCCCGTAACACCTTAAGTTTTAACTTCATAGACTGATTCATAACTACATTTCCATCCCATTCGTTCATCTGATGTAATTTTTGCTTATCATTTATCTCATTATTTTTATGTAAATAAAATTATATTTTTGTACATAACTCTTTAAATAACCTTGAGCTTTGTCATAGCCTATAATTCACCTAACCTCGTTGCACTCTTTCTCGCTACTCAACCCGTCTAAACTAGTGGTGTTCCGTCCCTTTTCGGTTCGCCTCTAAGTTATTGGTCCCTGCCCATAGATATAATATGGTATTGATGTAATATAATGTCATACCACAACACCTATATATATTGCCAAAGGGAGCGTATATTTCTAGTGATAGATGATGGTGAAGCCTTCAAAATAATCCTAAATTGCACTAGCTAATTATTTTAAATAGCAATTGTTGGATTAGTGTAGTGTACAGACTTTTGTGTCCGTGTCTTCCTGTCTCTTGTTTGACGTTTTTATCCTTTTCTTTGATTTTGTATATAGGGACTGTTAAGATAATATTTTGTTAGTGTTTGTACAGCTGAAGATTGGAACGTGAGTAGTATTGAAGGTCGCACCCCGAGTCTACACATAGACACTATCACACACAAACACACACATACACACACATAACGCATGACCTTTTTAATGGACTCGGCCTCCCTTCCCCCTCTCCTGATTGGTTTGACGTCAAAATGTTCACGCCCCGTCCCCTCCTCCTACTGTTTCTGAGACAAAGGGTTCGTTTCACTCCACAATAGGAACTATCGGAAGATTAATCAAAGATTATGTCTAGTCCAAATTAAAGAGCCCTGGCATCTACAGGTTATTTTCGAGTGAAAATAGTTGAAGGGCACACACACATACACGAGCATACACACATATGACCGTTTCTCAGTTTATAGCAGTGGTTATCAAACTATTTTAAGACTTTTTGCGTGGCGCTCTCTTTACAATTTTTTAGATGACTCGCAAAACATTTTAAATTAACTAAAATTAACATAAAGGCTACTGAAACAAAACATTTTGGGCAAACAATGATTTATTAAAAAATGGCAACCTTACTCAACTGAAACAAAAACATTTTTTTGAAATCAATTATTTTTTGAGAAAATGTCAATCTTAATCATTAAATGTACATTCAATGGGATAGGTGCATTTGCTTTGCCTGAACCAGTTCTTCTAGGTTTGGCTTTGTTTTGGCCAGTGCAACTCTCCCGTCATTTGTCGCTTCTAAACTGTTTCGGAATTTTGTTTTGATGGCAAGTAGTATGGAAAACGCTGTCTCGCAATTATAAGAGGTTGCAAATAGAATCAGCACTGTTAGAGCAATCTTAGCAACATCGGGATAAGACTGTGCTATTTCAACCCCAAATAATACAACATATTTCTCGGAAAATATGTTTTGCACCCCTATCATAAATCAAATCAATACACTGTTCTTGAATTCAATTATCCTCCAAAGGCAGATCATTAATGGAGAGTACAACGGGTTGTTAATAAATCGATAGTATTTTTCAATTTCTTGTAGGTCAGAAATTAAATGAGAAATTTCTTCACTAAGAATTAATACATGTTGTTTCATCACCTCAAATATAGCGTCATCGACATTAAGCTCCTTTTCATCAATATATTATGTATTTAGCTGTGTAAATGGGGCAAGGTTCTTCTTCTCTAACTTTGAATGCCATAGTTCGAGCTTCATTTTGAAAGCTGTCTATTTTTCAGGACAATGGAGCAATGTGATCTCTTTTCCTCGCAGCGCCAAATTGATGGAATTCACGAATTCGAATATGGCCACCAAAAATAACAAAAAAAAAGAAAGCAGGCATCAGAGAATTTTGCGTGCATGTCTGGTTTAGCATTTGCAAAAATTGCTGCAATTCTTCATGTAGTATGAAAACTTTCTTTAAAACTTTCCATTTGGAAAGCCACCTAACGTGTGAGGGCAACAAGAGTGTTTCAAATTCGGAATCACTTTCTTTGCATAACTGCTTTGCATTTGCTTTAATGAAGTTAACTGTTCTAATCACTTCACCAAGAACATTGTTCAACTCATCAGGGACGGTTTTCATTATTAAGGTTTGGCGATGAATAGTGCTGGGTGTACAAATAATATCTGGGGATTTTTGCTTAGCCAAAGTTTGAAAACCACAACGGCAACCAAGCATTGCTGGAGCGGCAACAGTACACACGCCAATGGCATGTTCCCATTTGATAACATCTGCCTCTAAATATCTGGCCACTTTGTTAAATATCTCCATTGCAGTTGTTCTGGTGCTAAGAGTTTTACAAAACAAAAAATCGTCTTCCAGGTGTTTATTATATACATATCGTACGTAGACACAAAGTTGCGCTAAGTCGGCACAGTATCGTTTGACAGAGACATGCTTTAGCTTTTCGAGTTCAGAACATCCCAGCACATTCGATATGATATCTTTGCAGCAAGGTAATATTAACTGTTCTCCGATGTTGTGTGTGTTTTTGACAACAACTATTTTCCTTGAAACCTCATAGGAGGCTATCAAACCAGCCTTAATGTTCTGCTAAAACATTCCTGTGTCATCAAGCCTTGATTTGTGCAATTGTTCGGCTTTTCGTTAAAGAAGTCGACATCTTTGTTTATTGAACTGGGATGCTTTGTTTCCAAGTGTCTCTTTAACTTACTGAGCTTTAGAGAAGTGGATGCCAACACCTCAGAACACAAAACACACTGTGGTTTCTCTTCCCCACTAGACTTTATTATTGTAAAACCTAATTTCAAATATGAATCATCATATCTCATATTTTTTGGATCCATTATAAATCTGAAAAAGGGGAAATAAAAAAAATAATTAGAAAAATGAATTAATAATTTTATGTTAAAAATTAAAAGCTAGATTAAATATGCCTATAAATTAAGATAATCGAACCTTGGATGTTCGATTATCTTGATTACTGTAAATTGGCCTTAAAAGTCGACTCTTCAAGTCTGAAAAAGTCTTTTCAATATTAGGAGTCGACTTGAATAGCAGGAATAAAATGCGAACCTTCCTCACTGAGCTGTAAACAAGTATCAATCACTGTAACCTACACCACTTAATCTAGTGATTATGGATATACTTTGGATTCCAAAGTATAACCAGCATCACTTAGTCACTGTTACTCCTCAAATCAAAGCAATTCAAATATAATAACGCAATCCGCTACACATCCAATCAAAGCAACTCAAATACATTTACGCAAACCACAATGCTGCCATTATGAATGCCAGACGTATTCAAAATTATTTCGCAAAATAATTACCTAATAACCATATTTAGCGTGTTACATCTCTCAGACTTAGAAATGCTCTCTAATTCCCATGTTTAATGAATTCTTGCACAGAAATTTACAAAAACAAGGTCTGCTGATTTATGACCTTACGAACTTCAAAACTTTCAATAATTCCCGGACTAACCTTGAAAGGACTTTGGCTATTACATCATTCGAAAGAGAATGTAAAGCAACATAAGGGTTTCAGATTTCGCTGAAATCGGACGAATAGTTATGATGTTATTGCTAAATAATTCTACGGATAACCCTGAGAGGACCTTGATAATTATTTTATCATTCTAAAGAGAATATAAAGTAAAACAACATTAGGGTTTCAAATTTCGTTAGAATGGTACAAATAGTTATTATGTTATTGCCAAATAATTTGATACTATTCCAAATGTTGTATTTTCACCAACGTCCACGTTTGTTCCGAATATGCAATTGATGAAATAAGAAATAACTTAAAGTTTTTAATTACAGAGGGGAACAATTTTAATCACATTTTCTGGTGACTTAGATTTATCTGCCAATTTTAATTCGTTTTTCATGCTGATTTTAAATATATAATCCATTTTTACCTACATGCTATAGTTATTCTGTGATTTCTATTTTCTCGTTTCCTCGAAAACTGCCCTCCGGACGGACAGAGAGAGTGCTTGTAGAAAGTAAATACTTCACAGTACATAGTAATAAGCGTTATTGTGCAAAATATTGATATTATTGTTTCTTTTTTTCAGGTCTCATGTTAGAGTGATGGCTTCGTCAAGAGGAAATTTTGTTAATGATCCAGACACCTTCTGCTACATATGTTTCTGATACATGCTAGTTCCTCAAAGGCGCAATATATCAAACTTTGTGATCCACACTTATAGGGGATATGTTGATGTTCCTCTTGGGAATCAAGATAAGAAGTAGGCCCCGCATGCTGTTTGCCATAGTTGTATGGAACATCTTTGGTGAGTGGACGAAAGGAAAGAGAAATTGTCTTCCTTTTGGAATCCCCATGGTGTAGCGAGAGCCAAAGGATCATGTATTGAACTGCTATTTCTGTCTGGTGAATACTAAAGGGATTGGCAAGAAAAATCGGCACAAGATCGACTACCCCAACATTCCTTCGGCGATCCAGCCAGTACCTCATTCTGAGTCTTTACCAGTTCCGATTTTCAGTGGATATGCTTCCCCTGAGGATGAAAATGATGTACCTGATATGTACATCCACAGAATGGATTCAGAGTCTGCAGATTCATCATCAGATGCTGAACAGTCATTAGCTACTCACTGTTTCAATCAAGAGGATTTGAATGACTTGATACGTGATTTGGCACTCTCTAAGAAAACGGAAGAACTTTTAGCTTCCAGTTTGAGTGAAAGACATATGCTTGACAGGTCGGTACTGGTATCATATTACCGAACAAGGGAGAGTACATTTGTTAAGTATTACTAATATGCTTTTAGCATATCGTGATCTGGGATGCAACGTGAATGTGAAGCTGTATTTCCTAAATAGTCACCTCGACCGATTCCCAGAGAATCTGGGAGCCGTGAGCGAGGAACAAGGGAAATGCTTCCATCAGGATTTGATGACGATGGGAGAGCGCTACCAACGTCACTAAGATAGACACATGGTGGCGGACTACTTCTGGACGATTAGAAGAGATCAGCTAGAGTAAACCTACAAGAGAAAGAGTTACAAACGCAAATTTTTACCCGATTGAAATCAAGAATAGGTCCTCCAGCCTGATGTACGGTCATTAATAAATTAACAACTATTTGATTACAGTATTTATAATCCTAATTTGTAATTCAAGTTTCTTCTCATATGCAATAAAATATTTGTGCAAAAAAACCTGCTTTACTATAAATAACGCAAAAGGATGATTCAAAATTACTTCAGGGCATGATGATAGGCGTGATAAAATGAAAATTATTGTATATTAGTTATTGATATTACGAAAGGTCTGTAGCATATAGTGGGAATCTGATTTAAGATTTGAATTCAGTTTGCTCGAATTAGGTAGGAAAATGTACTTTTTTCAATTCACCAAATACATTGTCCACCAGTGTTATCTTTCGAGTCTCAGCAGTATCTAAATTTTTCCTAAGTTGGTGATCATGATAGCCAAAATATTTGAGCAATTTGGCTCTTGAGTGAGTAGTCTTTTCAAGGAACTACATTTATACCAATTGTAGTTTACCAGCCCTCTTTCATATACAGAGGTTACCGAGTGTAAATGATAAAAGTAATAAATGAAACCTGGAGACAAACATTGCAATGCAAATAATTTTACGCGGAGTCAAGTCATATTCCCAGGAGCAAAATAGCTATTAATTAAAATAATAGTCAATTATCATTTACATATAAGCTATTTAGTGTCAGGTCGGTGGTGGTGGATATTATCTTTACGAATCTACTACTCTTGCATAATCCTGGAAGATATTCCTGGGTGCCACACTTTGTTTAATTTTAGCCTGAAGTAAAAGGAGGTTGCATACAACTAAGTTCCACAATGAATTTACCTTGCATGTGAGTTGTCTCCACAGTTCGGCACCAATGTCGGATCACCTCTCTTCCTTATCCTCTTAACATGCGATGTATATGTTCCACTAAACCTACACTTTCATTATTTGCTGATCTTCCATCATACATCTCCATTATTTTAGTTCTTTTAGTTAGCAACCGTTGCCACTTTTGTTTCAAATTTGATTTTTCCAAGAATTTGAGTCATTGAAAACCCCTAAAATAGAATTGTTTTTATACCATATGTTTGGGAAAACAAATCCAATATTTCTGATCTCTTCTAACCTGGGTTCCCTGGATACACAGTTATATTAAACTTAGTTTTATTCTATTCCAACCATTGTTTTAACCTTAAAAGATAGAAAAATCGAGAGAATGAAATCTCAATGGAACAAGATCAGGGTATTCAAATATCTTAGTTTTAAGCCCCATCAAATGCAGCCGCAATGAAAGACTCAACGCTGACTCACTAGACTGCCTCTAAATTATGAACAGCTGTGTAGCTCATAAACGCTTTGCGGGTGTCAAAATTTATTTAAGAGTTGTGGCGTTAATGTTTAAAAATAAATAGAGAATTTGCCTTTTGTAGCATAGCCTAACTCTTCGTTAAAAGATAATTTAAGTTTTGTAACCGACACATTTCGATTATTGAAAATTTATAAATGCTAAACCACCGTTACAACCACCTATCCCTATTCCATAAGTTTAATTACCACGTAATGAATTATGTATGCCATTATTTTATTAATAACTTAGAGAGATATAGACTGAAGCAGCTACTCTATTTAGAGATAAAAAAAGCTCACAAAGTGCACATGTAAAGGTCTTTAAGAATATAGACGAAAGCGCTCGGAATGGTTTTTCACTTTTCCTTTGTGGGTGTATCTGCGTAGTCTATTTAGAGATGTGTAAATCAATTGACTGGAGCAGTGGAGTTCATAGGCACAATTTTTTTCTAAAATAATTTGAAGTTTCCTTAAATTTCGTTCTATTTCTCGAGTTTCTTCAAAATCAAATAAGCCATATTTTTTAAGCTAATAATTCAGAGAATCAGTAAATTTCCTTGAAAGTGGGAACACGGTCAGCAGTGGTGAATGAAATGCTTGAAGGCAACGAAACAAGAACGGACCAATCTATTTTACATAATAAGGCTCAAAATAATAGCGTTAGAAACCTTTTACTAATTATACAATGAACTAATTTGAGTTCAAATACGAGGGGCAGGCAATAAGTTTTGCAATTCGGCGAGATAAGGAAAAGTGTTTTATTATTTTTGAATATAACTACCCTCGACTTGAATGCACTTGCGCAACTTGTCCCTGAGGCTTCGAATTCCCGACAACCACAAATCTCCCGACTGCTGTTCAATCCACTCTTGGACGGCGAGCTGGACATCTTCATCGTCCCTAAGCCGGCGTCCACGAAGTGCAGCCTTGAGCTGGCCGAATAAAAAGTAGTCGCTAGGGGCCAGATCTGGACTGTAGGGGCGATGGTTGAGCTTTTCGAATCCGCACTGGTGCAGGGCAGCTTGTGCAACTCTGGCCTTGTGGACTTTGACGACGTTGAAGTCGATTATGGGGCGTCAGGGTTTCTAGAGACCCAACGGGCAGAGACCTTGGTCATGGCCAAATTGTCGTGGATGATGTTGATAACACTTCCATGTGATATTCCAAGTTCTCGCTCGATTTCTTTGACCTTCATCCGTCGATTTTCGTGGATCATCCTCTCCACACGGGCCACATTTTCCTCGTTAGTCACGTCTGACGGGCAACCTGAACGGGGGTCATCTTCAAGGGACTCACGACCATGGCGGAACTCCCTATTCCAGCGAGCAATGGTTCAATAGGAAGGGGTGGTGTCTGTGTACACTGCAACCATGCGTTCATGGATCTCTTTTGCATTCTTGCCTTCCTTGGTCAAAAATTTGATCACTGCGGGGTACTCAACCTTCTCCATTGTTGAAAAATTTGTGACTGACGATCTGCGATCAGCTACTGCAAATTGGAATAAAAAATATGTTAATGAGATCGGCTTCTTTTGAAGACACTTAACTTCCGTTCGAATAAGACCACACATATAGCGAGTCTAATTGTAACAATGAGAGGTTCCGCGAGATGTCGTGAACTGTCAAAAATTCGCTTCTGGCGGTTCTGTATAAACATCAAAGCATCGGCCTGGGCAAAATTAGTATTTTTCCAAAGGACACGACGCATAAGCTTCTTTCTCTCGGCCTCCCATACCACAAGAGCCCGAAGACAAGAAAAAAGAAAAGAATTCTCGATGTAAGATTCGTAGAGAGGGGAGAAACTTCTACACTGCCATATTCGAGCCCAGCTTCCGCCTGGCAAAATGCTCCCTCGATCCCTACTTTCGAAGCTGGCAGTGTTTATTGTAAGACAGATTGTATCTTCCGTCATAACTCCGAACAGGCCGAATACTAATCGGCCCTAAGTGCAAATCCAACCCGTGCTGTTGGAAAGTAATCGAGCTCCACGCTCATACCCTTGCTCCTCTCGAGCAGCAGAATCTTTTTTGTTGCAGATCCACCCAGAATTGGAGTCCCTATGTCGGTCGCGTGGGGTCGCTTGTGTATACTCAGGGTTTCCACCTGGAGCCAAGATTTTTAAACCAATTCGCCTAGTTATTCCTTTGTATTTATCCTCAATGTCTAGTATTTTATTTTTTTTTGTACATTAATAAAGATTATTTTGTTTCGCCCAGTTTGATATCCACAGTCTCCTAGATTGTGGATTTAATTTTGCCAAGTGTTGTCATAAGGAAACTAGTGACTCTTACGAGATTTATTGCAACCCATAGTTAAATTGCATCATTCGAGGCAAGACCAAATTGCAGAGTTGGAAAGCAAACAGAAGTCAGGAGACCTAATCTGATCTACGACAAGTATCTACAAATCATTCCTGAGAGGTGTGACCATTCAATTCATTGGTCCTTAACAATTTTAATATAAACTTCACCTACCAATTTGAACCTATTTATGGTTTGTTCTACTAGAACCATTATTAATTTCCATTATTATTAATGGAAAAGTTACGCGACTGGTGTTACATTCCTTATTCTGAGTCCACCCTATTCGCCGGGAATAGCGAATAACGGTTTTTAGCTTATGTTATTTTGTTGTGTGAATGATGTAAAATAGTGCTGTCTCTCCTCCCCTCTACCCTCAGTGTAAGCCTCCATCGTCCGCTTCGGCTTCGTATACGCTCAAGGTCATCGACCGACCGTCGGTCAATTTTGTTCGTTTACTTGCAAGCCAGCAGTCCCCGGCAAGTCAACCTTCACCTTTTAGCCACTAAGACTTGTTTACGTCTAATGTGTATATAGCTTATTTAAAACTTATTTTAACCTTGTAAAAGAATATTAATTTGCATATTAGTAAAGTTACTTTGTGTACGTTTTTCGATTGTCCCAGAAACTCCAAGATAGTCGAAGATTTGGCCACCCTACATTCAATTAATTTGCACTCTGTTTGTATTATAAATATTCCATTCACAGAGCCATTATCAATCTCAGCCTAGAAACGCAGAAAGGGTAAACTTGAGCCTATTCTACTACATTTAGTAATATCTATTATATATTAAACTGGTGTCAGGTTTGGTTTTAATCTTGGTCAATCAATTGATTGAAATTTGATCAATCTATTGGTTAACTCCGTTTTAATTGTTAATTGTTGGCTAATCTTGGGCCCGGTTCTGGATTTTGAACTTTGAGAAATGACCATTGCCTACCTATTTGCGAATTGTATTTGTTCAGGTTCTCATTTTTTTTGTGTGAGCTGATTGTCAAGTAATCGTGTTTAACTTTTAATTTTATTACCCCGCGGAATTGAATTATTGTCCTTTGGAGGCCTTATCTCGTGCCGTAAGTTGCAGGTATAGTAAAAATAGTATTATTCTTCGCATTGCTGTGTTAGGAGTGCTGTAACTCTGGTATCAATCACAATGAATCTTGACCGCAAAATCTCTTTCACCCCCCTTTGTTGTTCGTGGTTTCGTTCGCTTAGCAAAACAATTTGGTCTCCCGCTCGTGCGTAAAGAAATGTATAATTGTGCAATATTCATTGTCGTACGTTAATTTATTTCTTATTGTTTTGCCCATCGCGTAAAACTAGCAGCATGTCGCCCTTTGAAATTTTAAAGGCCCAAGGTGAGTCATTCGGAGTCAGTGGCAAAGATCTGATAGCCTACATCCAGGAAGAAGAAGGAAGAGAAAGAGCAGAAAGAAGAGAGAGAAGAAAGAGGGAAGGAACGAGAAGAAATAGAAAGAATTTGCTGTTGGAAATAAGCAGAGCGAGGAAAGAGACGCTCTCCATAAGCCCCTCAAGTTCTAGACTTGAGGCACCGCAGTATGCGACCATAAAACTTCCCGTCTTTAAAGAGGGCGAAGACTTCGGGTCTTATCTTACCTACTTCGAAAACATGTTCGAGGTGAACCAGTGGGACATCGAGACTGACGGCTTAGCACAATTATTACCCCTGTTGAGCTCCTAACTCAGGGATATTTTGATCTCCCTCCCATCAGAGTCAACAATTGCTTAATCATCGTTAAAAGCCGAGTTGCTCGCCGCTTACAACATGGTCCAGTATTCTTGCAGAGCTAAATTTAGCCACTGCCGCATTCAACCAAACCAAACCTTTCGACATTTCGGGTAGACGCGTCCAATGTGCCTCATGAATACGACGCCCTGGTCGCTTTTGTCCTCAAGGGCCATTCTCTTGCGTTGCTTCATTCAGAAAACAGATCCTTCGTGAATGACCTGAGTTGCCGTACTCTCAAGGAATACATCGATGAGGCAGACATCTACTCGGCTAGCCACAACTGCTATCTAAAGGAACGGAAGAAATCAGATCCCCCATGTCATGAATCCAAAACCAGCAAGAAAATGTTTGTACCTAATAATGGGAATGAGTTCATTAAGGTGACTGGGCCCGCCAAACTCAAACCTCTCTTCTCGTCGGACCACTGTGATGATAAGCCCTTTGCTCTCAACCTTTCTTACTTCGTTTTTCCATAAGAGGAACATCGTGTGCTATTCCTGCGGAGTTATGGGTCATGTGAGGTCCAACTGCCCTCCAAACTCGCAGGTCTACCAGGTCATTGCCACTTCTACGCCCCTACAGTTGCAAAATGAAGCCACCTCGTTTTCAAACCCGCCAAATACAGTTGGCCACCAGGTAGACTTTTGGTTCGATAAAAGTACCCCTGCGATACTCCAATTTGAAATGTAATCAGTGAATGGGTGCCAAATCTCCACCTTCGTCTGTGATACAGGTTGCACGTGCATTGGTTTTTCCGATGAACTACCCTCCTTTGTGGCTCCGGACCACGATAAGTTTGCCGTAGTGTATGAATATTTGGGGTGGGCCAATAAATTTCTCATTCTTCACTGTTACATTGAGTGCGCGTAATTTACTGGTTGGGCTGAAGTCGTTGCAGCTCTCACCAGGTTTTTCTCTCTGCTAATTGGTCAGTCACCCTGGGTTTCTTTCGCCCCCGTGGAAATGAGTCGAGACTTCAACGATTCAATGATGCCTAAGGTTCAACTGTACATCGGGTAACAGACAACTAAACTAGTTGATAGCTCTGTCATGGAACTTCAAATTAGTCACTGCTGCAGAAAGGAAGATAGAATGGCAATATTAAAAATGAAGCAAAAGGAAGGAATAGAAACAATTCCTAACCAGTTTGTCTGTAGAGTAGTTCTGGCGGCACTTAGCCAACAAACCAACTTTTTGAGAAATTGAGAACGCAACAGTGCGCAAGTGCAGCTCAAAAGTTTGCTTGGGATCAAAAGTAACCCCAAGCAATTTCAGTTAAGAACAATTAGGGAACGCAACGCTGTTGACAATGATGTCAAGGCGATGTGGCTGTAAGCTCCCTGATCGACCAATAACAAGGCGATCGGACTTTCTTGGATTAAATTTTATACCCCAAACATCGCACCAGGATAAAATTCTCTTGATATCAAGAGTAAGCAACTTAGCGTTTTTTGTCTGTCCGAAAGGAAATAAATTGCAGCATAAGTAACCATATTCGACTCAATCCCAGAAAACATAGCTGATGTATAAATAATGAAGCAAAGGGGGCTCAAGGACACTACCCTGAGGAACACCAGAGTTAAAAAGCTGTAGGAGCTAAAACTACCATCAACCGACACACACTGATTCCTGTTAGTCAAAAACTTAACCAGTATGCCGAGGAAATGACTACCAATAGCAAGGGATCTAATTTTAAATAAAAGAGCCTTATGATTAACACGATCAAAGGCTGAGCAAAGTCAAGAGATACAAGACGGGATTCATGACCAGTATCAAGAGAACTTTGAAGCTCATTAGTGATAAAAAGAAGAGCATCAGAAGTACTAAAATCCTTCTGAAAACCAAACAGTTTTACCGGCTGAAATTTATTATTATTCAGAAAATTCATCATGTGTTTTGCCAGCAAACGCTCAAATATTTTAGACAGAGCCGGTGTAATGGTAATAGGTCTATATTCCTCTGGATTAATTGATGGTGAAAAGCCTTTGGGGATCGGAGTGACATTTTCAAAATGCCAGCATTCAGGAAAAGAACTCCGACGAATACTTAATCTTAAAATAACAGCCAATTTCGTGGCAAATAATGGAGCAATTCTTTTATAAACAAATATGCAAAAATCCCAAGGACCACATCCGCCAAATGAATCAAGATCATTCAAATAAAAAAAAAGTCTTGATCACTTAAAAGCAAAGGAATGCAGCTTAATAGGAGGAAAGCAAGATAAAGGTAAGTTAACTACCACACTGGTTTGCTTTGTATTAAAAATTAAGGCAAGTAGATCTGCTTTCTCCTTAGAGTTATAGCATATAGAACCGTCAGCACACGATAAGGAAGCCAAGAGCCAACCCCAAACAGGAAATGTTTAAGAGCAGACTATTAAGAGGTCGGTTGAGAGGTACCAGTTAAAGTATCTCTGAGATGATCATTATAAGCTCTTCGATCCTCACAAAACGTACGCTGTGAATGTGAGCTGAGCCGCACATATGAGTTCCAAGATCCTCGGGAGCGTAAACGAGACAACTCGAAAAATGCCACCTGCTCATTCCGCTGGGCCAATCGGCAGTCGTTATTGAACTAGGCCTTGTCGGCACAACTCGGAATAGTTTTACGTGGAATCCTTCTCTCATTTATTGAAAGAAGAATTTCATTAAGGGAAGTTACGGGACACTCAGATAGATCACTACAATGATGACTCATCCGGTGGTAAAAATTTGGTTTGGATGTTAAAATTGAGTCCAGAGTTATCGTTGTTACCAAGGGGCAGAACAACCCGTAGATAAACAACGGCGCGAATATCCTTAAAAAGGAGATCCAGGCAATTTCCAGAAATGTGGGTTGGATCACGAACCAGCTGCTCACATCCATGCTGGTTCGTCGCAGAAATGGAATTCTGCCATTGCTGGTGATGAGCATTAAAATCCCAAACAAAGACAAAATAGGCCTTAGAGTCCGATTCATTGATTCCAGCCATAGCGGTTAAAAGGCATCATAAATAATATCATCCAGGTCATGGTTTCTATATAAAGCAAATATTTAATAATTGTTAAAACGGCCACAGATACGAATGAGGATCATCTTATGACAGCCACACTCAAATCCGGCACTCCGTGAAACATTAGATGAAAATCGTATATAGACACAAATTCCCTAAACTCTAAGAGAATTGCGTCTCAAAACAATAGGTTTGTTAAAATTTTGAATGAGAAGCTCAGACGCATGCCAAAAATTAGAAACTAAGGTCTCAGAGCAAAAAACTATATCGTACATTATGGAAAACACCGAAAGCTCGTGAAAATTAGATTTCAGTCCTCTAATATTAAAATAGAGGACTGCAATACTCATTGCGAGGGCCAGGGTTAGGGTGAATATCTTTTGCCATCAACAAAATTAAACCAGAATTATGGCCGAAATACTGTAAAAAATGACAGAAGAAACGAAATAAAACGTTGAAAGTTGATGCACTATCGCAAGGTTGATGAAAAATAAAACTACACTTCCTGAAGACATATTTATTCCAGAGCAGTTTCGGTATGATACACCAAAACTGCTATGGGATACATATTGTCTTCAGGAAGTGAAGTATAATTCCTCAAAATAAATTGTAAAATAATAACGAAAAAAATGACTAGATATACAAAATGAAAAAATAAAAAAAACATAAAAGACAATAAGAAGCGGGTAAGGATTGGAAGAGAACCACGAGAAGAAAAATGAACGAATATCAATGGTGGCGTTAGAAGATAACAGTTAAAAGCCCAACAAAAAAGTGCCGTCGACGGACAGGTTCAACAAAAAAATACACGTTAGTAAATTCTAAATGATGCGATATTTTATTATACGTTGAATGCAATCAACTCTATTATTCTTTTCTCTTATATTAGCATCGATTTTTTTGCTATTCTTATTGTTTGGTGTCTATTAATAACTATTTCATATTATGACGAAAATAATCACTTTCAAGTGTAAAAAACTATCAGTCAGTGAGGGGAGAAACTTGGTGGCCCAATAGTGAGCTGCTCACTTCTTCGCGGAATGAGTGTGGATTGGGTATGGGACCAGTAGCGTTGTTATAGTGTCTGCCACCAGGGGGGCAGCCATTTAGTTTGCCGCTCTCGGGCCCCCACAAAATAGCAAAATATTCATATTGCAAAGTACTCAGTCTTAAACTTATATATATATATATATATATATATATATATATATATATATATATATTAAACCACATTGAAAGAGAAAACGGAATAATTTTTCCTTGCAGTAATATTTTTATTACCTTTTTTGAAAAATCCGTGCAGGGAAGTGATTCGAACCAGGCACACTGAGGCAGCGAGCACCGCTTTGATAACCGCTTTGATCACAGTTAAAAGTATGCCGTTAGTACACTACGCTACGCAGAGAACCAAAAAATTCTCTGAATAAAATAGCTTTTAAGCAACATTTTCGCAAGCTCAAACAGAGACTATGACTGCAATGGGGAAGTTGGGTTATCTCACGGGGCGGATAAGAAAGCACACGTAGTTTGGCATTCAGAGATGTAAATCCTCGTTGACAGATACTTGCCGATTGACTATGGTAGAGTTCACGAAGTCGATTTTACTTTCGTCCTCAAATTGAAATCGTCGTTGTCTCCAATTGCGACGGGCGTGCATTGACTTAGCTCGTACGCGGTATTAAGCGGACAGTCTTGAAGTGCTACACGCTAAACCGAGTCGGGGGATTATATAGAAGGTCTGCGGGATGGCTTTAAGGGCTTAGGGAAAGCGTCCACAACTCGTCCGATCTTAGGGAAACGCAACTCTTTCGGGCGAACCGAGATAAAGTTGGTGTAGAATGTTCAAAGAACTTCGATCTATGCCTGAGGGCAGGAAGGCTGGCTGGAAGGTCATGTGAGATGACGAAAATGTGTCTCTAATCAAATACAGCTAACTGCGTGGACCGCTTCCTCGTCGTAGATCAGCTGCGCTTTCAAAGCTCCATGTGGTGATCTCGAGACCACGTGGGGACAGAAGGGTACGTAGTCGCTCTTCAACCTTATTCTTCTTTCTATATATATATATATATATATATATATATATATATATATATATATATATATATATATATATATATATATATATATATATATATATATATATATATATATATATATATATAAATATACTGGGGTTGGGCAAAATAATTGGAGCAGTAGAAATTTAAAACCAATGAGCCATTATATTACGAATATCCATCCATATTTCCTTTTAAGTGTTTTGTTTTTATTGTAGATACATAGTTATATTTATAAACTTTAATGATTATTTGTATTTATTTTTCAGATCGTGGTATAGATGTTAAGATGCGTGACCTCATAGAGTTCGAAAAAGGGCAAATTGTTGGAGCTCGAATTGCAGGAGCTTCCGTCACCAGAACAACTAAACTCCTCTGTTTTTCGAGAGCTACCATATCGCGGACAATGACAGAGTTCAAGAAGCAGGGCAAAACCTCCAGCAGGAGGAGTAATTTCGGCAGGACATCAAAGCTTGCTAGAAGAGATCGACGAGTTTTGAAATGCATTGTGATAAAAAATACCTAGACAGCTGCCTCTAAAGTGGCTGCAGAGTTGAATCAAAATCTCACTAGCCCAGTTTCGACCAAAACTATTAGCCGCAAACTCAATAAAGCCGGATATCATGGAAGAGCCGCCATCAAAAAACCTCTGCTTTCTCATCAAATCATTCAGAAGAGGCTGAACTGGTGAAGAGATCACAAGGGCTGGTCGACAGACCAATGGAAGCAAGTAATACTCACGAAGAGTCCAGTTTTTTTTCTTTTCCCCACTTCAGGGCGAGTTTATGTGTGGAGGCAGCCCGGGATAGCTTTTTATCCCGAGCGCCTTTTTCCTATAGTGAAGCACTGAGGAGAGTCAGTGATGGTAGGGGCAGCCATATCTTGGAATTCTCTTGGTCCAATCGTTTCACTGCATGGTAGGATCAAAAGCAATGAATATCTGAATACTTTGCAAGATCAAATCCATCCATGGTCCACACATTATTCCCTGATGGTGAGTGCTTTTTCTAAGATAAAAATTTTCCATACACACCGCTCATTTCGTTAAGAAGTTGTATGAAGAGGATAGGAGTGAGCTACAACACATGGAGTGGGCACCACAATCTCCAGATCTAAATATTATTGAGCATTTGTGATGCGTCTTGGAGCGACAAGTTAGGAGCCCTTACCCTCTACCGTCGTTTCTGAAACAGCTGGAGAAGGTAGTGCAAGAGGAATAGCTCAGGATTCCTCTCAATGAAATCAGGAAGTTGTATAAATCAATTCCAAGACGCAGCCACGCTGTTCAGAAAGCAAAAGTTGGTCTAACTCCGTATTAAATAAATATTCATTGAATATATCACGTGTTCCAATTATTTTGTACAACCCATATATATATATATATATATATATATATATATATATATATATATATATATATATATATATATATATATATATATATATATATGGAGAGTTATTCACCATGGTTCGTTCTACCCTCCAATTTAATATTAAGGAGAAAAGACAATACACACAAAGCATTTGCAATCTTTTAATGAATGAATGTTTCTGTATTTCCGTCTTCACCATCATCACGACCTATAACATGCAACAAGAAGACCTTAATTGAACGCATAGTTTAAGTTCATAGAGGGGCTGTCATGAAATCAAAACATGGAAATCAATGTAAATGATAAAGCATAAATTATATAAAATTATATAAAAAGTTCACTACTAATTCAGATATGATTAATAATTGTTATACTTTTATTTGGAATTTGTGTACTTCAATCATCACGTCCTCTCATTATTTAAGTTATAATGTTTATCTTTATTAACAAACGTACCTCCGAATAAAAATATATATATTATTTTAGCTAAAGCCTTTCCAAATCAAAACATACCTTTTCACGGGTTTATCTTCTTACAATTCCACAATTCCAACAATTATTACAACTCGCCCTTGATAACTATTTCACAATTAGCACTAATATATATATATATATATATATTTATATATATATATTGCCAAATTGGCCAAATTGAAGGGTTTGAAATGAATACCGACTAGGAACGATTTGGGGCAACATTTTATGTACTAATTGGAGGATAAGTTAATCCATGAGTGTCCTGATTTTCATCCCTTACCCCAAAAGAGATATGCGATGATACTTCTTTTTACCATTACATTATTAAACTTGTAGGGAAAGGTTTTCTGTTTTCATAAATACGTTGCATCCGAACATCATATTTACACTGGAAAAAAAGTGTATAAAGCTCATCAAATAGACGTTAGTACCTCTTGTATTTCTTTTGGAATGTAAGCAATATTCTTTAGAAAACCGACATTAACAGAGCGAAGTCTTTTTCTTTAGTTTTTACGATATTTCCTACAAAATACTGCTACAAAACTCATATAGTTATAGCTACAACCTGTCTTCCCCCTATCAAAATATTTATTTAGAATTTATTTTTTAAAGGTATTCCTAGTAAAGAATGAGTATCTATCATTAATTTCGTAAAACATTACATAAAATTTTTTTCCTTAACTTCTATTGTAGGAAGAACATTGTAATATGGAAGAAGATATTCAAAAAACCCTCAAAAAGGAACACTTTGGAGTGTTGTATAAAATCTTATAATGGGTTTAGGTCGAACAAAATAGCATTTGATATAATGAAATCCGTATGGATAAGTGCTCTGAAAAGAGCTCTGTGCCCGAAGAGTAATACCACTCTTTTGGGAATAGTAGAAATGAACTGTGGTCAAATGACCCTTTTTTGTGTTCCCTAATCTGGTAATATTTGTGCAAGTGGGGCAAACTATAATTACTAAATATGCAAAACTACAAAATATTAACGAGCGACTAAAAATACTGCCAGAACCTTTGAAAAAATTAGGACACTTCGTATTGAATTTTATTAGCTTTGAAACTCGAGACTAAAATCGCCGATATCCTGAAGTTCAACGTTCTGCCCGAAAAGCAATTAATAAATTTTATAACAGTAAATACCGTCAACATTATAATTTATAAATCTTCTAACGTAAAAAGAATAAACAGCTTCATCATATTTTTCCAAATTAGTGTCATTTTCGTAAGCAGTTCCATATTTGTACCATTAACTAAATATTTTTTTCTTTCCGTTAACTAGAGAGATTTTAGTAACCATTTTAAAAAGAAACAAATGGTAGGAAAATAATATTTTCTGTTGAATAATTATAAACATCTGTGTAAAAGACTGTAGGTAATAAATAAATTCAAGGTAAATATGTAGATTATCGGCGCGAACGATGGGACGTACTATTTCGTCCGTGTTCCAAAATGTTTCACGTTTTTGGAGTACATTTAAGTTGACGGCTCGTGTGGGGGTAATCACAATGGGGGGACTACACTACGATGATCCTGAGTTTCAGTAAATTGGAGGGGGGGTCTGGTGGGCACAGCCCCCCCCCCCCCCAGTATATAATCCTAATTGTTTATAGAATAATAATTCGAAAAGGACTCAAACGCGCATGAATATTCCGACACGAGTGAACGATAATATTTACACACAAATTTTTTTTTCGGCCGGGCCGCTAATCTACATATTTACCAATTCAATGGCCTCTATATATTTCATTTTAAATCAAATTAATCTATGATTTTAAAGAGAATTGGGGATTTGAACACAAAATGAGACATATGGTAACATTTGGTAACTAATTATTGGATGGTTCCCAGACGACACGATGTTCTCTAATTGAATATCGAAACTTAGCCCTTAACTCACTATAATCTTATAAATATTACAATTAATATAATGGCATTGTTTTGTTTTCTTTCTGTTTAAAATTAATATACAAAAACTAAATTTCTAAAAACTTATATGAATGTATTAAATGCTCTAAATGTCAACTCATTTAATCGAAGAAATATGAAAGAAAATGATCTTATTAATTACTTATTTATAAATATATATACACAAATTGTAAGATTTTGTAATAATGTAAAATATTGTAAAATAAATTAATGTAACTAGAATGTATAGGATGCTAATGGGCTGGAAACGGTTAGCACCTATTGAGAAGGGAAATCCAAGAGGGCAGATCTTTGGATTTTATATTCGGACGTAAATTCGGTAAGGCTCAAGTGCAGAAATGAATTCATTTGATGTGTCTGGTATTTTTAAGCAGATTTGCTTATGTTGGGATCTACGGATGGCCTACGCTTATTTTCTTGAGCGGAAAGTTTTACTTTGTAATTGAAAGACTGAACTCTAATAACACAAGTGACCTTGGACTTAATTTCAAATGGTTATTTATCGAGTCGAAAAATGTGGGCGTGTCCCGTCGTTGATCAATCATGCAGTTTGGGGCGGAGCTTGCTTGAATAGAAAGTTGTCCATGTGTGAAAGGGAATATATGTGTGTGTGTGTGTGAGAGAGAGAGAGAGAGAGAGAGAGAGAGAGAGAGAGAGAGAGAGAGAGAGAGAGATATTACATCGAGATTACATCGAAAGTCTGGTAGCAACAGATCTACTGATCCTTACTAGGCTACCGGAAGGATTATGGATAAAGAAAGCTCTATGAAACGGCAAAGAAAGGCGAGGCAGGAAAAATTTGCTAAAGTAGATTGCAACTTTATTAGTTACTATTTTTCATCACCCTTTTTTATCTCCTATAAAACAAGTCTGGGTTAGGGTTTGTCATCATCCATTTATCAAATTTGTCTTTAAATGAAACTATACTAGCTGCGTTAGCCATAAAATCTGGTAGATTATTCCAGATTCTTATGGTTCTGTTGAAGAAGAAGAACTTGGTTTCGTCTGCCCGAAAGTGATTTCCCTCAAGCTTAAGGTTGTGAGAGAAGGAGAGAGAGAGAGAGAGAGAGAGAGAGAGAGAGAGAGAGAGAGAGAGAGCGATAGAGAGAGAAAGAAAGAGGGAGAAAGAGAGTTACAAGAAGTTACAAGGAAAGAGAGTACCCTAGGAGACCTTACGGTCCATTCAAAGAGGGTACTTTTCGACTAGCAATCGAGCGGGCACATGGCTGCTCAATTGTTTTGCGTCCCTAAACGGCCACTTTTCAAGACTTTGTCTAGTCTTGACTTGAACTGGTCAACAGATTCACTGTTGACAACTTCCACTGGAAGTGCGTTCCACTTACCGCAAATACTGTAGGTCAAAAGATTTCCACACAGATTGCGGTTGTAACGCTTCAGTTCAAGTTTGAAGCCGTGATTGCGCGTGCTGTTCTCACTCAGTGTGAAAATATCTCGGTAGTCAACATTGTCGAACCGTCGAAGTATTTTGAAAACTTTGACGAGCTGACCACGCAGTCTACAGGTTTCCAGTGAGAACAGATCTAATTCCATTAGTCTATCCTCATAACTTTTATGTCAGATAGAGGGAACCAGTTTGGTTGCCCTAGCTTGTACGCGTTCCAACCTTGCGATTTCCTTTCGAAACGAAGGACTCCAAAATTGTAGGGCATACTCCAGGTGCGGCCAAACGAGGGAGTTGTACAGACAAAGTACTATCTCCTTGTTACGGTATCCAAACTGTCGCTTTATGTAGCCTAACATCCTTTGGGCTTTCTTCTCTGCCTCGATGCACTGTTTCGAGAACTTGAGGTCGCTAGTGATAGTTACACCCAAGTCCTTGTCAGTGTCACTCGATTCAAGAGCAGTGCCCTTAAAGATATACTGAGATTGGGGGTTTCTGTGGCCGATATGCATCGCTTTGAAATTCCCCACGTTAAAAGGCATTTGCCACGTGTCCGACCACTCCCCAATCTTCCCCAGATCTTCCTGCAGGTGGGCAGTATTTCCATCCTTTGCAACGTTCATACCAAGCTTGGTATCGTCGGCAAATTTAAAAATCTTGGCAACTATGTCACCGTCTATGTCGTTGACGTAGATGATGAATAGTAGTGGTCCCAGGACAGAACCTTGAGGCACCCCGCTAGTAATGGGCACCCACTCAGAAGCCTGTCCATTCACCACCACCCGTTGCCGTCTGCCACTTAGCCAGTTCTCGATCCAGCCGGCTACTTTTCCGTCTATGCCCAGTGCTCGCACTTTCAGGAGAAGGCGGCGGTGTGGTACCTTATCAAAGGCTTTCTGAAAGTCTAAGTACACCACATCCACCGCCTTGTTCCGATCGTGCTCACTGAACACGAAGTGGAAGAATTCCAGAAGGTTTGTCAGGCATGACCGTTGCCTTTGCAAGCCGTGCTGAGAACTCCTCAGTAGCAGGTTTGACTCTAAATACGACGTCATTTTGTCCACCATCATGCTTTCCATGAGTTTACTGACTATCGAAGTCAGACTGATAGGTCGGTAGTTTGACGGTTGGCTACGGTCTCCTTTCTTGAAGATAGGAGTCACCTCCGCCTCACGCCAGTCTCTAGCAACGCATCCGGTCCGGATTGACATGTTAAAGATAGCGCACAGATGTCGTGATACTTCATCGCACACTTCCTTCAACACCTTGGATAGAAACCCGTCCGGTCCAGGGGACTTATTCGTCTTTAGGTCAGCGAGAGAGAGAGAGAGAGAGAGAGAGAGAGAGAGAGAGAGAGAGAGAGAGAGAGAGAGAGAGAGAGAGAGAGAGAGAGAGAAGAGAGGAGAGAGAGAGAAAGAGAGAGAAAGAGAGGATAGAGAGAGAGAGAGAGATAGAGAGAGAGAAGAGATTTTATAAGAGATGGTGAGGAAAGAAATTTATAGTATGAAAACGATAAAAAAGTTTGGAAAATAAGATTTCGCCTTTCGTAGCTCTGTGACAGTATAGAAAGATCAAATATCTTTTATCTTTTCAGCTCGATGTCAATAACTCCACCGGCTCCGGCGTTTGTTTGTACAGCTGTGTCGCCTCCCAGAATTTTGCGTGACCCGAGATAGTTAAAAAGGATAATGAAGGAGCCCCCATTGCTTGTGTGAGTGTATGACCGCGTTAAAATGTCTCGAATTCACTTTTGCCTATGTGGCCCTTACATAATACAGTATGTATATGATTTCCTGATAAAATGCTATGCAGTTCTATTATTTTATTGCATGTGCATAATTATGTGCTTGCCCATCTCGAGTTTATAGAAAACATGGCTCTCATTTGTGAGGCTTCATTGTTTATCGAGGTTCGCTTTGCAATGTGTCATTACAAATGTACAAATTTAATTTTATTTTGAACTCATATCGGTAATGGAAAGTGCTGTAAGAGAAGGATATTGCATAGGAGAGATACAAACCTGAAGAGAGCTATATTTGAAAACTTTCCAATTTCCCGCCGAATATATAATACTGAATCAAGCCCCGAAGATTTCTTTACCTTTAAAAAAATCTCTGATCACCTTTACCCAGCCTGCAATCATGAATACAGCCTATAATTAAGAGAGAAGATAACTCTACCATTTGGAATCAGTGCCTTCTAAAAAGGGCACTCCTAGAAGAAACGATCCGGTAGTGAGCAAATCGAATTAAGAAATCTATCTGGCTACCCAGGAATGGTACTAAACCTCGGTGACAAATCACCCTTAGTAATCAAACCATTCACAAAAGGGCAACAACACCTGTAATATTAGCACAAATGTTCTTTTTAGGTCCCAAATGAAACCAGCTTTGTCGTTTCTTTCAGACATTAGTCTTCTGAATGTTTCACTCCAGAAGCGCCTATCAGATATCTTAAACAAATTTTCCCTCAAATTAGTCTTAAAGTTGTTTTTATTAATAATTCGAATTTAGGCATTTCAAAGTTAAGGACGAAATCCCGGCTGCATTGAATTTATGTTTTGTTTATAGATTTAATTACCTCAGCTGGAAGATCGAGACCTATATTTGAAGTACCATACACTCACTGCAGCCGAGAATATTATAACCATACTTTAAACCTAGGCACATCATCTCTTCCGTCTTTTCATTAAGGAAATAAAAACCATGCAATAAAAATTTTGTTTGCATTCTTATTTGTCCACTTGCTTCTGGCAATCGCAAGGAACGGTAAAGTTTATTTTAGTTTATTTACTCAATATTTTTTGTTAGTTCATCGACCCCCCTCCCCTATTATATCTTTAAATCTTTGTGTCGTTTCATTTATGCTTTATATTTTATTCTGATTTTCATTATAGATTTCATAGTTTCACGTTTATTAACTTAAACTCTACGTTCAATCGAGGAACTCTCTCTGCATATAATAGCTCCTGATGATGAGTGAATAGCGGAAACATAAATCATTAAAAGAAATAAAAACATACAATTAACGTTTTGTGTGAAATTCTAATTTATCAACTTTCTTCTGGGAATCGCAAAAGAACAGTAAAGTATTTCCTCTTCAATGATATATATATATATATATATATATATATATATATATATATATATATATATATATATATATATATATATATATATATAATAAAAAAACTCACAAAGTGGCACGTGAGGAAAACAATAATATGAAAATTAATTTTCATATATATATATATATATATGGTGCGGTTAATGTAGTTGAATTATTAGACAACTGACTCTACTTCAGGCCCAGCATGACACACTCGTCCTTGAACTGGAAGATAGCACTTAAAAAACCCTTCTAATATGCCCTTAAAAATACACTTCAAAGGAACCCTCTTATTCTTGTCTCGTTTGCCGTCATAGAAAACTGAATATTATTTAAATATAACAGTGCTGTCTTAGCTAAATACAATCGATAGAAGGAAAGAAATTTTAAGACAAATTGGTGCGGTTAATGTATTTGCATTACTAGAAAATTGGCCCCATTTCAGGTCCAGCGTGACACCCTCGTCCTTGAACTGCAAGATAGCACTTAAGGAGGCCTTCTAATGTGCCTAAAAAACACATTTCAAGGGAACCCTCTTATGCTAGGGCGTTCACCAAATAAGATCGTATTTGGATTTATAAACAACTTGATAAAATTAACTTAATTTTTAACTTGACATTTATCAGGACATTTATCTTGAGTTTAAATCCCCTTTTAAGAGGAATGAGTAAATGTGAATGCGGATGGAAACACTTGTGAATCCTATCCATCGACGACTTCTTAAGGAAGTGAATGGATCGTGAAAATACTCAATTGGTGGATGAAGCATAACGTGTGGCAATGATAGACTGTGTGTCCGATTATTTAATTATATGAAAATAAAACAGGGGTTTCTGGGGAAGGAGGTTTCACTGAAATGAATTTCCGTTGATGTGTGTTCAAGAGAGAGAGAGAGAGAGAGAGAGAGAGAGAGAGAGAGAGAGAGAGAGAGAGAGAGAGAGATCAGAGCCAAAAATATCAAATAAATTTACGGGAGGATAGATAAATATGAGTAGTGAGAAAATTATTGATAATAAAGTCGGGAGAAAGTTTGAGAAATGTCTATAGGATTTCAGTCTAGCAGATTGGCGTGAATGAACAAACAGAACGAAATGGTTAAATGGCAGTTTTGTGTGAACTGAAGTCATGGGAATTTACAAGGAAGAAATATGACCAAAAGCTAATTCAATGGTCGGTCGGAATATTTGATCCTGCGAAAACATCGTATACGAAATTGTGTGTATGTTTATGTAAATGGATTTCTACAGAATCACCCAGCCTTCTGAATATAAAATATAACTATTATGAAATAAGATAAAAGTAGCAACAATTAAGAATATTCGATTTAAAATAATTATATTATTTAATCGGAATTAATCAATTAAGTAACAATATAATAATGAAGATACATTCGCATGGTAAATAAAATAAATAAACGTATGAGGTAAGATGTACACTCTTTGGTCCGAGTATCTCAGCTGGAATATAATAAAGTAAATATTAGTTTTGAAAGTTAAATGGTTAAAAGAATAAATTGAACCTATGTACATAATATAAATGACATAACTTATGAAAGTTAAATAAATCAATGCAATTAAAATCATATATACACTCAGTTAAAATAATATAGGAGTATAAAATGACATTAGTTCTTGTGAACTAAATGTTAAAGTTTGATACATCAAATATCATTAAAGTAAAATAATGATTAGAAATAGTTATACAGAATAATTAAATCAAATTTGTATAGACTGCGTAAAAATTAAGACGGTATTTACATGATGAAATTTCAATATACAAATGTTACATTTTGAAATCTTAAACGATACATTTTGAAACAAGGTGGTCAAAGGTCATTTTTGTCGAACTGTAGGTCACCTGCATGCGCGTGTATCAATTCAGTGTGAGTGTAGAAGAACAAATATGAATCGATTGACCGCAAACGTGAATACAACGAATTTTAAAAAATAATTAGTTAACCTAGATAAAAAATTTGGTGAACGAAGTGATCGAGCTGACTTACAAGCCTAGTGAATGCGCTGAGAACCGTACTTCTTTTATGGCCTTGTGTTTGGAAGTTAACCATCCTAGTCGGTTTATTAGATGAGTTGAGAGGCATGTTGCCGTAGGTAGCATCATGTAAGTGTTATAAGTTAATAAGCATGTCGCCGTAGGTAGCATTATGTGAATGCTAATGAGATGCGTTGCATGTTGCTGTTGGTAGCATTATGCGAATCCTAATGAGTTGCGTGGCGTGTTGCCATGTGAGTGCTTAAATGAACTAATGGCGCGTTGCCGTAGCATTACTGACTGAAATCACCGAAATATTGCAAGCTAAAGATTTAACTCTTGGAACATTCCTAAGGGAGTGGAACCATTTAATATTATCACCATCCCAAGCAGGAGGTCTAATTGTTGAATAACTGTGATCTCAAGGAAGAAATGAGATATTCAGCTACTTGTAAATGATATCTTGTTAGCTGCAGTCTGCATACATCCAATAAACCGGATCTTGTTGAAGGAAGATCAGATTACTAAGACAAAAAACAATGTAGGCGATTTTGTAATTAAAATTAAAGGGATGCTATCAGAAATTTCTAAACAACACGATCGATATATCTAAATGATCAAATCCTACTAATCCTCTTCAAACAATAAAGGATTTTGTTTTTAAAAATAGATATGTAGATAAATTTAACGCTAGAAAATAAAGCTCCTCAGTTTGTTCTTGAAGACACACCCTTTGAATGTAAAACTAATCAATTTTCAGCAAGAATTTTTGATGGACAAACAAGATGTATAGAAAGAAATATGATCGGCCATCTAAACAAACAACACAGGAAGTAGTAATCCCACTATAGCGTGAAATGTTAAGAGATACAGCAATGATAATAACTGACTTGCCACAAACTCAGGTCAGTGTGCAGAGACTATTTTTCGCAATAAAATGAATAAAGTCGAATTTAAGGGATCCGATGAAAGATATGACATAATCAATTCTATTTCTAAGAACTAGCTATTAAAAAAATAAGATTTTAGCACTGGGCCAAAGAAATATCTATATTTTCAAATTGGATTTAATTATTTTTATACTTATTCTCGTCTGAATAGATATGTATTTAGATTTTTACCTATGTTTTTTGTTGCAGAATTACCTAGCTATGGATAAGTATATAGTTTTAATTTTATCTTTATCTAAATTTTTAGGTAATAAATTTAATATCTTGTTGCAGTTTCATTTTGGGGTCAAAGTAAGTATTTTTACTTTGTTTGAGCTCATTAAACCTTTATCCAAAAATAAAAAAATGAAAATAAGTCACGATGGCATAGCAACAATCATTTGATCTAAATCTTTGAGCACACAAATTTTAAAAAGTAACCTTGCGATTCATATGGTTGTGATGAAATGACAAATTATGTAATTATCACCATAGCAAATAAGGGTCAAGTAGAGGGCCTTCGCGAGTGGGCTTCAAGAAAGTGCTGGTGACTCCTGTAAATCCCCTTTGGGGAGATCATTCTCTACAGTCTACAACACACAACAAACAAAAACACTTGAAAAATGAGGGTGATAAAAGGATAAACCCCCTGCCCTCAGGAATGTCTCAACTCAAGATCTCAGTTTTAATGTCGAAGAACTTTTTTCGGCTAAATCTGAACTTATTGTAAACTTATGCGCTGACTTATTATGCCTGCACTAAACAAATAACTGGCATGCACCTGATAATCCACCATTCAAGTCCAGTCCATGGAAGTGCACACCAACATCCTGCCAGCGTATAAGCCTCCGCCTACTCAATTTAGGTGGCCCGCCAAATCATTATTTTGGAAACAAAGCTGGTCTCATTGTCGAAGACTTCAACAATCACAACACTATATAGGGCTACTGCAAAACCGATAAAGACGGCAATATAGAGAAGCTTTAGGCACTAACCCGAAACCTCACTGTCCTTCACATTGCCAAGGATAAACTCTTATTCCTCAGCGCACGATGGCTTGGGGGTTAAAACCCAGGCATAGTGTTTCTATCATCTATGCACCTCAAAAACTTTGAAAAATCTATCGCCGAACCAATACTTAGATATCAGTATATATCGATTGTCATCCAGAACAAGCCGGTTCTAAGGCAGTTGGAAGATAAACTGACTCACCGATTATACTTCTGAAAAAAATGGAACAACTTTACCTTAGATCTTGATGTTGGAATTACCAAAATCTCCTCAGACTCGGTTTGGATCCAGAGGGAGGAGAGCTGAGGGGGCTAAAGCCTCTCCAAATTTGTTCTCCCATTAGCCCATGGCGAAACGCAAAGCGACGCTACCAGGCGCGGATTCATTGGGGATCTACGAAGATGTTCCTCCTTTACTGGAGGTAGCAAAAGTCTACAAAGCTGTCATCGAGGCCTTGAGCCTCGTAAAAGCAGAAGCAGATCGCTAAGTTTCGTTAACAATCAAGTTGGTAAGGATGGAGATGCTTTTACACACTCTCAGATCCGAATGTATCCGAAACTTGTCCAGAATCCTACAAGTTCTGATCACTCTCCTTGTCTCGAACGCAGAGACCAAGCGTTTATTTTTAACTTTGAAGCGACTAAAAACCTATTTAAAGAATACTATGGGTCAAGAACGCCTCGACGGCCTAGTGCTGATTGGTGTTCACAACGAAATTGATGTTAGAATACACAGCGTAATCAAAGCATTTGCCCAAAGAAACAAATGGTCGATGTTCGTGTGAAATACTGTGGCCAATGTTGTGTTATTAATGTGTTAGATGCTGCTATTAACTCTTTCATGCCCGTTATGTTTTTTTTTCTTTTTTTAAGCATACTTCTATTCTTATATTCAGAAAGAGTTATGTTATAATATAGAATATATCTTAAAACAGTTTGTAAACAGTTGTGATCAAATTTACCTCATATGATACTTGTCTAAAAGGCAGGTAAATCTAAAAATTAATTCAGTATTATACCTTAACTCACGTCCAAAAACTACAATAAACAACAATTCATAATTTTCTGTGTGGAAAAATAATTCTGATTTGAGAGTTTGTGTTCACTTCTGTATGAAATACTGTTATATATTTTCAATGCTGTGTAAGATAACCGTTATTAATCATCAATGCTCCTTTATCAGACTACTCAGAGGGAGAAATTCAGGTCAGCCTCTCCCCAAATTTTCATCCTGGATCCACCACTGACTTACACCCGAATGAATATAAGGAATCCCAAGATCTAGTATGGAGAAAGCCCTGACAGAACATCCCCAACGACTGTCAGTAAACTTATCATTCATTCCCTGTCTCACTGATCACAGTAAAGCCATGTACCTACAATAACGACACTTTGGCTGAGAATACCAGCGAACTTGGCTAATCACTGCTCTCCTCAATAGGTAACGAGCGAAATGAGAGATGTTAGGAAACCATAACCTGCATAGCCATGACCCACAACATCAAAAGAGCGTAGACAACAATAAAGAAAACGTAGAAAATAACACCTAAAAGAGAATAGCTGAAGTGACCCCCAACCAAGTGGCTCACTAACTGCTACTAAATGGTAAACCAAACCACAAAGAAGGAAGGTATCTAAAGAAATTAGGCTATGCCATGGACCGTGTCATGTTTATCAGCAACGAGTCGTTCCTCCCCTGCCCTATCAGCGAGGTAGACGAGGCCACGAAAACCACTAAACTTGGAGAAGCGCCTCGAGACCAAAACTGGTGAAGGGCTCAAACGCTATTTATCTTTCAAGCATTTTCTTTTCCTACATCTTCGCCAACCTACACGCAGATGTCAAGTGGAACATGGTCAATCTTGCTGCGTCTCACACTTGGAGCGCTGTGCGCCCTACAGAGCCCAACAGCTGCATTTAGCCCTCCGCCCCCAATCCCTGAAGGAGAATCTGCAATTATATATCTTCCCCACATCTTCACTTTCTCTTACTTCAATTTCTTTACAGATCTCTTCTTTCAAATTCTCTTCTGGTGATACTCTCGCTGGTTTTCGCTTTAAATTAAAAATACTAAGTTTCTATAAATTTATACGAACTTGTTACCCTCTGAGCTGAGCATTTAGGTCTTGTCTTGTCTTGGACTAAATTTGTTCCTGCATTTGGCTATCTTTTTACCTTAGTTTCTCCCACGCCTCGATAGACTCCAGCTATGGGGGAAAGATGGCATTACACTCCTTATATGAATGTTATTCAACGCACACTCTTGTCTTACGTTAATTACATGCACAAGAAATGCTGAAATGCTCATCAACGTGTGTTCTTTTCTTCCCTCAAGTCATCACTTTCCAACGGAAGACATCATCACTTCTCTCTCTCTCTCTCTCTCTCTCTCTCTCTCTCTCTTTCACATACACACACACACACACAAACATACACTCAAATCAGTTGCTGTGGATTATGTTCTTTGTTGAACAGCTATAACTTTAGAGGGATTTTTGTTCCTGGAAGCTTTTAAGGCGCCCTTCTGGCCCCAACATATATTGTGATGGCATTGCTAGTTTATTCATTTGCATTACAATTCTTTTTCTTGTTTTGTCTGTTTTCTCACTTGATTAGTTTCCGCGCCTGGTTAGACCCAACCGAGCGGGATAAGAGACGTTATACACCTTCACACGAGAGTTCTACGTAAGCCTTGGCGATAGATGGGCAAGGTCATGAATTGCCCATTTCACATATGAGGTTACAAGGAGTTACAAGGAAAGAGGGTACCCTAGGAGACCTTACGGTCCATTCAAAGAGGGTACCTTTGGACTAGCAATCGAGCGGGCACGTGGCTGCTCAATTGTTTTGCGTCCCTAAACGGCCGCTTTTCAAGACTTTGTCTAGTCTCGACTTGAACTGGTCAACAGATTCACTGTTGACAACTTCCACTGGAAGTGCGTTCCACTTACCGCAGATACTGTAGGTGAAAAAATTTCCACACAGATTGTGGTTGTAACGCTTCAGTTCAAGTTTAAAGCCGTGATTGCGCGTTCTGTTCTCACTCAGTGTGAAAATATCCCGGTAGTCAACATTGTTGAACCCTAGAAGTATTTTGAAAACTTCGATGAGCTGACCACGCAGTCTACGGGTTTGCAGCGAGAACAGATCTAATTCCCTTAGTCTATCCTCATAACTTTTATGTCGGATAGAGGAAATCAGTTTGGTTGAACTAGCTTGTACGCGTTCCAACCTTGCGATGTCCTGTCGAAACGAAGGACTCCAAAATTGTAGGGCATACTCCAGGTGCGGCCGAACAAGGGAGTTGTACAGACAAAGTACTATCTCCTTGTTACGGTATCCAAACTGGCGCTTTATGTAGCCTAACATCCTTTGGGCTTTCTTCTCTGCCTCGATGCACTGTTTCGAGAACTTGAGGTCGCTAGTGATAGTTGCACCCAAGTCCTTCTCGTTATCACTCGATTCAAGAGCAGTGCCTTTAAGGATATACTGAGATTGGGGGTTTCTGTGGCTGATATGCATCGCTTTGCATTTGTTCACGTTAAAAGGCATTTGCCACGTGTCCGACCACTCCCCAATCTTTCCAAGATCTTTCTGCTGGCGGGTAGTATTTCCATCCTTTGCAACGTTCATACCAAGCTTGGTATCGTCGGCAAATTTGGAAATCTTGGCAACCATGTCAACGTCCATGTCGTTGACGTAGATGATGAATAGTAGTGGTCCTAGGACAGAACCTTGAGGCACCCCGCTAGTAACGGGCACCCACTCAGAAGCCTGTCCATTCACCACCACCCGTTGCCGTCTGCCACTTAGCCAGTTCTCGATCCAGCCGGCTACTTTTCCGTCTATGCCCAGCACTCACACTTTTCGGAGAAGGCGGCGGTGTGGTACCTTATCAAAGGCTTTTTGAAAGTCTAAGTACACCACATCCACCGCCTTGTCCCGGTGTGGTACCTTATCAAAGGATTTCTGAAAGTCTAAGTACACCACATCCACCGCCTTGTCCTGGTGTGGTAGCTTATCAAAGGCTTTCTGAAAGTCTAGGTAGACCACATCCACCACCTTGTCCCGATCGTGCTCACTCAAAACGAAGTGTAAGAATTTCACAAGGTTCGTCAGGCATGACCGTTGCCTTCGCAAGCCGTGCTGGGAACTCCTCAGTAGCAGGTTTGACTCTAAATACGACGTCATTTTGTCCACCATCATGCTCTCCATGAGTTTACCGACTATCGAAGTCAGACTGATAGGTCGGTAGTTTGACGGATGGCTGGGGTCTCCTTTCTTGAAGATCGGAGTCACATCCACCTCATGCCAGTCTTTAGGAGCGCATCCGGTCCGGATTGACATGTTAAAGATAGTGCAAAGATGTCGTGATACTTCATCGCACACTTCCTTCAACACTTTGGATAGAAACCCATCCGGTCCAGGGGACTTATTCGTCTTTAGGTCAGCGATCTTTTTCTTTATTTCTCCTTCGGTGAAGTCCATTGCCTCCAGCTTTTCCCCCGAGTAGGAATCCGTGGGCTGGGGGTTGGGACCACACTCTTTAGTAAACACTGAAGAGAAGTAGTCATTGAGAGGGTTAGCATTTTTCTGCATCTAAGTGAGTTAATGCACCCTCCTCGTCCACTAAATGCCCAATCCTACGATGGATTGGTTTACGGCTATTTACATAGCCGAAGAACTCCTTGGGATTCTCCTTGCAGAGTCTCACCACTCGGAGTTTCTCAGTACGCTTAGCCGCCCTTATGCTGGACTTCACTCTCCTGGCTAACCTCCGGTACCCGTCAAAGGCACCCGAGATCTTCGATCGCCGGTACGCATTTCTCTTCTCCCTAAGCAGTTAGCCGATTTCTCGATTAAACCACTTTGGTTTAACATAAGACCAACGGGGGCATTTCAGAGGGATGCAACTTGATTGAAGACTCATGAACTGATTTTGAAAATTGTTCCACGAATCCTCAACCTCTTTGCATACCGCTAGCCTTACATCAGCCAGCCAAGCACGAAAGCTTGCAAAGTCTGCTCTTCTCAAGTCAAGTTTCTTTGATTGACTGGCAACAGACCTTACCTTCGGGATCTTGACGGTAAACCCAACTAGCTGGTGATTACTGCCACCGAACTCTTCGCCTACAGAGACATCCTCAACGATGTCATCCTCAAAGGTGAAGACCAAGTCGAGGATATTGTCTCCTCTCGTCGGTTCTCTGACCCATCGAGTGAGGAACTCGTTGTTGGAGAACTCCAGTAGTAGCGCGCTCTCGCCACAGGCTGCTCTGGTTTCCCAGTCAACTTGTCTGTTGAAGTCGCCCATAACGATGCACACTCTGCCTTGAACATGCTCACCCAGCAGCTGGTACAAAAAAGACCCCCTCTGCCGTACACAAATCTGCCAGGCGCCGGTTTAAAGAGACATTCATCGATTGAGTGGTCCGTGTTGGACCTCTCCTCGGAAGCATCCTGACTACCACACACATGCGGGTTTTCAGTCCACAGTCGTCTACGGCACCCATGACCGTGTGGAGGATTTTATCTGTAGGGCGTACCCTACCTCCTCTCAGGTAGAGGTCGTTTCCACTGACCATCAGAGCAACGACTGAGCTCTCAGAAATCTGTGATTTCTCAGCCTCTACTCTGATGTGGTGGTTACCACATCCTGGCAGGCAGCTTACCTTCACACTAGTGCGAAGGCGGGCCGCTATTAGGGACTGCAGGTTCCGTGCTTGAGGATTACCAATAAGGGTGACTATTGCACATTTGTCTGCAGGCGACTTAGTCTTTCCCCTCGGAAGCGACTTGCTGCTTTCCTCTTGTATCTCTACATTTTTATTTTTATTTTTCTTCTTATTTTTCTTGTCTTCATTTGTTTTCTTTTCTTCCGTTTCTCTTTTCTCTTCTTCTTATTTTTCTTGTCTTCATTTGTTTTCTCTTCTTCCGTTTCTCTTTTTTCTTCTTCTCTTTCCACTTTCCCTTGCGCACCAGTAACGCTCAAATCCTCTACACTGGGGTGAGCTGAATTAAGGTCGTTTTTCTTCTTTTTATTCTTTTTATTTTTTTTCTTCTTATTTACTTCTCCGTGTGGCTGAAGGGGGACTGCCAATGCAGTTTCACCTCCTTGAGCTGGAGTCACATTGGCGGAACCACCCAAGTCAGTGGGACTTTCGTCTCGAGCTTGAGCTGACTGGGCCTCTAGTTGAGAGGCTAGCTCTAGGATTTTTTCCTCGAGACGCCGAATCTGAAGCGCGTACTGCGTTTCTAGGGACTGTATTCTACTTTCCAGTGCCCTAGATTTTTCTTTAGAGGTTGTGAAGAGATCCTTGAGTTCATTGCAGTATGTCACTGCCTCTCGGACCTCTCCTTTAAGGATGCAGTCGGTGCATATACTTCCAGGGTGGCATTTCGAAAAACATCCTTCCGGGAAGTCAACGCACCACTTATCCTTCTGACATATCGCACATGTATATTTGAGTGCAGCTGGACCTTTTTCCCTGTCATTTTGAACACTTTCTCTCTTTCAAAACTTTGCGACCAATCAATAGAAAAAAGGGGTTGGTGAGTTCTCCCCGCGTGAGTCGCTCCCGCCTATCGATCGGAGACGTTTCGGATTCTTCAGAAGACACGCTCCATGTGCTGCTGTTCGTCCGACTGAGTCGTCAAGCCTCGGCGTGCCGTGGCTCCCAACCAAACAGTACAGACGGACCCTGAAGTGGCCATCGATTTCTCACCAGGTGAACAACAACGAAGCACGCCCCGTACTAAACTCCTACTAGTTCCCTTCGCGACGGCCAAGGTCTCGGGGCAGCGTTTAATGGATATCCCGCCACACCAAGAAACTCGACCCAAGGCTTTTTGTTGGCCTGGCAACCAACATGGGAACAAAGGGCTATCACCACGGACCAATGCTACCAGAGGCACCCGTCAACGGTCACTGCGAATGGTCAATAATTATGCGCCAGGAAAGGGGTTAACGGGGCACTACCCTCATCCCATTCATCGTGCCCCAACGCCTAAGACCCCTAGTCTCTCGCAACCAGTAAGCGTCGATTGGCGTTGTTTATAGATGTCTCAAAGCCTCTCTTCTGACGCGTGAGGTAGCTGCCAGGTTCTTATATGTACAGTAGATAGATGAAAAAAGGGTAAGAGTGACATGATAGGTATATGGGTTGTTTTTTTGTTGCTTTTTCTTTTTGTATAAGTAGAAGAAATAGGATTAATGTAAAAAAAGAGGAAGGATAGAGTAGGATAAAGAAAGACAAAGAAAGACGCACTTAGTCTGGAACCTCGTTTCCGACCAAATCGACAAGGGAAACCCTGGCAGGGGTGCCAGAAGATAGGTACCCCCGCCGACATAGCTCGAAAACTCAAGGGTACGCAAAAGCTCTCTTCCCGCGACAAGGGGGCGTCTTCTCTCTCTCTACTTTCTTTGTGTGTGTGTGAGAGAGAGAGAGAGAGAGACCAGACAAGGTAACGCAGAAGACTTGATGCTAGAATTTGTACTCCAGTACTCTTCTTTATGATTTGAGCGTTCCCTCCCGACCTCAATGCCCTCAGGTGGATCGACGGCTTAATATCTTCAACGCTTTAACGGGCCACAACTTCACTAATTTTCTGAAGTATTTTTCTATTGGTAGAGGAATATGACGGCAGACAGAACTGATCAGAGTGTGAAAGAACGCGGGGGAGGGGGGCTAGGGGAGAAGATAAAAGAGTTGAAGAGGATGGCAAGAGACTAAGAAGAAAGTTGGAAGGGGGAAAAGGTTCCGCACGAATGAAGAGAAAGGTACGGGAGGGGGAAGGGTATGGCAATAAACTAAGGGTAAAGTTGAAAAGGGGAAAGAAGATGGCAAAAAATAAGGGGGAAGTTTGAAAGGAGAAGAGGCTGGTAAGAGAATAAGGGGAAAGGTGGAAGGCGAGAGGTGTGGGCAAAATACTAAGGGGAAAGGTGCACAGGGGCAAGAGAATGGTAAGAGACAATGGGTAAAGGGGAAGGGGGTAGGATGTCAAGAGAACAAGAGGAAAGGTGGAAGGAAAGAACAGGATAGCAAGAGACTAAGGCAAAAGTTGAGGGGGGCAGAAGATCGCAAAAAACAAAGGGGAAAAGTCAAAGGGGCAGAGTGGATGGTAAGATATTAAGGTGAACGTGAAAGTGTGGAAGAGGTGAGCAGGAGAATAAGCGAAGAGGTCTAAGGAGAGCTTGAGTATGGTTTGAAGAGAACTTAATGATTGTTCAGAAAAGGACCAGAGGGAGTTCAGGGTGGGTTCGATTGTTGTTAAAGGAGAGATCATTAGGTGTTCAGGGAGGGTCCAGACCACATGGGGCGCCGACCGCCCCAAGTTTCACGTCAAAACAGTGCTTCTGTCCAGGGAAGGCTCTAAAGGAGTTCCCGATGGAGTAACTCTATTTATGAGGTTGCGACCCAAGTACTTGTTGGTATGAACCCCCTAGCACAACCTCCATGCCACAATGCCAGCGACTGTGCAACGTCCCTGCCTCAGTTAGTACAAGACCTGTGGCTTTATACCTTCCGCTAATTTCGATCGTGTCCACATTCATCACCTTCCTTTCTCACCTATCCTTGCTGAATTCTGAGAAGGAAAGGGGTGGATGGCTTAGCCCGGAGATAATACCCCTGCTGCGTCATAACCTGGATAGCAAGCATTTCTTCACACTGCCGGGGTATAATAATGAAATGTGATCACCCACCCTACTCTTTAGTAGTCCCGCCTCTCATCATTCTTCTTTATTACATACCCGACTCAACCCCGCCCAACCCTTCCTCTTGCTATCCAGAGAGGGTTTGGTGGTTCGGTGGACTTTCGGCCTTTTATCGGAAACTGGCGATTGGCAAGAAAGACCGTGAGGTCTCTCTCCTCTGTGAAAGCCAAAAGCAAACTGGCTTGGGGAAGAATTAGGTGCAGAGTTACTGTGTTTCCGATTCTCTTCACCAGTTCCAATGGACGTATGAGGTGGCTATATCGGCCACGGCCTTTAGTGGTTAAAGCGCAAGGAAAAAGTCACAATTAAGACTGATCGGGTTGTCAAAGCTCATCTTATCTCACATCTGCAAGCTGTATATGTATAAATGATCACAATATGGATGTTTCTGACTATGGAGACTTTTTCCTCCACATCTTAAACAGTGGGAGGCCATAATATCATTTTCTATGCATCTTCTTTTTTTATAATTATCACTATGGCTAAGAGAAGTAAATAGTAGGTAAAAGTAGAGCCTCCTCTAAGTGTGGTCGCGTTTTCTGGGGTGGGGCTAGGTAACTCAAGGAATCCATTTATCTTTTGGAGGGGCTCCCATCCCATCCCAAGCAATTGCTAAAAAGGCTTCCTCTTTACCACCTTCGGAGCTGCTCATGGGAAGCTCTATGGAAGAAATGCTCCAGCCCTGTGACTTCTCGCGGGTTCCTCCAAACTCCTGAAACTATGGAGACTATCCCCTTTCCTATATCTATGGTTAAGGGAGTGTTCACCTTACCCTATTCTTTATTTAGAGTAACCTCCGGGTGACTCTAGTTAAACCAGTATCGCGCCACATTCTCTTTTGCAGGGGGCCGCTAAAAAGGTAATATGTTCACGTGTATAAGGCGGCCCTGACTTCATCGCTCTCAGTGCGAGCGACTAGATGGGGAAAGCCCCTTCAGAGGGGCAAGGGGTTGCAAGATCCAATAAGTCGAGTCCTCGACCAGGTAATAAGCAGGGTAAGATCCAACTGGGATCCTCGATGCCACAGAAGAGGATGGCCAAAAGAAAGCCCCTTTCGAGGCGAGTGCGCACTACGGGGCACCCTCGCCCCAAGCGGCAGGGAAAACCACTGACTTGGTGGGAGCCACCCTCAAACGGAAGTCCACTCCCGGGTAAGGTCCTACTTAGGGGGGGCACGAGCCACCGGGAAATCAAAGGGAGATGGAATTTTCCTAATTTAGGTGGTGACCAGCAGATGACTAAGGTTTTTTATCATTTCAGCGAAGGACCAGGCCGAGACAGGCCCCTCAGTCCTCAGGGCTCCCGCGAGTGAGGAAGGGAGAGAAGAGGGTGTATTCCCCACCACACTCTCCTAAGAAAAAAAATGAAAAGAGTAGAAAAACTAGAGTTCCTCTTCTTCCTTGACACAAATATTTCTTATTTCGATTTACAATTTAGCTTCTGACCTCGATGTGGCGGAATTCAGATAGGTCATGGCGCGGTTACCGAGGTCCTTTCTCCTTCTCGAGAATTTGAATGGTAAAGGCCAGGTATGGTGAACTGGAGTTCGGTGGCCAAAATGTGGAGGTATTCACTATTCAGTTTTCGAAAACTGATTTTTGTTTCGATCTATCTTTGTATTCTTTAGACGCATTTCTGGATTTTGGGTGGGAGATGGTCAATGACCTTCATGGAACATATCAACTTCCCATCCAAATCCTTATTGACTGCTGCCGTATGTGAAACCAACTCAGTGGTTCATAGATCGGGTGCATTGGTTCGCATTTCATTAAATAACTGATTTCTTTAACTCAGTTAAGCAGTGTAGTTCGGTTGATAAAGCCGTTGAGTTCTTCCACGAAACAATAATCACCGTACGCCTGACTATCACTCCTAGAACCTCGGGCTATTTTGCATGCTATCCTTTTTCTTGGTGGTGGTCGAGTGTGAGGCGGCCTTCAAAGAGAAGCAATATGCCTATATATGCTACTTTCGCCGAACGAACGATCTCACGGTAAGGGAATTTCGTTGAATGAAGGGTAAGTTACAATAGGTTTCGAATCACGCACACCGATTCAAAAAACGGAATGACCGCTCTTGCAAAGGTCTAAAAGCGTGTCAAAGTATTCAGAGTAAGTTTCACAGGACCTCTTCCCGTCATCTAGGAGGACAAGACTGCAATATTAGAGGCAGCGTCCGTGGGACAGTCCTTTGCGAACAAATTCTCCACATTCTCTACCCGGGATGCTGCTCTTTTAGCATATAAAGCACGTCGTAAGCTTGCTGAAGGTCGTTGACTGTACGTTATCTCCATAGGAAAAGATCCCTTCAACTAACTGTTTGCGCTAAGCAAGTTGCGTTCCACGCTCGCTTCGTATGCGGATACCACCCCTGGTTAGGCCAAAATGCCGTAAGCAATGTTTCGTATCCTGGGTGAGAGAAGATTGGCCTTTATTGCTAACCTTTTCAGCAGGATCTGAATGGAGGGTATCCTCCGAGATTCCTGGCGAATGGCTACCGTGCATGCTTTTTGCAAGCACGGGCGAGATTCCATCCAATTTATTTACATTTCCTGCATGCAAAAGTTGATGGATAAATTGGTTAACGTGGGGATAGTTTATATTTGTAAAGCAGAAACCACCTATGTTGTGTGCAGTGGATTTTCGTTAGTTCCACTTCTGATGCTCAGTTCCATCTTAAAAATGTTATCTGCCAGTCCTTACTTCGTGGACAGCGCTTTGTCACTGTTATCTTTGATCTGAAAAAGGCTGCGGGAAGATGTTCTGGTACACTGTACGTAGATGACCTTTCGATCTGGTTTGGTGCGGCCCAGATGCTTACCTTTGAGGAGGCCCAATCACTACACGGGGCGCCGATTGCTGGACACATGCTCCAAAACAGTGTATACGTTGAGGGAGGGGGCTGTAGATGTTATAAGATTACAGTAGCAGACAATAAGTGTGACCAAAGAACTCAATGATGTTATGGATGACTCAACGAGTATTACACGGTTATGGGAGCTCTCATGGGGAGCATAGGGAGCTATAATGAGTATTACGGGAAAGCTTAATGGATGTTAATGGATTACAAGAGTGCTCAATGTGTGCTACCTAATGCCTCAATTAGTATACATAAGGGCTCAAGGGGTATCACAGGATGACTCGATACTATTAAAGTATTGAGCGAAGCCTCAATGGGTTGTGTGGCTGGCCTATATGAATGGTATTAGAGGATCATAGCTAGTACGGGATCACAGAAGCGTTTAATGGGATTTACGGGAGTAAGCAATACGTGCTACGGGATTAATGTGGAACATAATAGGTGTTAAAAGGTTAAATTTGTACTTTTAGTTACAGGTGGTGCCGGAGTGTTGATTAGGTATTCAGGTCCAGAAGAAACATTTTACAGCTGGGCAAAGCTGTTGTTGGAAGGGTTCAATGGGCGTTCAGGCAATGCTCATTTGGTATTTGAGGCCGCTTAATGATCGTGTGGTGTTCAAACATCAATAATAAGTTATTTTAAAGGTTGAATCCCTGCACGTACCAGCGAGCGTCTCTCGCCCGTATGAGCATTGCAGTGTGGAATAGAAGACAAATCTAAAAATGACCATTTTTATGTATTTTATAATATATTGAGTTCACGTCACCCTTAAAACTTTGTATCTAAAAGTGTCCAAATGCACGGCAATGGTCTATAGACCCATTGTATACTAATCTATATCATCTCTCTTTTGGAAATGACCTAATGCACAATGTAGTCAAATGATCGGTTTTCTGGGGTGTTTTGTTCCCTATTCTGGTGAAATCTGTGCACCCGTTGCAACTAAGAGTAAGAACATGCAAATACTACAAAATCAATGACGATTGACGAGGGGCAATAATTACTACCAGATCCCTTAAAAAATGAAGAAATTTCGTGCATAATAATGTAATCAGCCTTTTAACCAGTATTTTGATTAGCATTTCTCCTTCCTAAAGATTCCATATTCGGCCCACTGAATAGTTAGAAAATATTATGCAAATAGAGACCGTCAACATTATAATATACCAATTTTGTTAAGGTAAAAAGAGTGAATTTTTTTTTAGACAATTTACTGCCAATCTATAAGCTGTTCATTATTTGGTTCATAAATATTTTATATTTTCTCCTTAACTCGAAAGAGGCTTTTTGTATTGCCGTGAATACTGAATCTACTACTGCAGATTTCTTTACCCATAAAGAATCTCTGATCACAGTAACCCAGCCTCCAATCAAGAAAGAAGAAAACTCCACCGGCTATATTGCCTCAAACCGAAGTCACTAACAAAGGAAAAGAAAAATTACACGGACCCTTTTTAGACCCAGAATACACACGATGCAAATTAGGAAAGTTGCGAGGAGGAACTTATGAACGCACTTGTGAAAATATGAGTATCATACCTACAAACGACAATTTAGCAAGGATGAATAAAAGTGGTTGCAACCACACTTTTTTTCCTGCATCTCACTATATCGGTCGGTCGTCGGTCTACGGTCTGTCGGTATCTTTATTGTTTTGGTAATAACATTGTAACTATTCCTCAGATTCTAACGAAATTCGAAACCCTTATGTTGTTTTGCATTTTCTTTTGAATAATATAATTGCCAAAGTCCTCACAAAGTTAGACGGGAATTATTTTGGGGGGCAATAACATCATAACTATTCGGCCGGTTCTAATGAAATTTGAAACCCTAATCTTGTTTTGCATTCTCTTTCGAATGATATAATTGTCAAAGTCTTCTCAAGTTAGACGGGGAATTTTTTGGCAATAACATCATAACTATTCGGCTGATTTTAACGAAATTTGAAACACTTATGTTGTTTTACGTTCTCTCTCGAATGATATAATTACCAAGGTCGTCCTAAGGATAGCCGATGAATTATTAAAACCTTTGAAGGCCATAAGGTCATAAATCAGAATAAATGAGATCACGCGATCTTTGCTCAGAAGACCTTGTTTTCCTGCATCAAGATACATTTTCGGGCCCGATATTCCTATGTTCCTCCCCCCTCCCCATTCCGCCTATGCTTCCATCATTTATATTGCCTCCATCACTCCTTTTATGCACAATTTTCGCTCATTTAACCCTAAAATATCCTAATGGTAGCTGTCTCGGCGAAGGTTCGGGAGAATTGTGTATCCTCTAGATTCTTATCTCCTCAATTAGCATTGCATTTTCCATAGAGTTGTGAACATTACACACATTTTCACCGCCCTTAACTACACCATTTTATAATGAAGTTTTATCTGTATAAGTGAGATCCATGTAAGAACGAATTCCTAATTCAGGGATTGTAGATTTTGTTTCTCTCTCTCTCTCATTTCCGCTCACTAGGCCACTCTCCTTCCCTTCAGACCCCCAGAACCCCTCTCTCTTTCTATTTCTCCCGCCCCCCTCTCTCTCTCTCAGTTCAGCCTTAATGAAATCAAGCATTTTCTGAAGCCTTACTGAATACGACCAAATTCTGAAAGCTTAGTTAAAACGACCATTTTCTGAAGGCTAAATGAAGACGACCATTTCCTGAAGCTTTACAAGAGAAGACTATTTCCTGAAGGTTTATCTAAAACGAACATTTATGAAGGCTTACTGAAGACGATAATGTCCTGAAGCCTTACTGAAGACACCCATTTCCTGAGGCCTTACTCAAGAAGAGCATTTATGGCAGTAATACTCCAGACGATCATGTCCGAAGCTTTACTCAAAATGACCATTTCCTGAAGGCATAATAAAGAAGAAAATTTCCTAAATTCTTACTGAAAACGCCCATTTTCAGACGTCTTACTAGAGATGCCCATTTCATGAAAGATTACTGAAAACGACAATTTCTTGAAGCCTTACAAAGGCGACTATTTCCTGAAGCCTTCCTGAAGCCTTACTGGAGACGACTATTTCTTGAAAGCTTACTGAAGACGACCATGTCCTGAGTAGGATTGAAGGGTGGACCCCGAGTCTACACACACGCAAACACTTATGAGCACATTCAAACACGTACACACACACACATGACTTTCCACCCCGGGTATACCCCCTCCCCCCCTTATTGGTTTGTCGCTATAATGTTCCTAACCTCGTTCCCCCTCTTCTCCCTCGGTCAGTGATAATTCTTTCGAGGAAATCAAACTCTACACACACTTATTGGCTTGTCGTCAAAATGTTCCCAGCCCCCCCCCCCCCCCACCTCATATACGAGTTATGAATATTCAGGTATTTTTTTCGTTTCATTCCACATTAGTAAATACTGGAAAATATTTAGGAATGTTTAATGGGTGAAGAGATGGTTATCGATATTCACACATTTTAGTGCCTTTTTTTCTTCGAGAAATGGTTACTACAGTCTGTGCCCCCCTAAACATTAGTAAAGATCGAAAGATTAATCAAACATTATAATTTCTAGACCATATTTAACAGATTTGGCATCTAGACTTGTTTTTGTTTTCGAGTCAAAATACTTGAAAAAAATTTGGAGGCCTTAATGAGGCAAGGAGATAAACATCCTATTTCAACCTTTTTTAGGGGACATACTAATTTCCTGAAAAAACACACACAAACATGAGCATATACACTTATTACCTTTTTTATGGACCCCATCCTCCCCCCATCCCTCCCTGATTGGTTTGACGTCAGAATTTTCCCAGCCCTGATCCCCCCCCCTCAATCGGTAGAGTTATAAAATCCAATTCAAAACCTTTCTCATTTATCATTACAATTCGTAGCTCTGCTGGGAAGAAGACCTTTTTATCCCTCTTTTATTCAGCTGATCGAACTTAAAGTTTTTAAGTAAGCATATGAATATGTAACTTGTTTTTTTTTAAGTCAAGGTTGTAATAATGATTTATTAATAAATCGCAAAAAATTATATTCCATTTATACTATCCAGATTACATAATGGCATATAATATATACAATTTAGTAGATAGACTACAGAATTACACATTACCAACTAACAATTAATATTTATTGAGTGTATAATATAAATTTTCTTTATATTCTACTACAAGTATTCCTTACAACGATTTCTTCGTTTCTTTGATCATCATAAGAATCAAATTGTTCACTAAACCCTCGATATGATTTACCGATTGTGATCTGCTAAATGAAATAGACACAAAACAAGCCGCAAGAGTCTGAAAAGTAACTGAATAGATTAACGATAATAACTTCATTCATTTTTACTAAGGTTTTACGAATATAAACATCGTTCTGGAACCCTAGACATAGGCTATCAAAATAATACACCAATTTTTTGTCAACAAACAAAGCTATCCAATGGGATCCAGGTCGATGGCTTCTGTCCAGATTAATGATATAGGCAGATGGCAGTATTAAAGGTAGGCATAGCTGAGTGTGTCTCGTAAAACAGCCATGTAAAACTCGTTTTGTAGTTTTATTTCGATACAATAGTTCTTCTATTTCTATTGTATTCATTTTATTAAGATTAAACTAGTACGTTTCTAGACTTATCTATCTCAATAACAGACTGAAACTCTGCATATACGAATATAACAGGGGAGACTGGGTCTATTAATGGAGATCTAAACTGTAACTGTATTGATAATGTGCCCTGTTGTATATGATTGGGACATGCTCCCAGAAAGGTAGTACTCTTGTCCTGATTTAGGTTAATAAAATAAATATTCTTCTTTTTAGAAATTGTTTATACGTAAGTCCAATACTCTGCCCACCTCCAATACAACCTATTCCGTTATATAACGAGTAAAAAGCCTTTGCAGCAGCTGGATCTGTATCGTCCGAATAGTCTAATTTGAATAGTTCTTCAACTTCATTCCCGTTTATATAAATAGTGATGCGATTTATATTATAAGGCTTAAATTCAAAAGATGACGCATATTAGCTACCAGTAAATGCCAAATGGTCAACCATGCCAATCATCATTCGCGTAGGTATTCTCCCCATGAAGATATTATCCACACTCTTCATTGATATTCTACTCACAATTGTAATATTTCGCATAAGAACTTGTGTTATAGGGTACTTAGCATTTGATGAAAGCAACCTATTTTCCATCTTCCGATGAGCTGATGCTGAAAGGCGGACTTTTCTTAGGTAAAGGAAACTCTCTGATAATTCTATTTTAGGATCTAAACCGGTCTGGTTTCTAAATAGTGTAAATGAATGTGATCCTCTGGATAATTTTATCTTTAGTGAGACTTTATTCATCAACAGTTTATGTTACGAGAAGAAATCGTCGTGTAGTTTTTCATATATATATATATATATATCAATTAGTTTTTCTTCGATCTGTAATATTTCTTTTCTATGCTTTCTTTACTAGAGTAATATCCTGCAGTGTAAAGAAATGTAGATTTTTCTTTTTCAGTATAGTTCAACAGGGTCTCTAAATATGCACGATAAGGGTAATTATTTCTAATGGAATTTACAGATGTATCATTTAAATAAATATCAACATTGTTGAACAAAGTGTGAAGAATATTATTTTCCGGGAAAATATTTTCCCCATCTTTAAGTTTTCTTCCGTCTGTCTCCACAATTCTTGCTTTAATATAAAGATAAACCTCACTCGGGTCTATATAATACTGTCCATTACCAGATACATAATATTCAACTGGGGTAAGATCTGAAGAGATATTGCTAAGTAGAGAGTAAGACCGATAATTGCTCTCAACGATGGAAGTTTGGGTCGGAGGAACGGTGCACAAATAGAGTTCTGTCTTCGAACAGATATAGCTTGTTGGATGAAGAGCATTCATTTTTATATGTGTATGATTTACAGCCGATGATAACTTTATGAGAAAATCCACGAAATGTGTGCTTGTTTATATTAATAGAAGTGAGGTTTCACCCTCATTTAGTTATGAGTTCTCCGATGAAAAATATATTAAAATCTCTTTCTTGAGGGTGAAATAGAATTCACCTAAGACTTCCCGTTAGGCTCTTTTCTCAGCGGTGTTTAAAGTCCTTTACTGAGCAAAGTCAAAAAGCTAGTATCCGAATAGTACAGCAGATGCTTATTCTTCCAATGCTCTCCTTGTAAACCCTTTATAGAAGAGTTTGTTCGAATAAGAAAACCAAGAGAAAATGTAAAAACATATGTGATAACACATAACAATGCCAAATTCGATGGCCAATTCATCTATGACGAGCTGCTTCAATATTTTAATCCTAATCTTTTTACTTCGAATCCAATGAAGCAGGGACGAGAAATCCTTAAGATAGATTCCGTTCAGAACATAACTTTTAAGGATACACTCCTATTCATACCCTCATCGCTGAAAAACTGCCAAACACAATGGGAATCCTCGAAATGGAAAAAGGTTATTTTCCTTACGATTTTCTTTCAGAGGAAACCTTGAACTATATTGGTTCGGTTCCTGAAAAAAGGTATTTTAACTACGACAAAATGAATAATGAGGAAAAAGTATACTTTGACAGTAATTTTTACAAAAATTTACAGGAAGAATACAATATTCATACAGAGTGTATTAAGTATTGCATTCAACATTCTTCTATCCTTCGCCTATGTTTTGAGAAGTTTTGATGTTCCTTCATCAGAAGATTTAACATTAATCCTATGCAGTCTTGCATCACAATAGCCTCCTTGTGTTACAAAGTGTATAAAGATGTATTCTTACCAGAAAATTCGATTGCAATTATCGAAAGGACGAAATCAAAAGCGTTTTTTTATAAGGCTATCCGTTGGCTTATGTTTGAAGAACATGTCAGAGGAGTCCAGATTTTACATGCAAGAAACGGTGGAGAGCGAAGCCTTTCTGTTGGTGAGAGAGTATTTTCCCCTGACGGGGTTTCACCATCAGGAAGAGGAACCGTGTTTCTCTTTTATGGATGCTATTGGCATGGGTGTCAGAAAGAGGCCTGTATTTTCTAACAAGATGTTTCCATTGGTGGAGATGGGTCTTTGAACCGCTACTACCACACAATAAAGAGTGATTGAATTTTCGGTAGCAAATACAAGGTTATCATTCTCTGCAAGTGTGAATTTGAAACCATGATGAAAACCATCCCAGGACTACGTGAGACAGTTAATAGAATCTCCGCTGATGTAGTGAATGATGTAATGAATGTGGGGAGTGCACTTTGTGGTGGCAGATGTAACCCATTTATATTATACTACTTACCAAACGAAGGTGTCAAAATCTCTTACGTAGATTTTTGCTCTTTATATCCGGACTGTATGAAAAACAATCTATATCCCGTAGGATCACCTCGACGTTGCGTATCTGTGCGAGAAATTCCGTATATTCAAGAATTCACCGATGGTATGAATGAGATATATTTCGGTATCGTGAAAGTTTCTCAATCCATAAGTGGTAAACTTACTTTCACGCTCAGCACCACGTGCGCTCATCCTAAAACTGACGCAAGTGCAATCACTCTGAGAGGCAACGTATGATTTGCGGAGTGTACACAACCCCTGAACTGAAACTTGCACTGAAAAAGATGTATAAGATCAAGAAAATTTACGAGTTTGGGGAGTTTGAAAAAAGAGATGGTTTGTTCGAAGATTATATAAAAACATTTCTAAAAGAAAAAAATAGAAGCTTCTGGATTCCTGCGATAAGTAGATTGAGGGGAGAAAATGGAATATATGAAGAGGGTGAATCAGGCTGAGGAAATAAACATACAAATAGGCAACATCGAAAGGAATCATGAAAAGCGTTTTAGAGCAAAGCTCTGTCTAAATAGGTAAGTATTTCTTCCTGCGATTAGTTTTCTGCATTGATATATTACATTCCAAATGTAATTTGAAAAATATTAACACATTATACAACGAGTATGAAGTCAATAATTCATAAAACTGAAAGGCAATAATAATAATATTAATAATTAAATAAATAATAATAATAAAATAAAAATAACAGCCCATTAATCCTGATCGTATTTTCTTCCTTACAGTCTCTGGGGAAAGTTCGCTCAGAGGATTCGCGGTATGAAAACGGTCATCTCTGGTTCGGACCATGGTGTAATAGACCTAATCAAAAACGATGATTACATTGTGAACTCTTAGGAGATGCTGAACATATAGAATTTGAGTCCCACGTAACGAATCTTCCAATTGCAACATTCACAAACCCCTATGCACAAATCAAGCTCTATGGCCCCTTAGACTCATTGGGTGAACGGTTATTGTACTGTGACACAAACAGTGCCATCTTCATTGCTAGAAAAGATGACCCACAACCTCGACTTTGAGAATTCGTAGGTGATCTTACCGAGGAGATCAAAGATGTCTACGGGGCCGATGCGTATGGAGATTCATTCTGCTCTTTGGGTCCCAAATCCTATTCGGTATTTATCCAAACTAAGAGTGGGGTGAAGTATATACTTTGTGCTAAATGATTAACCACTAACCCTCAGACGAAGGATATAATAAGCTACGATACTATGAAACGCATATTTTGAGCCGATGAAGATAGAGAGAATTCAGATAATCATATCACTGTACCATTTATGGATTTCAGAACCGAAAAACACGGTGAAGTGAAAGAGGTGAGAAAGGAAAAGGTTTTGATAAAGATATTTCGAACCATACATTGAAAAAAAAGTTACTATACATTGAATCCCTGTCAGCTATTATGAACTCTTTATGTATAACATTTCTTTAATCATTTATAATATTTTCTGATTAATATGGATAAAATAAAGATGAAATAATATGCGTTATACTACCAATGTTTAAATTTGTCTAAAAAAATAGCTCATCACATTCTCTTCAATCTTGGTTTTCATCATATCAGTGAGTTGATGGGAATAACATGAGAGAAAGCGAAATTACAGGGGTTTTGCGTCAAATATAGCGATGTTCACTACTTACTCACCACCATTCACCATTTTAGAATGTAATATACATAAAAAATTACCCCCCTTCCCCTGTACTGTGACGATCGGATAGACCCCCTACAAAGAAAACCTGATCCATAAACTCATTTTTTTTTTTTTTTCCCACCGATGATTAAATCTTCTAAATCAATAAACTGGAGATGTTCAAGTACTTCTTTTCCGTTATTGTAATTGAAAAGTGGTTGGACTGACCCATTATACAGAAATTCAATCTGATAAATTGGGTGTTCAGGAATATGTCGACAAAGATAATCGAAGAAATCAATCGTAGATGGTTAGTCCGGGCTAAATTTATAATTCGATCCACACACATCTTCAGTTGCAAAATATTTACTAAGCCTGGGTGTAATACGGTGTAGATGAAGGACCATCTAACAACTAGATGGACCAATTAAAGGATTGTAAAAATTAAGTGGAAACTCCACTGATACGCTAATACGCGAAAATACATGAAATTTCAAACCGCGTCAAAGAAACCCTACCGATTTGCTCCCCAAAAGGTCAGTGACCTATGGGGGGGAGCGGGGGGGACGGCATTTTGGCGATAAACAAATAAGGGGGGAGGAGGGTAGACTCAGGGTACAAGGTCATGTATGTGTACGTGTTTGAATGTACTCATGAGTGTGTGCGTGTTTGTAGACTCAGAGTCCATCCTTCAATACTACTACTGTCCTGAAGGCTTCCTGAAGACGACCATTTCCCGAAGTCGTAATGAAGATAATTATTTCGTGAAGCTTTACTTAAGTCGATTACTTGCTGAAGGCTTACCGAAGACGAACAGTTCCTGAAGTCTTACTGAAGACGACTATTTCCTAAAGCCTTACTGAAATAACCATTTCCTGGAGCCTTACTGGAGACGACCAATTCCTGAAAGCATACTGAAAACGATTATTTCCTGAATGCTTCCTGAAGACTTCCATTTCCTGAATGCTTCCTGAAGACGACCATTTCCTGAAGATTTATTGAAGACGATCATTTCTCGAAGGCTTACTCAAAACAACCATTTGCTGAAAAAATTACTGAGGAGGAACATTTTCTGAAGGCTTACTAAGCACGATAATTTCCTAATGGCTTACTGAAGACGATTATTTCCTAAAGCCTTACTAAAGACGACCATTTCCAAAAGCCTTACTGAGGACAACCATTTCCTGGAGCCTTACTGGAGACGACCATTTCCTGAAGGCTTACTGAAGACGCCCATGTCATGAAGGCTTATTGAAGACGACCATTTCCTGAAGCCTTAGTGAAGACGACCTTTTTCTGAAAGATTATTGAACACAATTATTTCCCGAAGACATGCTGAAACCGATTTCCTGAAGGCTTACTGAAGGTGATATCCTAGGAGCACGCTGAAGACCAAATTTTATTTAAGGCATATCTAAGACAATGGCTTCGTGAGTGTTTTCTCAAAATGCACGTTACGGTTTATTTACACATCACCTGCTGGAAAAAGAAATATGTTAGAGATCACTCCTGTAACAACGGCTCTTTCATGCGAAATAAAGAACTATATGAACTAAATTACCTACATTATTTTTCATTGTTTATGTTTCAGGTGTTTTAAGTGAGAAGCTCGCGTCTACACTATATGTAGATAAAGTGTTTGAGTGCATGATGGTTCTTGAGAAAGATAAGGATGTGATCAAATACAAGAAGGATTTTGACAAGTTCTAAAATCCTGTTCTTAAGTGCGATGCCTATATTCATGTGAAAATAGGCTTTTAATAATAGAAGCGTTCTTGACTCAAAATGCTCAATGACCGTCCAGTAACACGAAAACATAGTGTGATGTCAATGGCGGAATCATACACACAATTACTTGGAAATTCAATTAGAATAAGATCTTCTCAGTTGGGTTTTCTACTGAGGACTGACCACACTTTAAATAATTATCATTAGCCAACAAATTTTAACTTTGTCTCTGCTACTTGAGTAAATGTTGTTGTAACTAACTAATTTTGGTGCGCGGATTGTAAATACATGCTCAGATTTATCCAATCACGAAAGGTTCCTGAGTTATGCAACTAAGCTACATGGTTCACTTTGTCACCTTGGATCAGTTAATAATATAATTATTTCCAGTTTGAGAAGAATGAGACGTTTCTGGGCAAAGGTTTGGAATCGGGGCACCCTATTTGGCATTGTGTACGTCCTTTTGCAGACCTAGAAAAGATATGTATTACATATAGTACTCACCTAACTATAAATTTCTTCAAAAATGTTTGAGACTCTTGCTCTTGCGCTTGTACGTGGATATTTAATACTTTCAATCCGAAGTCTCTCCATAATTATGGAGAGACTTCGGATGGAAAGTATTAGATTCATCTTGTGAGAACGCAATGTTAGATGGGGAAAGAATAGACATAAGGCTAATAGAAAGTCCTTAAGCGAATATAAGGAAGAAAGTGAATTACTGGTCTAAGGAAAACCCGCATTATGATGAAGAAATTGATTAACACCTTCAGCTCGTATTGCTTTGGATTTACATTTCGGAAAGTGAACTAATTGGACAGAAAGAGAAACTGAGAGAGAGAGAGAGAGAGAAAAAAAAATTGGGAGAGAGAGAGAGAGGACAGAGACTAAGAGAGAGAGAGAGACTGGGGAAGAGAGAGAGAGACTGAGAGAGAGAGATAGAGACTGAGGAAGAGAGAGAGAGACTGAGAGAGAAAGAGAGAGAGAGAGAGAGAGAGAGAGAGAGAGAGAGAAAGAGAGAGACTGAAAGAGTTAAAAAGAAAAGAATTATCTCCAAATTTCTTTCGAACAATACCGAGGAGGCATCGTATGGCTTCAAGCATTTGGACGACTTCCTGGAGGAGCTAGTTTTCCCGAATCCTGTCTTATCATTGAATGTAACTACTTTTCTCTGTGGCGACGCGATTAAATTATATTGGTTTGCAATAAGTCATCGTATTTCTTCATGTTCCTGGTGTTGAGAGGAATTCCATCTTGATCAGAGTTAGTCCATATTATAAAGTGAAAGTAGGATAAAGTGTGCAAGTTTAATCCCTTAACAACTACACATATCTCTTATTTGATTCCCTGGCTTTAATGAAAGCATTCCTGTGTACGGGAATTCTAGGAAGAATTCCCACTACCATTCTCCAGTCTCTCTTTTCCTTTATGTTGTTGGATAATTTTTCAATTTCCTTTATTAATTGTTTAGGTTTAGCCTCAGTTTTATGCTTAAAAATGTCGCTTGACCCAACATAAACAATTATGTATTCTTCTATATTTCCTTTCACGATCTTTCACAGCATTCTTTCTTCGTGTTGCAATTATTATCTTATCACGGAAGTTGGTGCCCTTTTCCTGTTTGATTTCTCGTCTTTCCCAGAAGAAATCGCATGGAGTTCTGAACATGGTATCACCTAATAATAATTTTTCAGATTCTAGAATATGTGAGCTCTTATGGGTGAGGGTGTCTGTTTTTTTTTTAGAACCAGCCCCGTGCGTAGTTACCTTCCACGATGCCGCTTGATGCGACAATGGATTGAGCTAATGGTCGGATCAATATATGATCAATCGCAAGATTCACGCTACCCTGGGGGACCGCCAGCGCGTGGTATGGATGGTTCTGATATTATGTTGTTGCATTTTATGCGACATGTTCTATCGTAAGAGTTTTAGGAGAGAAGCCTACTCGTGTATAAAAGGAGCTCCGTATTTTCAGCTAGTTTCCAACGGAGCATCCTGTGCCACACTTTGTCAAATGCCTTCTTCACATCCTTGCTGTATTTGTATCTTCAACGAAAAAAAAATTCACAAAAAATTCATTTCAATATCTTCATCATGTGGTCAGGATCGTTATGGAGGAAACCCTCAGTATCATAAGGTGGCCCGACGCACAATCTTATTCGCTTATGATTATTTACAACCACGACATTAGGTTTAGGACACCTGGATTTTATCTTATTCGTTAGGTATGTCTATGAATATTTTGGTGTAGGTTTGCATGCATGTGACAACACATCTGAAAAGCAAAAAAAAAGTACAAGACTCTTTAGAACCTTTTTTCAAAATATCTAAAACAGTTGTTATTAAAATGTATGAAATCCTGGTGTCAATATACGGTATGTCGCAGTTAAAATGTTTTCCTATGACACATAATATTTGTTGATTAATATGATATTCCACCTCGACAGGATCTGATAATCATATGATAATGGGAAGAAGACGTAAGTATACCGTAGAGGAAAGAGTCTAATCACACGCTGCGCACGAAGGGTGCAGCTATTAACAAATCGACCCGGGTAGTCGGTGGATCACATTCTGGTGTGGCGGAAGTGTCGAAGAAGAACTGAGAAAGTGGGAACATCTAAGATCGATCTCGTTCCGGACGACTCAGAGTCAGTAGGGACGTAACGACAAGTCTTTGCATTGCAAGAACCTTCGTGTTTGTTAAAAAACCCGGAGTCCAGCTGCAATCAGGTTAATGCATTCGTCAGAACAGTCCGTGATAGACTGCGTGAACAAGGCATGAAGCCATGTAAAGCACGCCAAAAGCCTCTGATCAAATTTCAGCAGAAGGGACGTCAACTAGCTTGGGCATGTGCTCGTTATAACTGTACCATTCGTCTGTGAGGGAGTCTCTTATGGTCGGAAGAGTCCACGTTTCAGTTGTTTTCGGTCTCATGCAATGTTAGATTCCGCAGAAAGACAGGGAAGCAATTAAATCGAGAATGCATAGTGCCAACAGTAAATCATGGTAGCCGCTCTGTAATGGTATTGGGCTGCATGTGAATTTCAGAAGTATGTCGTCTCAACCTTTCTGATGGCTCTATTAATTTAGAGAAGTACCAAGCTCTCCTGAGATATTTCATGCTGGGCGCAGCCTGAGACTTCTCCATAAATGCCCGGAATATTATTTTCTGACTGGACAATGCACCATGTTACAAGTCTGCGCCCACTATACAGTTGTTTCCTGGACAACAATATTAAGGTGATGGAATGACCACTGGAAAATCTTTCGCTGGACCTCAAAGAGGCCGCAAGACGTCAGCCCGCCTCCAGTGAGCAACTGAAGAGAGTTATCACAAAGGAATGGGCCAGCATCTCACCCACAAGATATAGAACCCTTGCGGATAGCATGCCTTAAAGAATGAATTCTCTCATCACTGCCAAGGGACTATCATAACGCTAACTGGCTTCCTGTATTAGTTTCCTATTGCTGTAATTTTGACAGTGCTTCACAGACGGCTCAGTTCATCTGACAACTCACAACGATCTACGCACTGCTAAGTTACATCAATCTTTTAACTTGAAATAACTTTGCGAAGAGAGCATTTTCTATATACGTTTAAGTATATACCAAAGAGAAGAGAGAAGAAATATATGCGCGAATCGGATTGATTGGAGAGACCTCCTGTTTCTGATTTGCGGGAATCACCCCAAAGCGGTGATCTCCTTAAATTTTTTCTATCTCATACTATACCTTTTTATATCTGAAACTCTCCTACTTTGTTTCCATCTAGCACAGTATAACCTGACCACCAGCGTGGTCTCAGAAGCAGTCAGTAGCAGGGTGTAGTGAACTCCCGAAGGAGATCCCGTTAGGGAGCCAGAGAAGGATCTCAGTTATTGGTGATGAACCCGCATCTGACTGCAGGACCGCTTATAGGGCTAGGCCTAATTACGTGGGGAGGTCAAGGAGTGTGCGCTCCAGAGCAGGCAGGCGAAATAGTATTAGGGACAGATATAGGGCTTCTCCCACTAGTGGAGTGGGGATAAATACTCTACTACCTTACTTTTACAGAGACCCCCCTTGGGGGGCATGAAAAATTGAACATAGACCCACAGGACTTCACCAAAAGGCTCCCACTTCGGCTAATTCAGTACGGGATTAAATGGAGACCACAGGATGTAGCAAAAAACATTTTCAAGGATTTAAAAATCGCCCTGATCAAATGCATAGAAACAGCTAATGGATTTGCTGTCATCTGTGCGGAAAACAACGATGTCGAACTGCTACTTTCATCGGCAGGAACCATCACTTCAGGGAAAATCGAATTAGAGGCTAAAGTACCACCCCAGATTATTGCCAACCGAAGCATCTTATGCCTTAAGGGAGAATCATGGGTGGGGGGACACTCCTCAGACGAAATAAAACATGAAATAATGGAACAACAACCCTGGATGAAGATACACGACATAATAAAATTTAAGGAACACACACATGTATTAAAAATAGTGTGCAAGTCAACCGAGATTGCAACAAAGGCACTACAGAAGGGAATCCTCGCATACAGTATGAGAATCCCAGCTTGTAACATTCAAAGGCACCCGTATCACAATATACAAATCTGTTTTAAATGCTACAAAATAGAAGACCACATCACTGCAAACTGCCAAAGAAAGGAAGAAGAAATATATTCAGAATTTAGTGGCCCACATTCTTGGAGGAGCTGCACAAACTCCATTAAAAAATGTGTTAATTGCGGAGGGAGCCATAGAACAATGGCAATGACATGTCCGGAGCGAAAAGAAATAATAAAGAGAAAAGAAATTGAAACACAACAAAGAAAAGAAGGAACAAGAGACACCTCATATGCGGCAGCAGCAGCAACGAAAAACAATTGAACAACCACTCAAATGACGCTTGACGGAACTCTGAGCGTAAAAATACTGACATGCATTCTACATTCACACGTCTTAAACATTGCCCAACTAGGAGCATACGCCATCACGTTAAACTCCATGCTCAAGGAAAATGGGCTGTAGTCAATGAAATTTCCGCAAAATATTGATTTATCAGCTATATTTAACATACAAATTTCAGAAGATACAAATAAAACCTCTTGGAAGAAACACAAAGAAAGGAAAGCGAATCTGAACAAGAGGAAGACACAGAAAGCGAGGAAACAGAATCTGAGAGCAGCGCCGACGAGAATAATAAGAATAACGTTAAAAGAAACGCACGCAAAAACAAAAAACAAAAAAGAAAATCGACTGGGGACACCTTGCCATCCGACCAAAGACTGGAAATACCAACTGCAAAATGTGAAACGGATAAGATTCAGAACTCAGCAAGGACAGAAATGAAATGCAGAAATACCAGGAAAAGATACAAATAAATTTACGTAATACCACCACTCTCCCCAAAAGAAGAACTGCTTAAGAACATACAAACAAGATGGATAATAGTAAATTAAGAATTCTACAGATAAATACGAAGGGCTGGAAGGATAAAGAAAACACATACGAAAATATCTTTAGAGAAATAGATCCCGACATCATTCTAACTTCAGGTCGCGGGATTAACCTTGAGACTCACAAACTAAAAATATGGAACTACGACGTAATAGCGACTAATCACACAAACGAAGCGCACGACGGAGCAGCAATAGCAATAAAGAAAGGAATAGAGTACAAAACAAAGAATCTTACCTCGCAATTGAGATCAAAATGGAATTAACCAATATAATAATCGCTACGGGATACCAACTACCGCGACGACCGGGACTCCCAATAAATAACTTTGTTTTGGGGAGACCTGAATGTTAGATGCACGTACATTAGATATAGGAACAGAAACTCAACAGGAAAAGACCTACAAGCTCTAATGGACAGACGGATAATAAGAAGACTAGGACTAGAGTACCCAACGCTAATTAAAGACAGAACAGCGACAACTCCAGACATTTGCCTAGCAAACAATAACATTCCTTTTAACTACCACATGGAACCTGTAGATGTTATCTGCAGCGACCACACAGCAACACTACTCACCATTTATCAGCAACCAATACAAATACCCGCTAAAAAAATGGAAAGAATACCACAGAGCATACTGGGAAAAAGACAAACAAGAATTTAATGACTACGCACCAAACAAAGTAAATGAAGCTACTTTATAAGAAATCGACGGTGAGCTTGAAAAAATAAGAAAGCGTATACAAACAGCTGATGAGATTGCAATACCCAGAAACATATACAAAATAGTTAAATACTTTATATGGACAGACGAAATGAAAGCTAAGAATGCAGAAATAAAAGCGATAAACGTGGACATAATAATAAACGGAACGTCAAGGGAAAAATACCGCAATCTGAGAACGAAGAAGAGAGAACTACTAAGCGCAATAACGGATAAACAAAGAGAATACTGAGACATAGCCATTCAAAATATTTACAACGAGCTATTGCCCCGAGAATTTTAGAAAAAGATAAAAAGAATGGGAAATGCTAAAAGTAAATAAAAAATAAAGATTAAGGACAGAAAGGAGAAATTAATCAAAGATGAACACGAGATTGCAAAATTGTTCAGGGAACACTGGAAAGGAGTGTTCAACATCGGCGAAGAAGAAAACGAGAACTACGATATAGACTTCGAAAACCAAATAATTGACGAACTAAATGGTCGGATTGAGAGGACTTTCCCATATTACTACGTAGAAGAGGAACGGTATGCGAACGAAGGATTTAACGCCAAAATCACAATCGAGGAATTAAAGAATGCCATTTTAAATTTTAAACAAAAGGCACCCGGGAATTCGGGCCTCACCAGAAAAAAACTATATAGAAGCACCGGATAATATACTCGAAGGGATAAGGAACGTGTTTAACTCCTGTATAAACACGGAATAATTCCCCGATGAGTTAAAGATAGCCAAAATGATATTCATACCGAAGCCGGGAAAATCCCCTTCGGAGGTCGAAAACTTGCGACCTATATCCCTTCTCGACTTCATCGGAAAGGTGTTTGAAAAATTCCTGAACACAAGATTAAATGAAAATCTCACAGAAAACATTCTCTAGAACAATCAACAATTCGGCTTCAGAAAGAACAGGAAAACGGAGATGGCCCTCAGCGTGATTACAGAGAGAGAAATGCAGTATGTCCATTGTATGCCGGGATGTATCGAAAGCATTCGATAAAGTCTGGCAAAGAGGCATACAACATAAAATTCTAAATATGGAAATGAACAACTATTTGGAGAGAATTTTATGCGACTACGTCATGGAAATATATGCATACATAGACACGGGGAATTGCCAAGGTGAAAGATTCAAGCTTAATGCGGACCTCGCTCAGGGAGGGTGTTTAAGTCCTCTTCTATACTCGGACATTCCCTTACCCTGAACGAGGGATGTGTGAACATACAATACGCAGATGATTTTACTCCATTAATTCCCTGTGTTTATCGGAACCCTCAGATGCAGGCCAGAGTAACGGCAACATAAATAGAAAATCTAAACGAACGAGTATGAATGCAAATGGAAAATTAAAATGAATAAAAATAAATTTAAAATTATACCTATGTATTGCAAAAAACTATCCGACGTTTACGTAGATGGAAAGGGATACACGTATAATGGTGAAGGCAAGATTTTAGGTCTAACTATTACCAAAAATGGTTACAAGAAACACGCGACTGAAAGAATAAACAAAGCACGAGGCATGCTAATTTTATTCTACAGATTAAGAAATCTAAACATGGAAAATAAGAAAAAGATCTATCAGGCCATGATACAGCCTACCTTGATATATCCAACAATTGCCATGTATACGGTTTCAAGAAGAAATCTAATAAGAATGCAACCTATACAGAATAAGGCAGTATACATACTCGTAATTACGAACACGCGACGACTAGAGAGGAAAAAACAAAGTGACTTACACTTCGAAGCAAAAATAAAACCATTAAACAAAATAATTGAAAAAAGAGCCAAAAAAATCATAGAAAAAACAGAAGAAGAAATAGGAGAGGAACTAAATAATCAAATAGCACGAGGGGCAGGATAGAAACAATATATGCTGTTTCCTAGTGCTAAAAACAAAGCGGACCAAAGGAAAGAGGAGGAGATTTACGTGTAAACCAAATAAGGAAACCCGATTGTGACAAAAATTTCCCGAATAATGACAAACTCACCGGATTAGATTTGAAACCCACAAGGAATGACAAAACTACCCCAAAAGTTCAAATGAACGAAAAAGGAAAAACAACATGAATAAAGAAGAGAATTAAAAAAATAAATAACCAAGGGATATGAGTCCACACAACAGATACAGATACGAGAATTATGCTACAAAAATCAGAGAAACTCGAGTTATTAACATAGCAAGAAAACAAATAAGGCGAACAACGGTTTGAACGCCTATCTCATACACACATAACATAATAACAAAACAACCAGAGAAATAAACAAACAGACACACTTTCACTCTAACTTATTTAGAACTTAACTAAAATTATTTATAGTACAGAGATTAGCGTGACCTCCACTCAACTTGCACCTCTCTGCAAACCTCCAACTTCCTTGCACTTCAATCATCTTCCTCCTTTACCGTTATCCAAAAATGCGCCAGACACTAACACCAGGGACAGGTACAGCAAATCGTAACAATTAAAAGCTAGGTAAACATAAAAACAACGTGGTCAGGGTCCCACGTTAAGCAGGTCCACAGGCCAACTTGGTCAACTTTGAAGCCTTTGACTTTATTTCAGTCTGTCCTATCCTTACTTCTTTCTTCTTCTCTTTCCTCTCTCTCCCTCTACGGAGCTCTTTTTCCTCTGTGCATTCAGGCCCAGAGGGAGGAGGGCGCTGGGGGAAAACTCGGGGGAACCGGGCCTTCTCCCCCCGAACGGGTTCGTCCTCCGGGGGGGACTGGTCGTAGGGGTGGCCTATTTTTTTTTTTTTTTATTTTGGGTGGTATATATAACTTATTGTTATTTGCTCTTCTTTATTTTACTGTTATATTCATATTGATATGCATATAAAATCTGTACACCCCTTCATTTATCAAATTTCTTAAAATTGTATTCGTATCCGAAAACCTTTAGGCAGAGCTGTACATATTTATAACGAGGATTTGGGTCATCTTTTGTCAACGACGTGAGGGTTTTTTTTCGTAGTTGCTTTTGTCTATTCTAATTTTTAGTTTTAAAAGGTGACAATAATAAAGTTATCGCTTTCGATTCTCGACACTATTGCTGATTTTCGAAATTTTATACAATTGGATACGCGTCCTTAGGCCCTTTTTAATTTCAAAATTTATCCATGGCATCTGTTTCAAAGTTCAATATTTTGTTAATTATAGTGAAAAATGAACTCTGCACATCATTATACATTAACTGGGATTTTCAACGTCTAAAACTTCACCCTAATTTAAAGTTCTAAATTGGAGCAAAAAAAATCAAACCCCCAAAATTCAATGTTCAAGATGAGATGAGAGCTCACATGAACATTTTTGAGAATATTTAGACTGGATCGAATTATTGAATCGCTTTTCCCCCAACTGTTTTCCCAACATGTATAATCTCAAATAATTTCACTTCATTTGTCAAAATTAAGTCTAAAATATTCCCTTCATGTGTCGGCTCGTCTACTTATTTATGCAAAAATTTATCATTTAGAAATTTTCTAAGTCAATAATCTGTATTTTCCGCCCTTTCAATTAAAAAATCTACGTTTATAAAATTCAATTCACATCATATTATCGCTACTTTTTTTTTAATACTGAAAGCGTCTTAAAGAGAATAATATCGCACTTTTCTCTTCTCCTCAACTGCTTATATACGACGAAAATTATTTTATTACTCTCTATTACTATTTATCATATAAATAGATCGTGACTTGCCTTGTTGTGTTTTTGGCGGGAATTCTCCTTCGCGCAGAAAGAAAGGAACCATGGCGTCCGTTATCTATAAAAGGCTCATTTCACTTTTTCCAATTAACTTCTCTCCCCTTAAGTAAAATATGTGTAGTGTTTGTGAAATAACGCGTCTTAATTTAGACTCTTTACAAGAATAAAGTAAATGCTTAACTTCATTATTTTATAGTGATGTAACATTATACTGTCAAATAATTTGCTTTGCAGAGAACCTTGTTTCCCTTGCAAGTATGCCAAATCAATCAAATCCCTTTAGCACGGCGTCGTCCAGCCTCCTATTAAATTCATTTTTCTTATCAAACCTTAATACCTTATTTTCAAATATTTAATGTCAAGTCCCACCAAGGACCAATCCCTTAATCTACTTATGCCCCATGTAGGCAATCGCCAGGTTGGCTCCTAAATTTTTTAAAAAATCGCTTGCAGAGCGTCATAAAATGAAATTCTCTGATAACATCATATGCATATCAGGGCAGCCTAGATTAACTGTTTAGATTAAACATAAGGTACAAAATTAAAGTCTTCAATTCTGTTTAAAATCTAAAGCAAACACTGAAGTTCTAAAGGAAACTGATATCGACTTTGAAAATTATTATTATTATTATTTCTTCAATAAAATATATCAGCTTAGTTATTATAGTGCTCAAAATTTAACTTCGAAAATTCTTGTGGCTAAAAGATAAAATATGAATATAAATATTTTTATTTTATGTGACGTCTTCATTTCAATTATCTCTGGTATTTTGGTAGAGATTTTATCTGTGATTTTACCCTTCTCGTACTTGCTGTTAATCCCTCTCTTTGTGATTTTTTGCCTTTTTATTTATTTTTTGGGCTCATTACCCAGGCCCTCCGGGATTTTAACATTCGGTTATACAGCCTTGGCCTAAATTATGGGGAAGTTAAGAAAAAGTGAAGAATATGATTGGAACTCATTTCTTTCATACATGACATAATACAAATAAACATTTGTGCGTATATTCTATCAATAATTAATATTTGATGTGTCCTTTTGCTTTTATAACCACTTTTATGCGTTTTTGCATACTTGAGAATAAATTGGCACAGATGGTTGGCTTAATATTCTGCCACGCTTCATGAATTTTACCCCTTAATACACTTTTTTAGAAACATTTGTGTACCCTTAGTCTTGTGCCCAAGTGTGACCACAAATATTCAATGGAATTGAGGTCTGGAGATTAAGGTGGCCATTCCATCAACATTACCCCTTTCTTTTCAAACCAACCAAACCTGGTCTAACATGCTGGTGTTAGTGTTCTAATTCATTCTACCCTCACAAGTGAAGAACAATCCTGGACCTGAAGCGGACATGCAGCCCCAAACTATTACACTGCCACCTGTAAATTTGAATGTTGGGACCAAACATCCCGGATCATAAGCTTTCCAACTCTTCGACGAACATAAGCAGTTCCAGGGGTTCCAAAGATCTGAGGAGGAATACAAATTTTACTGATCATTTTTGGTATCCAATAAAATTTTGGCATCCAATAAAAATGTGTACAAGCGTAATGCCCAATCTTCATGCTATTTTGCCCAAGACTCTCGTTTCTTGTTGTTCACCTGAAACAGCCATGGTTTCTTTCTAGCCTTACACCCTTTAAGCCCACTGTGCGTCTTGATACCTCTTTGTTTGTTGATGCCCGAAACTCAGCAGCAATATCAGAAGAGGTTTTTTCCTATCGACTAACGATGTTGTTTTCAGCAACCTCTATTCCCTCGGAGTTGTACACATTTTACGACCTTGACTATCACAGTTTTTGAAAGAATTGGTCTCATTGTACTTTTTAATGGTTGTTTGGACACCGTTTCTTAAGCATTTAAATTTTCTTTCAATTTTGACATGGAATAATACCTCTCTGGACAATGCAATGATTTGAGCTCTTTGAGCTTCAGGAATCTGTTTCTTTGGAGACATTTAAAAATACTTACCACTTGTAAGTTAACAATCAGATAATCACCAAAAAAATAGGAATAAACGTTAGTATCGCACATTAAATGGTAGAAGGTTGCCCCAACCACCTATGCACAATATGCAAAAACGCATTAAAGCAGCTATAAAAGCAAAGGGAAGACACATTAAATATTAATCATTGATAGAATATCTGCAAAAATGTTTATTTGTATTATGTTGGCAACTCCGGCACTCGGGCTGTCCGGGCTTAGCCAGAGTATAAATTTAGTAGACTGAACGTGTATTTGCAAGCTGATTTACAAGCTCCTTTTATTGAGCCTGGTCGAAGTTCATACATATATTTTCGTTCAGCGTCTGGAGGTCGTCTTAGTGGTGCCCTGTGTCAAAAAGTATCATTCGTAGCAGACGTTCTCTCGACATCGTTCGCACGCGCTTGACACGGGGTCAGAAGTTACAGCCCGAGTTGTTATCTATAATCGTAAAAATGAAAAGTAATTAAAATTCAATGTTTTCCTGAAACAATAGATTTTTATGGTTATCATTTCTACAATCTATGAAAGGTTTCCGTTCTACAATATTATTAAAGGAACGAAAAATTATCCAGCAACTCGGGCTAATACGATCGAGCCTGGTAGGTGTAAAAGACTAACTGGCATCACTTATCAAGAGTAAAGAACAGGCGACAGCCAGATCGGTCTCTGGCTAATGTTTGTTGTGCCCGCCGCTGTTGTTATTTGATGGCTGTTACTATGTGCGTTTGTGTGTAAATATCAGTTGTGTTTTGCAGGGTTGTTTTATTTTTACCCTTAACTTAGAAATTGAGAAAGACATAGTTCCAGATGTAAAAAATAAGCCATTGGGGAAAAGCATTTTGAACGACAAGAAGAAGAAGCTGCACGACAGGATATTATACGAGTTCGCCATCAAACCAATACGACTTGAGATCGTCTATAAATGAAGTGAGTAATTTTTATATTAAAACTATGTCTTTGGTGTGTATTACGTCTCTTACCTTCTTTTATAAATGTGTCTTATGCGAAATCTGTGATGAGCCCAAGTCCAGCTGATAACCTGGAGTCGCCTCTCAATTATATATGTATATATATATATATATATATATATATATATATATATATATATATATATATATATATATATATATATATATATATATATATACATATATGCAATGTCCTGCAAGAAAAATTAAAAGGTGCTTCCAAGTACTTTCGAACTTTATTCAGTTCATTTTCGAGGATAATTACAAGAGTTATTCATTCCATATATATATATATATATATATATATATATGAGAGAGAGGCAAATTTGACGCTAATGAGTAATGAGGCAAGAAATAGGAGTTTTTTAAAGGTAAGAGAAAGGGACATTTGAAGAAGAGTAGGATCAAAGAGAGCAAAGGGCGGCACAGTGAAGGCAATCCTTACTGAGAAGACAGAAGTAACGCCAAGGGAAAAAGGTTGAAATAAAAAACTCCTTCAAAATAGGTTTGAAAGGCAGAAAAAAAAATATGGCGAAAGTCCTGTGGTGGTTGTTACTACCCGCAGAACTTGTATTTGCTCTTTTATTATATATATATATATATATATATATATATATATATATATATATATATATATATATATATATATATATGTGTGTGTGTGTGTGTGTATTTAAGGCCCAAGGAAATGAAAACTGATAACAGTTACCACTTTTCATTTCCTTAGGCCTTAAATATACATCTATTATATATCACCGTGTCATGTGGTTTTCGATCATTATTATATATATATATATATATATATAACCAATATTAAAAAGTCTTTTTTCAAATTTGTGTGAGAAAATAGACAAAGCGACAAGAATCCTTGTGATTATTTGCCAGTAAATAAGAGAGACCTGTCACTTATCGATATACGTCTCTTGTGTTTGGATTAACCACCTTCTCTTCCTCCTTAATTTAATTTTAAAACAACATTTTGAGACTTACATATCTTTACGACATATTCACAATAGCTAAATAATTCATTTTATGTAAATAACTTCATGTACACCAACTCCAATGTTTATTTCCTCAAGGAAATGTATATCCGAGGTAATGAAAGGTTGGTTTAGAGTGGATTCGAACTCAGAAAGTGGAATTACAATCAAGAAAAAAGCCGAGAAAAAGACAAAAAAACACAATACCGGCTCGAACGAGTCTAAAGATATCATTAAGAAGTGACCGTTGACCTCATAAGTTTATTTTTTCCCTGATTTTGATCCAGTCGTCAAAACGAAGCGAAACTTTCTTTCTCAAATTTCCAGTGTTCTATCTCCTTGGTTTATATTTGCCTGTTAATATTCGCAGCATAAGGAATTCCTGTTCCAATAAATTAGACTGTGATACACTGATTGCGAAATCCTACTTGGCACAGTCGGCAAAACTTCGTGCCGATTTTGTGAATTAGGTCGAGGTGAAATTCCCATGTTACGCCTTAAAGACGATGGGATGACGGAGCTCTAAATCTTTTGCGATGTTAGCAAATCCTCTTGCAGTTTTTCTATCTATTCTGTATTTCCAATCGACCGTAGTTTAAATTTATGAGTCAAAAATCGCTCCCTTCTCGGGAAGGACGTTACCCTTCGTGAAACTTTAACCCTCTTTCTTAAATTTTTCTTTCACTTCTTAAAATCCGTGGAGAATCTGGCCGGCCCTCAAATAGATCAGTTTTCGTAAAAAATCGCCTTCAGGATAACATGTTAATTAAGGAAAAGCTCTCTCGCACATTTTAACTAAATATTTCGTACAATTATGCAAACAGGTTAGAAAAACCAGCTTATATAATAATGCGTTGAAGACCGCTTAAGGAATTGAAATCCAAATCATTTTTTTAGTTTAAAGTACCTCACCGAGTCTAATAAAACTAAACTTGTCCTCGTAAGCGTCGAGTACGAATTCGAATAACTTTTAGACATTAAATATTTTTGTTTTAAATTAATTATATAGAATCACTTGTCTTCTCTTAAACTCAATTTTCATCCTACGAAGAAAATCCAATGGCTACCTTAACTTTGCATGTCAACTATACTGAATCTATCTTATGCAACTTGGAAGTTTTCCTGTCGAAAACGATTTCCTTGAAGTCGGATTGAATCTACAGGGAAATGAGGTCCCCATCCTTTATGAGACACCTAGATTTATTTCTGGAGAAACATCGTCTCATTCGAAGCAAAGGACGGATTTCAAAATCGACATTTTATAATTACGATGTCGTTTATCCCATAGCGTTGGGTAAAAATCATTATTTGTCTCGTTTAGTAATTCAAAACTATCACTTAGAATATAAACAACTTGGGATCGACTCTACTCTCACCACTCGTAGAAGTTTAATTAAGAGTACATTGTATTTAATGCTCTAAAATGACCAATTTCTTGGAGGATTAGGTGATTTTGCTAAACCGTTCGAGAAGACGGGTAGACTTCATTTGATCTATTCTCCCTTTTAAACTAACTTTCCGAAAAGGAGGATCTTATTTGGACTCCTGACGCAGATCCACACGAACAAATTAACAAATCCTAACGTACATCGAAAAAAAATTAGAAGCTTCGTACCTTTTAAGGTTTAGGGAACAGAGTAGAGATTCTATCAAAATTCCTGAACAAACCGATTTAGATTATGATGTTCTCGTGCATATCCCTACGAAGTCATGACCGTTTTCTTCCAATTGGGAGGAGTCTTTGAATTATTTTCGGGGCCCGACAACAAGGTCTGAATATAGATTGCAAGGAAATGATGTGCAAATTCTTTTGTATCCCATCAAACATCTGTACTCTCTCGAACTATCTGTCACACACTCTGGATCCAAGGATTTAAGTCGCAATAACGTACACGAACCAGACCCTTCAAATGGGGCTTCGGTTTCAGCTCCAATTCAGCTTCAAATTGCCGTCTCACGTTTGAAAAAAAACAGCAAAATTAGTTGCTGAATTAAATTAAGTATCAAAACATTTTAAATTTCTAGGCTTCCTGCCCAGTGAGTTGCTAAAAATCTCTAGTTCCTCTTCTTGCATGTTCTATCTTCTATAGCTTGCAAGGGAAGTGCAAGCGGACGGTTTAAAAGCTTGACCTGAATGAGTTTTTTTGAGGCTCAGGGTGGCGCAGTCATTACTGCGCTCGCTAACGGTGATCCGCCGACGCAGTAAGCCGTTCGTAACTCTCCTCACTCTACTTTCGTTCTTTAGTTTTTCATCACCCCTTTCCTATACCTCTCTACCTACAATGTTGCCCAGACCCGCGAGTAAAGGGTTAATCCTTGGAAAACGTTTCAAAGTGCCATTCTTCGTCTTAATTTCTTCAAAATACTTCTGCTTCTAGGAGGGGACTGTGTAATATGCTGACAAGTGTGGGCAAGCGGTTTAAAAGCTTCGCTTAAATGAATCCCTTTTAAACTCAGAATGGTGCAGTCAATAATATTGCTCTCGCTAAGGGTGATCCGCCAACGCAGGAAGCCGTTCGTAACTCTCCTCAGGCTACTTTCTTTCTTTAGTTTTCTATCGTCTCTTTTCGTTCACCCCTCTATTTACACTTCTCATCTTTATGCGCCAAATTACTTCTTGTTATGATATCTCCCTTCTTTGGATCCAAAGAAATTACTTCAAAATTTCGATGAGAGAAGTATCGCATTTTTCTAACATTTTCCACGTTCAGTATCTCCAAGTTTGTATATTTTGTGTAGTGTTTTCCGAACGATTAGTGCAAAGACCTTCATTTATAACTTTAAATTAGGTGAGCAATGTATTTTTTCTTTATTTTAAACGTTGAATATGCATTTAAACGATCCAATTCCCTAGTTTAAATGTACTTGTAAATTGAAAACTCCTTCCCTATCTCTGCCTAAGATTAAGTTTATCAAAACGAGGCACTTTGCGACCTGAAGCAAACTTCTCTTTCAAACTCACAACTTGCAGTCTTTCGCAAGCCCTATTGAACTTTTAAAATCTGTATTCTTAAACGTTCAAGCTTGTTTAAGCCAAGGATTTTTAAGCCAATGTATTTTTTCTTTATTTTAAACGTTGAATATGCATTTAAACGATCCAATTCCCTAGTTTAAATGTACTTGTAAATTGAAAACTCCTTCCCTATCTCTGCCTAAGATTAAGTTTATCAAAACGAGGCACTTTGCGACCTGAAGCAAACTTCTCTTTCAAACTCACAACTTGCAGTCTTTCGCAAGCCCTATTGAACTTTTAAAATCTGTATTCTTAAACGTTCAAGCTTGTTTAAGCCAAGGATTTTGCATTCTGAAGCAGATCACCTTAATCAAACTTCAACCCACTTCATTTTCAAACATTCTAATTTATCAAAACAAGGAACTTTGACCCTCTTTACCCCTTGATTCATTATTTTAGACGTTCAATGAATCGAATTCCTGATTTTTGTAAGTACCTTTTAACTACTGAGGAAATTTAGGACTCAACTCGTCTCAAATATCTCTCGTAAAAGCATTTCACCCTTCTCCCCAAATCAAGCCTCATTATAAGGATACTGTATGACGGAAATGTAATTCGATTACATAAAAATAGCTACCAAAAATATCAAATTCTATCTATTTACGCAAAAAGTTTTGCTTTTTTTGTTAAATTTCAATGTGCAATGGACATAGAGTCGGGAGATGATCTTGAGATAAGGGTTTGGTTTATAAATGTCTCATTCCTTAGAGATAGGTATAAAAAGTTACCCAAATCTACCATGTTTTTACAAGATTTCAGGTGTTTTCGAATGTGAGGGTGGTATGGATATGTTAATGCTTACTTAACAGTTACGCCTTCTCTTCCACTAGTGCTGGTCGATTCTGCTATAGATGGTTCTGTTAGTAAATCCAACATCAAATGCATCACAGGATGTGCAACTGAATTGATGAATAAGATTTTAGCGTCCAGCGAATAAGGTCGGTTCCTTGAGTTCAAACAGACTTAATTGTATTGCCACTGGTCAGAACAATCCTTACATCCTGATATGGAAAGTTTTTATTAAGAAATGTGGTTAATTCCTTGTTCAATTTTTAGGTCTCTGATGCAAAATATTGGAGAAACCAACATTTGATTAGTTTAATGGCAGAAGCACCCTCAGGGGTAAGATTTATCTAGGTAAGAAGGAAGCCATTAACACTGAAATACTTTTTCAGAGAGAGTTCTATGGAGGTGGGAATTAATTGCGTAAAGCTTAAAAGAAAAAGAAATAAAAATCTATATTTACTTAATCCAGTGCATATATATATATATATATATATATATATATATATATATATATATATATATATATATATATATATATATATATATATATTACTTTTGAACTTGTTCAGTTCATTACACTAGCCAACAAATTTGAACTTTGTCTCTGCTACTTGAATAAATGTTATTGTAACTAATTAATTTTAGTGCGCTGATTCCAAATCTGTGCTCAGATTTGTCATAACTAGTAAAGTTCTTGGGTTATGCAACTAAGCTATATGGTTCACTTTGTCACCTTGGATCAATTAATGATATAATTATTACGAGTTTGAGAAGAATGAGACGTTTCTGGGCAAAGGATGGAATCTGGGCATCCTATTTGGCATTGTGTACGTCCTTTTGCAGACCCAGACAAGATATTTATTATATTTTAAAGAGGTAATACTCACCTAACTATAAATTTCACCAAAAATGTTTGAGACCCTTGCTCTTTCACCTGTACGTGGATATAGGATCCTTCCGTTGTAGGAACTAGCAGTAGTCACCCATCATATTTTCGTCGAAGTGGCCTTGATATCTGCTTTCCATCATTGCGATATCTCGGTGGAACCTTTTTCCATGTTCGTTACTAATATCACCCATAGCAGATGAAAAGGAATCTAGATGCGAATGCAAATCCGAGACCCCATTTGTTGATAGGCTTTTAGCATGTTGTCCACTAGTTCTTCATAGTTTTCAGCCTTATAATTACCAAGGAAGTTCTGTACTACATGGACAAATGAATCCCATGCTACCAACTCAAGTGGAGTTAGTCTATTTCTGAACTCCCTGTTACGTATCAATTCTCCGATTTCCGGCCCTACAAAAATGCAAGCTTTAAGTTTAGCATTGGTTTTCTTTGCATCAAATTTCTCTTTGAGATACTGAAATCCATCAGAATCATGGGCCATTGCTTTAACAAAATTCGTGATAAGACCAAGTTTAATAAGAAGTGGTGGAAGGTAGATCTTCTGTGGATGTACCAAAGGCATGTGCTTCAGATTGTATCGGCCAACTATATGTTCTTCTCTTTAGAGCCACCTTTTGAGAATATAATGATTCCTGTCGTCACGGCTGTTCCATAGGCATAAAAAGCACATATTCTTTGTATATCCTAGCTGCAGTCCAAGAAGTAAAGAAATTACCTTTAGATCGCCACAGATATTCCACTTATGATGCGAGTAATGAACACCTTCCAAAATAAATTTCATTGAGTCATATGTCTTTATCATCCCAACAATAAGTGCGACAGGGATTGAAGTTTTTTTGTTACCATTGCATATCAACACAGTTTTGAGGCTAGCAGTGCTTGCATCGATGAATAGTCTCCATTTATCAGGTAAATACTCGTTTCCTAGCTGATTCATGAGGCCAGTAACATCAGTACAGAAACAAGCACCATCTTCTTCTTTATAGAAAGCAGCTAAGGCCTCATGTCGTTTGTGGAAAGTAGATATTTTTGCACCGTCCTCTAGAAGATTCCATTGCTGTAGTCTGGATCCCAACAATTCTGCGTTCTCCTTTGACAATGACAAATCCCTCACCAAATCATTCAATCTTTCCTGATTTATCAACTTGATCTTCTTTTCCTTAGAATCATCTTCATACATTTCATCGTCATTGTTATCCTTCTCTTTAGGCAATGAATCATCTTCTTTAACTGCACTAGCTGATGGAGGAACTTGGATTTGAACCTCCATATTATAGGGGACTGGTTTGATAGCTGACTTACAATCTGGATATATAATTTTTGACTTGTTCTTATTAGAGAATCCCGCAATATTTGTCATACGAAAGTAGCAATCAAAAACATGATTTGTTGGCTCACGTCACATCATTGGTACAACAAAAGGCATACTCTTCCGTTTGCCATTTAACCACTATGTGAACCCTTTATAACATACAGTAGAAGATTTGTGAGATGCCCAGGGCTTCTCTTGGTCACCAACATTACAACTAAAATAATAATTGTATGCAGGTTTCACTCTTTTAGCTCAATTTTTCTGCTGGTTGCTTGGAGTATATCTTCCACAGATATAACAAAAGTTGTTTGGGCTATTTACACCTCCTCGCCGATTCATGTGTTCAACTTAGTTTGTATATATCCTGTTATATACTTTTGTGCAATCTTATTTTATTTACAAATTAATTAAGAGATAAATCTGAAAGAAAAATGCAATTAATCACTGTATATAAATACCGTTTCAACACCACTACTATAATAGCTAAATTTGACAACGTGGTAAAGCAGGAGTGTAACGCAGGAACCAAACGCACACAACACATCCTCTCACTACGGTAGCCAAAGCAACACTGCCCATATGTGTAACTAAAGAGTATCTGTGTAACTCAGGAACCTTACGTGCTAGAACAATTTTGATTACAGATTCGGAATCAACATACTCGAATTAGTATAAACGACAAGCTAATACCCAAGTAGCAAAATCAGTGTTGACTAGTTTTATCAAGGAATAACGAAAAATGTTACATAGCTGGTATATATATGAGATACAACAGAGTAATGTCCCGCCCATGTACAACAAAAGGGCACAAAATAGAGAAATATCAAAAACAAATATGAAGTATAAAGCCAAATGGATAAGGTCTACTTCTGGAAATTCCAAATGTGAGCACAGAATGTAGACATATAGGTCACTAAGATAGATATATACACACCTAATTGTGAATACATAAAAATAAACGAGAGAAACTTAACTAAATTAATAAATCAAAAGGCTGAGATTTAAAATGGAAATTAGTTATAAATAAGCCTTTTAATAACAGGGTCCAGTTTAAAGAGATATATAAAAATTAGGAAAGGAATTAATGAAGGAGCATTTAACAATATTTCTTGGAATAAAGTGGTCAGATTTGTAAATAAATTTAACCGAATTCCAATTGATAGGGTGACTGTTTTCAGATAACTGGACAAAGAAAGTACTTGTGCTAATATTGTACTTATGTTGCGTGGAGCTTACACTTAATGATTTACCGGTTTGCCCAAAGTATTGCTTAGGACAAAGTGAACAATCAACAGAATAACACCCTCCCCCCCCTCTATACTATTGTTATTATTATGAATCAACATTTTATACATGATAGACGGATATTTGAATATAACAAAAATATTTAACTTATTCAAGGGGCGGGAAGGCAAGAAAAAGGACTCAAAAAACGGTAAAACAAGGGAGTTCATAAAATTGAATGCTAAATCTAAGCATCCTGCAAGAAATTTTATAAGGTAGCAAAGATTGGTATTAATTTCAAAGATCTTGAAAATCTCAAGATACAAGAATTCCGGGTTGGCGACCCGCAACTCTCGTAGAAACATTGAAATAAATACAGGCCGTTTAAATTTATCATTATGACCTGAGTAAAAATGAATATAAGAACTGGCGTTGGTAGGCTTACGGTAGACGGAAATTTTAAATCCAGATGGAGTCTTATGAATAAGTAGATCTAAGAAAGGGAAGACACCATTTTGTTCGAGTTCAAGGGTTCGAAAGAACTTGCAATTAGCCTTTCATTTTCCTGTTGGATTTTTCTGCATTTATTGTCTACTTATATATATATATATATATATATATATATATATATATATATATATATATATATATATATATATATATATATATATAAATATATATATATATATATATATATATATATATATATATATATGCAGATTTTGTTAAATACCATAGTATATTTCGCTTTTATTAATTTTCTTTGGAAACTTTCCATTTTTCTTATTATCTTTTTAGTTCATCTTGTAGATGGGGGTTCTTGTTGCAGATGCATTGTCAAACGCCTCGAAAGTGTAGTGGTAGTCATACCAACGTATTTTGAGTTTTTATGAAGCTTGCAGTCTTCATTTGCTTAGGTAAACTCGTAAATTATGCTCGATCCTGAAATCTACGAACATAATTTACGAGTTTACCTGCCCGAATGAAGACTGCAAGCTTCATAACAACTCAAAATACGTTGGTATGACTACCACCACACTTTCGAGGCGTTTGACAATGCACCTGCAACATGGTACTCCCCCTCCCAAATCATATTGAGACTATACATAACATCAGCTTAACCAGGGATATATTGGTTAATAACAGCACGATCAAAAGAAAAGAGCAAAATAAAGCCAGTCTGAATACCTTAGAAGCCATCTTAATTAACGAAGAAAGGCCAGCTATCAACATCCTGGCTACGGTCTAGAATCGAACATTAAAGTGTATTTTAAAATTCCTCTTACACCAGAGTGGCCCGTTCCAATGAGAAAACATTCAAGCGAGGAGGAATAAGTATCCCCTGAAATCCGTTTTCCTTTCATTCCCATTTTCATTCTGACTCCACCATTCTTCACCGATAAAGGAAAAAAGACACTCTGAAGATGATTTCATAGATCGAAAGCTCAGCAATTAAAGTCAAGTTTGGTTTTTAACAAACATATTTCATTTATAAAAAAGAGATGAACGTAGGAGAAGTTGTTTACCATCTACAAGATGAATTAAAAAAGATAATAAGAAAATCGGAAAGTTTCCAAAGAAAATTAATAAAGGCGAAATATACTATGGTCTTTAACAAAATCTGCATTCAAGAAGATCTGCTACCCATTTACACTAATATATATATATATATATATATATATATATATATATATATATATATTTTTTTTTTTCTGAAAGAGACTCGCTCGTCCCAGCATTGGTTGCGGGGGAGAGGATACACCATTTGTCATAGTGCCCGCGGGGAAGGAGTGGAGAGTGAGCTTGGCTCTTTTATAAACCAAATCTTGGTTTCCTTAAGCTGTGATAAGCATGCTCTGATTTTAAGCTTTGTCCTGGTCTGTGTGAAATAGTATTCACATATCATGTGCGTATGTACATACACGGAAACCGCACACGATCATGTGAGTAAATCCTCCGTGAAATAGTCCCACTACTCCTACTAGGAACATACTCATTGCTCACAGCCTACGGATCAACTCACCCCTCACCATATTCTTCCTCACCGAGAGCAAATCAATCACCATATCCGCACAACTTAATTTTTAAACCGTTGTGCGGACCTAAGGTCCAGAACTTACCGTCGCTCTGACCAATTGGTCCTCTTATGGTTTTCGGCCAATGAAAATTCCCTTAAATTCCAAACGGTAGTTTTCACCAGCGCTGACGGAGTCCTCCATTTTCTTAGCGTGTGGCTTTAAGTGTTAAGCATCTGTGCTTGGGTTGAGGGAGGAGGGGGGGCTGGAAGAAGGTATTTGTTGCACACACGTTTTTCCAGCACAGAAACATGTCCAGGAACTTCTCTTTATTAATAATGGGACGGGAGAGGGAGGTCCCTCGTCACCCAACTATTGACTCTTCAAGATGTTTCTTATACACATTTTCACCTGCCCTAACTACACCACCTTACGAATATCCTATCTGAAACTTTATGTTGGCAATGCCTTCGTGGGTTAAAAAAGTGAGGAGGGGTTGAACCCTGTAGTTTTCGAGAGAGTTGTGCGCCCCTCTCTTCAAGTGATGCCCTTCATGAAATTTGCCAAGCGTTATACCTAAAGTGTGCGGGTGTTTTTTAATAAAATATGCTTTCCCATAATTGCGGTTGGTGTGCATCAATGCCACTACGACTGTTTCTTTTCAACTCGAAATTAAAGAGAAATCCCGACGAGGGCTAACTACTGTATTTAGGGCCGGGGGGAGGGCACAATCTTTGGAAATTCATGGGTAGCGAGGCTGCGGATGCCCCCCCCCCCTCGCAGCTCCAATAAAAAAGGATACATTAAAGAAAGAGGGGGAGCGGGAGGGGTGAAAGGAAGGGTGCGGTAGAAGTAGAAAAGGGTGGAGTGGGTGAGCAGGTTAAAATCAACCACCCAACCGGTACTAAAAGCTAGGGCGTGAATCAACATCACCGCCCTCTCGCGACCTCGACGAGGGATTGATTGGACGAATGCTGGTCGGCGACTAGTCTGCAAAATTAATCGCTGACCAAGAGAATGGGTAATAAGAGGCTAGTGAAAAGTGGGGAGTAAAATGGAAAAAGCTCAGGTAGTCTCAATCTAATTCGAAACTACGGAGGGCCCTGGGGTCTGACAAAAATGTCTCTCAAGCAGGCGTAACAATCTACACGTGACCCCTTCTGGGATTGTATCTCTGGACGGGGTACGCGACAGCCCCGACCATTAACGCATTCCGTATCCCAGAAACAAAATTCTCGGGTGTGCAACTTCCCAGGCCAGCGACCCTTATCCTGGCTTTGCCGCCTTCCACGACGACACACGCACGAAGACGGTAGGGGCATTTCTTGCCCCCCCCCCCCCCGAGGCAGGTCCCTATTTACAAATCAAATCATTTTCTCTGGTTTGCCCTTATCCATCACCTTCCTGGGAAACCTCATCGTCAAAGGGATAAAATGGAACTTGAGAGTCTCCCTCCAGAATTGACCCCCACTCAGACTCATGTCTGATAGAAAGAAGGAATTAGATTAACAAAATAAAGCAAATGCCCCGATTAAAAGGAAGTCCAATCCATTTAAAGAAAAATCCTGAATGGAAAATCTCTTAAAACCCGACACGATGAGAAAAACAATGAAGTCTCGAATAAGTATTGCCACATTTTACGAAAACAGGCGTTCTAGGCGGCTATCGCTAGCTTAAGGTTAGGTTAGGACAGCGACTTTGCCCAAATGAATATATTGGCGCTGTAATAAACGTGAATGCGATTTCAGGGCTGGATTGTGAAAAGACACTTGATTGGAAGAATTAAAATTGTCTTTCGAGTCAAATGTTTATTTCATTCACGTATGGTACAAAAAGTTGACAACTACTGTTTATCTTGTGTTAAAGAGCTGTACTCATACTATGAACCTCGAACGCCAATAGCCTCACCTTCCTTGCGATAGCCTTGAACGCAAAATTCGCTGCCGGGTGTTTCTGAAAATGAGCCCCTACCACGTTAAAAATTGGTTAAATTGGTTCAATAACTGTCTAGATGAGCATTTAATAGATATAAAATGAATGATGCTGGTTTCGAAGGTACCTGCAGGTAATTATTCGCACTGACGAATAAACTTGGTGAAAAACAAACGTACAAAATATTGAAATGTCATCATTATTGGTTGCAGTAACCTACCTTTCTCCGTTTGTCTACGAGACTATTTTGGATCGGATTTTTCAATTGTCGTCATCCAGAGAGAATAATTCTCGGTTATAAGTTTCTGAAGGGGCAGAAAGAGATTTTGGACAAAGACAACTCAAAAGACTAAAACTTAAGTAATATTTAAAAAATCGAAAACCAACGAGTACTTATTCCAACGAGACGAATTTGTTGGTGAAGGTAGCTAAATACTTTATTTTCCTTATATTTACGGTTGATTAAATTAGAACAACTATTTGAAGCGGTTGGTAGGACATATCAAGAACACAATGGGAACATATAACTCACAAGGGTCTGGACGGATCTATCAGGAGTAAAGCCCCTGAGACATAGCGATGTAAGTTGTAAATGATGAAATGGTTTTATAGCGATTACAATTTGTCTTTATGTTAAAAGTGTAATTATTTAAAATGCATATAAAGCAAAATAGTAAGAAACTTTCAGATATTTCAAAGAGCATTGTTGGTCATTCTGGGGGTAGGTAGGTTGACCCAAAGAATTGCTAGGAAGCTTTCGTTAACAGAATTGTAGTTCAATTTAAAGAAAGGGATAAATGATCACCGGGGTCACAACTTGGCCGTCCTTTCCCTTTTGAAAGATGTCCTACTGTTAGAAGATCCAGAAAGAATAATTCTCGGTTATGAGTTTCTGAAGGGGCAGAAAGATTCCAAATCAGACTAAGAACAGCAATAAATTAAGTGGCCTTCCTTGGATATTATAGAGTTACAACCAGAACGAAGCCTCTTTCAACTATGACTAATATTAAAAAGAGGAATAAATGTGCTGAAGATCGAGCGACAAACTTTTGCAATTTTGGCAGGGCATAATTTTTTTCTGACGAATCAAAGTTTGGTTAATTTTCAAACAGTAAACGGGTGTGTTTTAGTGATCCTCCCCCCCTCAGGATTGACATAAACAAGTTACAATCAATGCTGAAACATAGTAGATCCTCTGTTATGGCGTAGGAGGCGATTTGTAACTATTGAAGGTCAGAGTTGGTTGTGTTGGCAATATGATCTTTTGGAAAATACATTTCCATTCTTAAAGAGGGACATTACCAATGTTTTCAAATGAACATCTTGAAAAAGAAAGTGGTTTATTCGTGCAAACAGCGCAAAATAATGGGAGGACTAAAGCAGTATTAAACGGCCCCCATTAGCCGAGTCAGTCCCTTGACAAAAACACAGAAGAACAGTCAAAATTGCCTAATGTGATGCGCTAAACATGGTCGTAAATAGCACAAGTTGTCTTCTCAGAACTTATTAAAATCTATTCCTAGATCAGTTGGAGCTCTAATAGCCGCTAAATGAGGAAATAGAGTATTAATAAAGTACTTTCATTGCTTAAAATGTATACCATCCTTTATAATTATAAATAAAAGTATTTAGGTAATTAATGGGGTCTAAATTTACTTCATACAGGTCTTCGTACCCCTGAAGCCTGGAGATTCCTCCAAATCAGTCACGGCCCAAATATGTATGTACCCTGCATAGTTGACATCTGGAAGATTGCGCGCCCTTTTAGCCAGAATACCAACAGAGGATCTGTGGCTATATATCTCCCAAGCATTTTCATTTTTACGCCCTCAAGGGCTAACATCAGTAATTTTCCTTCCGCCCCCTCTCGTTCCCAATGCCTGAAGGAGAAACTGCGATTATATATCTTACCCACATTTTCCCCCTCTCTTTTTCTTCACTAATTTCTTTACAGATCTTTCTTTACAAAAATTCATCGGCGATGCCTTCGTTTTTTTAGCCTTAATTTTAATTAAAAACTATATATAAAAACATTAGGCTATACAAAAATCGCGCAAACAGTGAGAAAAGATGCCCCCCAAAACAAATCGCTATCTGAGATTTAATGAATTAATTCGAGTACCCCAACCATTTTCATGGTTGAACCTCTTCCAACCAAAATATTGGTGCGAGAAGGATCCGTCTCAGATTGACAAAAAACAAGTATGTACGGAGAGAACCAGACCCCCAAAAGTGCAAAATCATATCCACTTTGGGGAGATTTTCCTGACAACTGCGTGGCTGCCCAACTCTAAGATATGTATCCTGGGCATAATTCTTCTCGAATGTTTGCAGATAACATCTCAGTCCAAGGATGAGGGAAGGACAAGGATTTACTTTTATTCTGGATTCTTAATCTAATTCCTTATTTTCATATATTCATTCAGTCGTTTTGTGTACCCTTCCAGATTGCCTATTTATAACATCCATTAACCAATGCCTAATGCGGGTTTTATCGATGGCATCATAATATGACGCTGGTTCGATCCATTCAATTTAAATTTCTCTGGTGATTAAAATCTCAATTTTTTTTCAAATAGAAAAGGATTAGGGTTACGTTAAATTAACAGCATTACCCAACATTTATCACAATTTTGGCATGGTCCAGCAAAATGGCTCTTCCACATGGGGGAGATTGGACTTAGGAGTTCTCGTGTTTTATTTAATCTCGCGAGCTTCAAAATCGCCTCTCCAACCCAATATCAAAGGTTGAGGGGAAATGTTCAGAAGTTCGTATCTTCAAGGTAGATCTAGTTGAAAGTTGAGATCTTTTGTTAGTTTGTACGAAGTTGTCATCGCAATGGGCCTTGTCTTCGTTGCCGAATGGATGTGTGACTTTTTAGTATCAAATACTCTGAGTAAACTTCTCTTTTAGGTCAACGGGCCACGGACCTTACATTTTCACACCCTTTTCAATGTAACATATACTATAAATAGCAACTGGATATATAAAGCTAGATGGTTAGATACGACGATTGAATGAATTGAGTTATTGAGTCTGTTATCTGGTCAGCTGTAGAAATATTTTTTCTGCAAGTTATTTAGAACGTTTATTTTTGTTTATCTTGCATTAAGTTTGAGTCATCCTCGACCAGTTCTTCCCTTATAATATTCTCATGCTGACCTTCCTTAAAGTTCGTCGCTGCCGTGGCTATTTTTGCCCCAGCTAAGAAACGTTGGTATCCATTTTATTGTCCCAGCTAATTTTCCGAAAATCCAGAAGTATACTATTGTCGTGAATGATGTTTTGGGATGATGCTTATGGACTATTCGGATCCATGTTTCCAATGGTGGTATCTCTCATCGTTTCAAACTTAAAAAAACAACAACAAGAAAAGAGCCTTAACCTGATAACCGTGGAATATTTAAACATTTTATATACACAAATGCAAATAAGAAACTGCATCGAAATATACGATTGAGAAATAAACCTTTATATCTAATCAGCAGATACCTTGATTAAACAACTCATAAACAAACCACTTTTCGGCATCTACACTTACATGTGTACGGTCTATCGCTAAACCCCAAATACTCGGATTCCGCTCACGAACACATTTCTCACATCTGATTTTTCCAAGATCGCTTGAGGCTATTATTCCTGCAAGCTAAAAAAGAGATGGCTTGAAAGGTGTCGCGATTTTCATTTGTATAAAAGAAACAGGAAAATATTTATAAAATTATACTTTTGTTACTATTGCCATCCTTATCTTCCTTGTCTTGTCATCGCTCATTCATTTTGTGCGTTTATCCTCACCGTTTCTGGTCATTCATCCTTAATCTTAATGAGTAAAGTTCCTTGTACTACTAATTCACGTTCACCAGCTCACTCGAAGTTGTGCAGAGGTGATCTTCCAATTCATTCAAGAGCGACTTTTAATTCCTATTTAGTAGTTCCGTCTGGTTTGGCGAAAGGTTTAGTTTTCTAATAAAAATACTGCGGCAAAAAGAGTTAGTGGGATAGTTAAGATTATGCCCGTGTCACTCGAAGAGCGCTCACAAGCCCGACTGAAATGAATCTTGTGAAAACTCGGTAATTGTCTTTGTGATTCCTGAGCGTGATGGTTATATAGCTTAACTGAGGGAAGAACCCGCCCACAGTTGAGCAAAGTTAAGCAAAATCGGGTGTAGTTAGTGGCCTGATGGAGCCCGGATTAGGATAGATTTGGTGGTTTATGACTTGGTGTAACCCGTTGTTAATACCCCACGTTAAACTCGAGATCCTCACTGATATAGACATCATACGGTGCAAATGATTGACAAAAGGCATAAAACAATAATAAAAGGACAATAATTTAAGGCTGTGTAGAGAAACATGGAGGTATTTTATTTCCTCAGCGGATATATATATATATATATATATATATATATATATATATATATATATATATATATATATATGAGGAATTAAACCACATTCTCCGAAGACAATTTAATTCAGAACAGTTTCGGTGTATCTCACACCCTTTTTCTGAATTAAATTGTCTTGTGGTTTAATTCCTCATCTTTTCTTGCGATATTGCATTAATTTTCTTCATATATATATATATATATATATATATATATATATATATATATATATATATATATATATATATATATATATATATATATATATATATATAATGAAGAAGCTAGGCAAGGAGCACAGTTTATATAAGGTAAGACACATCCTAAACAAGATTAAACAGCAGGAAACAATCTGAAAAAAAAACACTTGAGTAAATCTGGCGTGAATGACAAGCTAAACAAAATGAAATGGTACCGGAAACAATCGGAAGAGTTGCTAATCCTCGTGACGCATTTCGTCCGGTGGCTTATAAATAAGAGTGGCGACTTTATTCATTATATTTGTTAAATTTGTATTACCCTTCAGATAAATTGAAATTATCAACTTTGTTGATGGTGATGGATTCCGAAATTCACCTCTCAATATAATTGTTTGATTTATAAATGATTTTTGCATGGTTAGAATCAATTCTATGGTCGTGTCTTTGCATGTGTGTTAAGAAACTTGAAGAGCTCGTATACTTTATGATGCAGCTAAATGTTCTTTCATCCTCTTATTAAAGTGGCCTGACTCTCCGATGTATATTAATTTGCATATATAGCATGGTATACTGTAAACTCCAGCATTGAGATTGATTTGGCGCAGTCTAGTCAAGGATTTCGAATTGTATTAGAATATTTAAATGTGATATTTATGTTATTTCTGTACGCATATGATTTTGTTTAGTATGGTTCTTACCTGATATATACTGTGCTCCTTGCCTAGTTCTTGCCGAAACTAGTCCGATAGTTATAAATAAAATCTTGATTCAAATATTGTGGTTTACCATTATATATATATATATATATATATATATATATATATATATATATATGGAAATTAACCCACAGGAAAATGAACAGATGAATCCAAGCACTTTCGAACTATATTTGCAAGTTCATTTTCAAGGAATAGCATGAAAATGAAAATGGAGAAGACAACCTTATATAGGGTACAAAGATACGAAGGCAACGCCTATCCAAGAGTACAAACCAATGGAAAACCACAAAAACAAGACAGAAAAATACCAAGAACAAGAAAAATAGTCAACTAATAACAGACATATGCATCCCTAAAACGATATACACACAACACGCCATGTATATGAATGGAATATGGTGGGTGAAAAACCAGAGAAAAAAACCCCAAACATTCTGAAGGATTATTTAAACCTCTTTTTCAATCTTCACCCCTAAATTCCAAGCGGTCAAAGAATCAAACTTCTTTTATATTCAAAATAATGAGAGAATTTGAGAATCACCTCGTCTCGAAAGAACTCTGGAGAAGTCATTTATCTTTTTCAGAAAAGAATCAATCCGTCCTCCTGTCTACTTTAAAGTCAATTATTTAATCCACTTATGACTAATACTTTACTGTGTGGGAGGGGGGGGAGGTAACTTTTTTTGCGGAAGGTGATCAAACTTAGGAGAGCTGCGTTGACTTTTGGCGCCTAATCCTCCCACTATTTTTTTAGACTACATAGATCAATTACCTTCCATTTTCACTTCCATTAACTGCATAATTTTCCTCACGAACTTTCCTAAAATGTTGCTTCCCTAGTTTCGCCAATTTTGCATAAACCTCTTCTTTTTAACAAGAACCTGGTCAGTTATCTCATTTTATTAACAAGGTCAACAGACCTAAGTCGCGTGCTCTTTATTATTCTTACTTATGACCTTTAAAACATTCAACAAGTCGGGGAATCCAACCCTTAGTTACTTTTCTTTTAATAATTACTGGACTAACCTTAAGAGGACCTTGGCAATTATATCAGTCGAAAGAACATCATAAAGCGTGTCAAATTTCGTTAGAATCGGCCGAATAGATACGGTTATTTCCAAATAATTCATTGAACAGTAAAATGGAGCCATCGATCCGACCGACCTACGCACCGACATAGTAACTTATAAGAGGCGCACGCGACTAAAAATAAAACTCCTTCTTAACACGATCTATGTGGTAAGTACTTGTAACCCACTCGAGCACGCCTGTCTAAAAGATTAAGCCTGTGTCCACCTGTCCATTCCTTCAAGTGTTCGCTTTGAGTCAACAGTGACTCGCCCGATTGGTCGTGTCACATGACGTTAGACCATTATTTTTTCATGTCCTCTTTTGACCGCTTAATAAAGGGTATGTAAACCATCCTCATGGATGCTAGTACACACATACCCACATAACACCCTCTGATACACACCCGCATACCTACATTCTCCTCGAGAATGCGCCAAGGGTAGAGAATTTATTAATATTTTTTTACTTTTATGGTAGTTATTTAGGGAGAGGGGTATGTCAAAGAAAACGGACGTGCGGTTGAGCACTTGACACATTTTAGACACGAGGAACCGAGTTGTAACCCGTCATTGAGGAGGAATCGCGATGGAAGGTTGGTACCATTTCACCTGACAGCTTCCCTCGAGAGAACACAACAGATAAGGTTGGCCGATAAAGAGGTGAGGGCATAAAAGTGGAGAGGACGCTTCGAAGGTCGCAAGTAGAATTAAGATACAAAGGACAAAAGAGAAAACGAAAAGAAAGAAATATTTTAAACAAACGAACACCAACGAGGGTCGGCAAAGTTGTTCCTCATTGGGGTGAAGTTAATGGAAGTGAAGCCTGTGTGAAATCCACATCCAGAATAACCAAAAAAGAGCCCCTTGGGAGCTCCAGAGACCCGGGGGGGAAGCGAATCTCTTGTAAAGTGGGGCTATGGGCACCCGTGAATAAGAGCACATGTCGTAGGAAAGCGTCCGCAATGGGTTGTTAGGTGTAGCAATGACAACAATGCTGCAGCTAACATCCGGAGGATTGCTGCTCTATATCTTCCACGCATTTTCAGTTCCTCCATCTTCACCACTTTCCTTTCAAACTTTATGGCTGGAATGCCTACATTGGTTTTCGCTTCTTGGTTTAATTAAGGAATATAACAATGAGAGGATAGAATTACCTGAATGAAAACAGAGGAGAAAGTTCTATCCCCCCCCCCTCCTCCCCTGGGAACTGTGAACAGGCATTTACCTCCCACGGAAACAGTAAAGAGAACTTGAATAGAGTCAAGCCGACTTATCTCGGGAAAAACAAAAAACAGTATTTCACTGACTACCACATTACTACTATTATTCAAGTTCAAATATTACACGTATATTAAAATTACCCTCTCCCATATAAATTGCCTCGAGGGATTAATTTGTGAGAATCAAAGGAACGTAAAGGAAAGAGTAATCCAACGGGGGTACAGTAGAAAAGGAACGATCGACCAAGGTTTCGGAAGGAAAGAAACAGAGACTTGAAAGTAGTGAAGAAAATTATCAGTAGTAGTAGATACGGGCAACCACACATGTAATAAATTATCTCCTGCAACTATTGTATACAAAATGGCAGGGCTGGCCCAAGCCTTTATGGGGCCATAAGCAGAATTTCATTTGGGACACCCCACCCCACCCACCACCACAACAACACTAGATACTTGATCGTTTCATAGGCTACACTGTCAGTGTAACACATCCACTATTATCTGTATTATTCGTAGTTGTTTACATGACTTTAAAGCCGACTTGTCCACCTATCTGACATCTGATATTAAACGTCAACCACTCAAATGACGTTGCATCTGGTTGCACAGTGGTAGCAGTCAGCAGCTAGATTAACCTATTGTACCACATCTGCAAATGATATAAAGATCGATTTTTCTGTAATACCATTTCATTTATATTACCACTCATTGTTTTTCTTTCATTTATAAATGTTTTATCACGACGTCTTGACGCTTCAAGCGCTCGTGGATATCCCTTGGTGGCGTGTGGGCCCTAAGCGACCGCTTAGTTCACTTATGCCTCGGGCCGTCCCTGACTAATGGTTATAGAGTTGCCAGGAAGACTGCCAAATTTCATACATTTTGTGAGTAGTTATATGGTATGGAGAATGGCATTGTTTAACTATTTGTTTTAAGAGCAACTTGGCTACTTCCCGCAGGGGGCTGGGGATGTATCAGGAGTAATGCCCACACTAAAATGAAACCTGGTGCTCTCATCCTTTCGCTCTCTCTCTCCCCTCTCCCCCCTCTCTCTCCTCTCTCTCTCCCCCTCTCTCTTTCCCCTCTCTCTCTCTCGAGGGTCATCTTTTGCCCCTCATTTAAATCTTCCGCTCTTTTCCGGGTCTGTTTAAACCCAACACAGAGGTGAAAGAGGGAATTAAAGCATCTTCAAGGGCGAGTACTCTCAAAATAACAATTGATTAATGAATAAAAGAATCCTTAAATTATGACCTAATTCTTCTGCTTTAATATTTAGTTATGGATTAATTGTTTTAATATTGCTGCGACGATTCTTAGTGTCTGTTTCGCTGACTTTCTAAATTTGGGGGGTTACGAGTATGTTCATTTTGTAGGCGTTCGCTATGTTGGTGTTCTCTCTATAGGTGTTCATGGATTTGACTCGATTTAAAAAGATGTGGTGTTTTCCCGTGTTTGAAGATTACTTGTGGTAACTCCGAAGTGTGGCGAGGTACAATTATCGTTTGGACATCGAAATCAGTAAACCCCATGAATTATTACCACGGGACTGAAGCCTGGTTGAGATTTGAAACTGGGTTTTAAGTTCTTGTAGTACCAATTTACTTGTATTTCAATTTCATTCTACGATAATAATATAATAATAATAGCGCTAGATAAAACCTGAACTATCCAACTCTGAGGTTGTGATCTGTTTGAATCATGAAACGTGGGTACACATTGAACAAAAGCACCCTGTATATTTTTAGCAAGAATCAGACTGAAAAACTAAATACAAATACCCCCAAAAAAGGTATTTCACCAACACGAGACGAAATATTTAAAATGCACTATTATTATTATTATTTCAATTTTACTGTTATTGTAAGATAAAACTATAAAGAACACACTACCTAAGTTCTTCTCGGTTCAGGTCCGGCAGCCTCGACTCTCCCCCACCGACTGGGCGGGGTCATTTATCCCAGAGATCCACCGCTCCCTGTATCTACAGGGTATGTCTCAGTTAAAATTGTGATAAACGTGTTGGAAATAGGAGTTGAACTAAACTGTGTCTTAGTTTTTGATGGCGACGGGAGCAGATCTCGGTATCGGTTAGGCGGACGTTGTGTGGTTTGCGCGTTTAATTTTGGATGATGACCCCACCGGAGTCTTGCCAGAGGAAACGAGAAAGAGGACCCCCCCCCCCTCAGCAACAGAGCATACGCTCAACGCACACACACAAAGAAAGGGAGGAAGCCAGCCTAAAAAAACAAACTACATTCACCATTTCAATGTGCACGAACACTTCCCTAGTAGTAGAGACCAGCGGTAGCCACCCTGCTTTTAACGGCACCGGTACGGATAACATGGACGAGAATCCCTAGACTGCAACAATCAACGAGAATGCACCAAACAGTTTGGGGATCACGTGGTCGTCGGTGTCAGATGCAAGGGAGCGCCCTGATCAAATGGCGTTGTTTTCCGCGAGTATGGCTCATTCGGAAACTACACGAAACCACCTGAAGCAGCAGAGGTATTGGAAGGGGACGCCCACGGCAATAATCGCAGCGTGATGGCGCGCAACATTAAATTCCTATCGGTTGTCTTCCATCTTCTCTGCCTGATAACCTGGAGGAATGACCTGATACCTGCCATGTAGGTAGTGTGAAGAAGAGCGAAACGCTGATCTGGTCGCCCAGTCCTCGCGAACATATTGAGGCCTTGATTGGCGTGCTTATTCCACGCAATCCCTACATGTAAAGGAACCAGGTAAGATATAATGTCACAATCCGCTCTGTTCTAGGCAAGCGTGGCATCACGAATATGGTGAACGATGGGATGCGTAGAGCACTCAAGGCGCTTTGTAAGTTGCTAGAGATTATAATCCGATCTCCGAACAGTGCACCGACGCGTTATCTCACGTAGCGAAGGGAATATTGCAACCAGTTGAACATGGAGATAGGTAAATCACTCGGTAGAGCCTCGCTAACTTAAAAAAAGGGGAAGCCGACCGTCCTTCTTCAAACCGCCATTATTGCGCCCCTTGGTTAACTATGTAACTCCTTCGTTCATGAACGAGCCATTCGTAAAGCACGCTCCCGTGGGTAGGACACGACCTCCATCTCACTTGCCTATCGCCTTGCTACTTCGACTTATTCTTCCAAATTAAAATCAGTGCGCGAGGCTCATTCACGCAAACTTTTATCTGAGAGCAAGAATGACCTTCGGAATATCTTTCATCTCATCTCTCGTCTTTCCTCGCCTAGCCCCATTTCCCCCACTTCTCTCTCCATCAACCTCTCTACTCTTTCTAATTTTGTCTCTGATAAAGTTATTAACCAACGCGCCTTACTATCTCAGTCGTCTGAACAAGCCAATGCTGTCCTCCCTAACCATACTCCATTGCCGCTTAGCGTCCTAAATCAAATGATCTGTCTGTTGTCATACGCCCCCCCCCCCCTCCTCACCATACTGCCTCTAAGTGTGGCTCAAGCCTTTTCTTAGTGTGCAGACAAGCACTAAGTGAACATGTGTGACGTGGACGAGCGACATACAAGATAACTTATTGTTACTATCTGAGTGAATGGGAAAAGCGGATATTAATGAATTATTTAAGTTATATACATTTACCTTTTTATTAATTTTATATTTTAAGCTAAAATTGATCAAACTTATTCCTCAAACATATTGATTGAGTTAATACGAAGGCTTTTCGAGGGTAAACTATCCTATATCGAGTAATTTTGTCCGAGATAAATGATCTGGCGTTAAATCTTATGTCAATAAACTGATAACCGTTATTCTTAGTGGTCGCTTGGTTGTCTTACTCAAATTACAGGTTACGATTTATAGTAGTGGAACTGTAAGTATTATAACGATTTTCCTCCGAAAGCGAGTTAAGTTCCCTTTGTCTGATTCTAGGGATTGATTTCGCCAGATCTACAGGGTAGTCCAAAAGTTATGTCATTCCCTATAAATATTGTTTTAATTTTCTATTTCAGATGACTGACAAGAACTCACACAGTTTGGAAGAGAGGCTGATGTATGGCAGTGTCAATGAAAGTTACTACACTAAAATCAGTACATGTGTTTGATATCATTATATTTTTCTTCTTACTTTCCGGTAAGGGGTAACAAAACTTTTGGAGCACCCTGTAACGTTGACTTCGTTCTGAGGGCTTTTCGCTTGGGTGAGAGATTGGAGGACACGAGGTGGAGGAACTGGCTGGGTACTGGTTGCTTTCTTCCAGGTGTTCTTTATCATATTTAAGGAAAACAGGTTGGAGAAATTCTGCATTTATCTAACACATCTTGATTTCTGCAACCGATTTAAAGTTTGTTAATATTGGGCTAATTGATAATAATGATAATAATAATAATACTAATAATAATAATAATAAAAATATCGGTAAATATGTAGATTGGCAGCACGTTTTTGGAGTAAATTTAAGGGGACTGCTCGTGTGGGGGTAAACACTGCAGGGGGACCCCCTACGATGATCCTGAGTTTCAATCAATTAGGGGGGTCTGGGGGGCACAGGCTCCCAGTATATAATCATAATTGTTTATAGAATGATGTTCTAACGTTTACAGAAGTGAATGATTTAACGAAATCAGTTCTGCGACTTTAATCGTTTTGCGAATTATAATGGGGGTGGGGGTGGAGTCTGACCTCAAAAATGAATGAATTGAATTTTTATTTTGTTTTGCACTTAATATCTTTTTATTATCCTCATTTGGAGTCATTTTTATTCGTCAATATATTTGTCCCCATTTTACTATTTTTATTACCTTTTTTATACATTTAAATATACTTAGCTAGATTGCTTAAAGGAACTAATTTTTGTGGGGCCCTTTGGGTGGAGGAAAGACAACTTTTACACGGTCAACGCAGTTTGAATATGGCTTCCGTATGTGAAATTTGCCCTTCGTCTATTGTCGAACTTTGTACTTTATTTTGGGATCGAGATAAATTGTTAACCTTTTTGGACTGTCATAATTTACTTAAGATTAAATTCTATTGCCAGGTTTGTGGCCAGGCATTAGATATTAACGATAATTTTTAATTTAGATGTTCTAAAACTATACGTGATTCAGGTGAGTGCCATTATTTTAAGAAATCGGCATTGAATGGCACCTTTTTCTCAAAGTCCCGGATCTCTGTAGAAACTATTCTGCAAATTATTTACTGGTTTCTAGTCCACCAATTGACATTAGAAGTTCTGTCCCATAAAATCCCCAAATACGGAAGAAAAAACAACCAGTTCGACGCCTATCTCGCAACCGCCATTTTCTGCAAAAGATTCCCTTTTACCAAAACGGGATTTAAAGAAAGATTCCACGCTTTCCTCATCGCTATTTCAGAAGTATACCCACTGCAATAATGTAAGTAAATAGCGTTTTTCGTTTGGTTATTTTCGGGCATTTTGGTACTAAAAATGGCGCCGGGTATATTTGAACTAGAACTCAAACGCGCATGAATATTCAGGCACGGGTGAACGAAATATAAACACACAAAATCCACTTTTACAGACGCACCGCCAATCTACATGTTTACCATAATATAAATACTAATGTTGGTAAGCATTTTTGTACGGCGGTCCTCAAGGCCACTGGCCTTCCCAGAGGGCTATTCTTCCACCAAGGAAAACTTGAGACAACCAACGAGAGAATCTTGCCCAGAATGTTTGTAAGTAAAGATCTGAAAAGAAAGTGAAGAAAATAGATGAAGTGAAAAAGTGTGGAGGATGTATAATCACAGTTCATTCTAGAGCATGGAGGGCACGCAATCATCAAGATGTCAGATGAAACAGGGCTGCCCATGCTACGCCTCAAACTCCATGAGAGAGAGAAGAGAGTTTTGAAGCCGGCAGATAATTCCACACTCTAGGAGCAATTATTAAAAAACACTATCACTAATACAGCACAGACGACAATGACGAACAAACAGTAAAGAGGCAGAATCATAACGTAGGTGTATCAGGGTCTAGGAAGGTGTCGATGGTGAAGTCAGGTAAGAGGGTAGTGCGGTGTTTAATATCTTCTACGTAAGAATGAAAACTCGGGATCGAGAGGCCTTTATTTGCAGAAGTGGAGCAGGGAAATTGCACGAGAGGTGGAGGAGAGCAGACGCCCCAAACTTTGAATAAGTTGAAAAGGGTGGAAGAGTGGGATCCAGCGAGAAGCTAGTTGCAGTAGTTGGGGAAGGTTGAGAACAAGGGGAGGTATAGGAAGAGGAGGAGGAGAGGGACAGGGAGAAGGGAGGGAGAGGGAGAGGAGAAGGAGGGGGAAAAGGCAGGGGGAAAGGGTAAGGAAAGAGATAGGGAGAGGAAAGGGGAGGTGGAGAGGGAGAGGCAGACAGGGATGGAGGAAAAGAGGGGGTTAAGGGAGAGAGAGAAAAAGAGAGGAAGTGGAAGAGTGGGATCCAACGAGAAGCTGGTTGAGGTAGTTGGGAAGGGAGAGAAGAAGGGGAAGGACAGGGAGAGGAGGAGGAGGGCAGAGACAGAGAGAGGGAAATGGCAGGGGGGAAAGGGAGAGGGAAAGAGGATAGGGGAGAGGGAGAGAGAAAGAGAGGGATCTCTCTCTCTCTCTCTCTCTCTCTCTCTATATATATATATATATATATATATATATATATATATATATATATATATATATATATATATATATATAGAGAGAGAGAGAGAGAGAGAGAGAGAGAGAGAGAGAGAGAGAGACGGAGAGAGAGAGAGAAAGAGGGTGGGGGGGGTGTCGGCCTATAAGAGCGGGGGTGGGGTGAGAGGGAGCGGAGCTGTGTTTGTAAGTGGATTGAGAGGTGTGATTTGATTTTGTTCGGAAGAGATTTCGTGCGTAGGTCGTGGCAGAATAAACATTCTTCCCCTACGGCGAAACCACAATGAGTACAACCATTTTTTAGATGTTTAAGAAATTACATTTCTATTTTACTGCAATCTTCGTTTGTTAGACTTTTTTCCCGAGAGTGATGTGGGGCACAGAGAGTAGTATCTAATAACCTTGGTACTATTAATTAATTATAAATAATTTGTCAATCACTACTTGGTAGGGAAAGTAAGGATTTCTCCGTTCTCTGTGAATCCATTTTGATGAAACATTTTCCAGCTGGTCTGCACAATATGGTATTAGTAATGTTATGTTTTTATTATGTTGTTACATCCTTCAACTTTCGTTTCAGATTCGTCGTTTGGGGGGGGTAAACCACACTAAAAGCATTTATCCTCTTTAAGAACAATGGAACGTCGCAATGGCCTCAACTATGAAGAAGTCTTTCATCGCCAAGGAAAGTTCTGTAGGTACGTCTGTTCATGTCATTGAAGAGAAGTTAGTTCGCCATGTGGTCAAGGTTAGATGATTTCTGAAGGACCTTTCGCTAAGGAAGAATCGATCCGATTACACCGGGGAACAATTTGAAAAAAAAATTCTGTTGAGTTAGATTTTTGTGCTGATTTAGACTAAAATTAGCATGCTGATTCCAAATTTTTATTCAGCTTTTTTCTAGCAGAGCTTACCCCCAGAGGATTAAAATTCCACTGCTTAACTGTAATAAGATTTGCCTGCTGATTACGATTGAATTCATCTATAGCTACGTGGCAACTTGTTTGTGCAGTCACCATTAAGACAGTTCGGTGAGAGGTGTGTGTTGTACGTTCTATTCTATTTTTTTTTTTACTTTTAAAGCTGGTAAATATTCCATCTTAGTGTTTTATTTACATAGGTATATATTTCCTTTGTTTCAGATCATTCTGCTCCTGCAACTTCTCTTCGTAAATGCCTAAACAACCCTGACTCCTTCTGCTACATTTGTGGCAGTTTCACCATTCCAAGTCACAGGGCAAACATCAGTGGATTTGTCAAACAAGCATATTTAGCATATTGTAAAGTAAAACTCAATTATCAAGACAAGCCATGGGTCCCCTATAAAGAGTGTAGGCAGTGTGTCGAGAGTTTACGGATGTGAACCAAAGGAACACATGCCAGTGCCAGTTTTTGAACAACAACCTCCTCTAGAAGATCTGAGTGATGTTGACGAACGCAGTGACAGCAATGATGCAGATTTCGAAATTCACGAGGATTCGGTTCGCAGGGGATTTGATCAGCACGAGTTGAATGATTTGCCACGTGATTTGGGCCTATCACAAAAAGCTTCAGTAATCCTAGCATCAAGACTGAATGAGAAAAACCTACTTGAACAAAAAGCGAAAGTATCATACTTTCGAACCAGAGAAAGTACATTTCTGCAGTACTTTTGAAGTGACAGCGGCTTTGTGTATTGCCATAAAATCTCTAGTTTACTGAAGGAATTAGGGCTTTCAATCTACAATCCAAATGAATGGCGAATGTTTATTGACAGATCAAAGCGGAGCATGAATTATGTCCTTCTACACAATGGCAATTCATTTGGTGCAGTCCCTATTGGGCATTCTGTCTGTCTTCGTGAAGAACATGGAGATATAAAGATGGTCATTGAGTTATTGCAATATGACAAACACAATTAGATCATCTGTGTTGACCTTAAAATGGTGTGCTTCCTTCTTGGTCAGCAACGTGGGTACACAAAGTATCCCTGCTTTCTCTGTATGTGGGATAGCAGAGCTCTCGAGGAAAGCATTGGGTTGAGACAAATTGGCCTCAAAGATCTGATCTTAAACCTGGAGATCCCAACATTCTACATGAGCCACTTGTTGACAGGAAGAATATAATATTCTTACCTCTGCACATAAAACTAGGTCTCATGATGCAGTTTGTAAAGGCATTGCCAACTGATGGCGACTGTTTTAAGTACATCATCTTGACATTTCCTGGTCTGTCATTTGACAAAATTAGGGGCCGGTGTGTTTGATGGTCCACAAATTCGACAGCTCATCAAAGATGAACAGTTCACCGGGACTATGTCAAACCTTGAGAAGAATGCTTGGTTATCATTCCAAGACGTCGTCAAGAACTTTCTTGGAAATTCACGGGCAAGTAATTACACATAAATTGTTCAGAATCTATTGGAGAGCTACAAGGCGCATGGGTGCAACATGAGTATTAAACTACATTTTCTACATTGCCATCTTGCCAGCTTTCCAGATGATCTTGATGCTGTTAGAGAGAGCAAGGTGAACGATTTTACCAAGCTTTGAAGGTTATGGAAAAACGTTATCAGGGTAGATGGGATGTACATATGATGGCTGACTATTGTTGGAGCAGCAAACACGATATTCCTCAAGTTGAACACTCCAGAAAGAGCTATAAACGTAAATTTTTACCTTAACTACTTGCACACAATTATAATTATATAATTACAGTAGCCATATCCTTTGTTAAAACATAATAGTGTTAAATAAACATTGCAATCATGCCTGTTTCTTTCATATTTCATTGTATGTCAATATTAGAAAAAGTTAAAAAACTTAACGTGATAGAGAAAAACGGAGATCAGTTTTGGATTCAGCACCAAAAAATTAGTTAAAAACAGCTCTCAGACCTAACTCAACAAAATTGTGTTCTTTTTGTTATATGACTTCTAAGACTGTGACAGCTAGGGATTTGAGGAAAATTGGCTGGCAGTTACGTGGGAACACAGGACAAACAAACAAATTTATTTTCACCGCTGCTTGCCGTCTATATGTACCGAAGATCCCCAGTAGCCGTGTCCTAGGGACCATGGCTTCTGCGCGACCTCCCTTGAAACTTACTCTTTTAACGCCTCATCACAAGACTTTGAGGCTTTAATAGGCCCGAAAGTACATGACGTTGGACATGAGTTGCGTTCTCTTCACTGACGAGAGCAGAACGATCCTTGACGTACCTCACGGTTGGGTAGATGATTGGGTCTATTTCGGGGTTAAGCGTCACCAACGTTTGTGACGTCGACAGCAGGGAGCAGGAGTCATGTGTAATTAGACACAGATTTTTTGGCCCAGTCAAGGTGTCTGATGGAGTTAAATTGACCGCAGCCGGCTACTGCAATCTCTTGAAGGAGGTCTTGGATCCCTGGCTACATGACATACCATTGTAACTTTTAAGGTTTCTATTTTTCATGCATGATAACGCTCGATCCCACTCTGCCAGGGATACCCAAGCGTTCCTAGGCTCTTACGGAATACAAGTTGACAAGTTGATGGTGTGGTCTCCAAATCTCAGCCAAATCGAAAAATTGGGATACATCATTAAACAAGATGTTTATGCAGTTGTCGTATTTACTCTTCCGAGATGCCACCACATGTAAAAGTGGATCCTGAGCTCCGTCAGAAAATTTTTCGCCTGAGGACTTTAGGGAGGACGTTTTCTGCGACTTCAAGAGAGGTTTGAAGGTCTAATTTCTTTCGCGCGTTCTGAAGTTATACAATGAAACCAAAACCTATAAATCTTCTACAAAAGTCAGTCAGCCCCGCATAACCCCCATTCGAGAAAACAGAGCTATTAGGCCATTCTCTATGAAGGATACTTTCGAGACTGCAGCAGGAAATTCTGAAAATATTAAGGCCATTAGTGGCAAAGAAGTAAACAGTTTCACAGTGTCCCGTCGTATCAATACATCTGGTTTAAAAGCTATTTCTCTAGCAACCAAATCACTCATAAGTAAGAAGAACCAGAACGTGAGACTCAAATATTCTGAAGCTCATGTTATTTGGAGGGATGGAGATTGGGAGGGAATTCCTCTCGGCGACGAAAGTAAACTTAATTTCGTTGGATCTGATGGCAGACGCTTTGTTAGATGCCCTGCAGGTGACGGACTTAACCCTAAATGTGTTAGAAATTCTGTCAAGCATAGATGAGGCAGCGTCATGGTATGGGGGATTTTTTCGTCTGAGGGAGTTGGTCAACTAGTGCAAATAATTGAAACGGTAAATGCTAATGCTTAGCTCAACCTCGTATAACAACATGTTATGCCTTTCTTCCGAGCATCTCTGAACCAGTCAGCAGTAATTATGTAAGGACAATGCGTCATGCCAAACTGCAAAGTTAGTAGAATAGTATTCCGAACAAACAGATATGGAAGTAATGAAATGGCCTGCTCAAAGGTTGGACCTGAACCCACTTGAGAACCTTTGGAAGATCATTGGAATCAAAGTTTGAGACTAACAGCCTTCAACTGTGACGGATTTATGGAAGAAAAGTGAGTAAGAATGGAAGGTATTGCAAGCATTATTCTTAATGCAACCCGCAGACTTGGCATACCATCCTGACACACATACAAACATACACACATACACCCTCTCTCCATATAGGTGTATATATATATATATATATATATATATATATATATATATATATATATATTATATGAACCTGTTTCTTTTATCTTTAAAACGTCAGATTGAAAAATATTTTATTTATTATTTCCACTTTTTCTTTTGGGGGAAAATCTTTGATGGTGCCCCTAAGCAGATAGCGCGCCCCGGAGAACTGCCCGAGTTGCCGGTACAATGAGCCGACTTCTCTAAACTCACCTATGGGTTTATTATACAAGTGCTTACTGAAATGTTTTCCATAGATGGGTCTTATTCTCTGATACAACCTTTACTCTAGAAATTCTATTTGAAATTGATTCTTTGGCTAATTAAATTGTATTCCACTCTTGGCTCAAACATGAGTCAGCAGTTTATTCTCTCAACAAAGATTTTCATGTGTTAGCTCGGAGCTCAACTTTATGGCACTCGCCATTGGCTATGCAGCATTTAGTGTCGGGCAGAACGTCTGGCTCTTGTAAATATGAGGCACCCCAAGTTTTTTTCTATCTTAATATATCCTAACAAACATAGGTGGGCGTTATTGCGATAACGATATCGGGTTATCGGTTATCCGATATTCCTCCCCCCTCTGCGTTATCGATTTATCGGTATCGCCGATACTTTTGGTTCCAAAGTAGTGATAATTGATAATTTGAGTTTTTGGTCCCAGTTTAGCACAGGGGCGAGCCTCGCGTGCCTTGGAGGCAGAAACAGGTAGGTCCAAACTAGGGAGGAGGATCCTCAAAACCTATGAGGAGATGAAGGAGATCCTCACCAGGTAAGAAACTAAGAAACAGTATTCAAATATTTTTACTATTGTATTATAAAATAACGCTAAATATAGTTAATAATCAATATTGTATTATAATTTTGGATTTATCGATTTATCGGTTATCACCTTATCGGGCGATAAATTTATCGCCAGTTATCGCTTCTCGGTTATCGCCGATAAGGTTATCCTTATCGATTTATCGGTTATCGTGATACATTTTTTCGTTATCACGCCCACCTATGATAAAAACCTAACCAACCTAATTTAGAATATGCTAGGTTTGTTTAGGTTAAGTTAAGTTAGTTTAGTTTAAGTTAGGCTAGCTAAGGTGAGGTTAAGTTAAGTTAGGTTAGTTTAGGTTAGGTTAGCGTTGAAAAAAATACTTTGGATGCCTCATCTTTACAAGATGCAAGTGTGTCGAAATCTGAAAGTTCACTAGAATTCTATATCGGAACAAGGAGATTGTACTGTGTTCGTACAACTCACTTGTCCGACCGCATCTGGAGTATGCCGAACAATTTTGGAGTCCTTCATTTCGACAGGACATCGTGAGATTGGAACGCGTACAAGCCAGGGCAACCAAGCTGATTTCCTCTATCCGACATAAAAGTTATGAGGATAGACTAAGGGAATTAGATCTGTTCTCGCTGGAAACCCGTAGACTGCGTGGTCAGCTCATCGAGGTTTTCAAAATACTTCGAGGGTTCGACAATGTTGACTACCGGGATATTTTCACCTTCAGTGAGAACAGAACGCGCAATCACGGCTTCAAACTTGAACTGAAGCGTTACAACTGCAATCTGTGTGGAAATTTTTTTCACTTACAGTATCTGCGGTAAGTGGAACGCACTTCTAGTGGAAGTTGTCAACAGTGAATCTGTTGACCAGTTCAAGTCAAGACTAGACAAAGTCTTGAAAAGTGGCCGTTTAGGGACGCAAAACAATTGAGCAGCCATGTGCCCACTCGATTGCTAATCCAAAGGTACCCTCTTTGAATGGATCGCAAGGTCTCCTAGGGTACCTTCTTTCCTTGTTGTTACTCCTTGTTGTTACATTAGTTAGGTCGCTGCGCACAAACAGGCAATCACTACCGAAAGGATTTTGAACTAACGGCATAGCGTTTGGAAAGGTGAGGTCAGGATTTTATTTATTTCCCGAAGCCAATAAATGCAAAATACCGTGAGGGGGAGGGAGTCTGCTTCGTTAAAATTAGGGCATTTTAGTAGATAGCCCTCCTCCACGTCCCTTCCTCGGCTATTTAGGCTAAGTACTTTCCATAATTTCCCATTACTAACTTTACCATTTTATTAATGAACGGCTTTGACAATTTTCTGACACGTATCCTCGAGTTGGTTTCGACTTTTTCCATGTAATGATATTGGAAGTAAACATACACACAGCCGCAAGTATACATTATGTCCACATCACACATACTCCTTTTCTCAGTTTGTGAAGGCACTATGAATTCGGCATTCACCAACTCATCCATTGCACAACGTCATTTAACCGCTATTGGGGCGTGTGCACATTTTAAAAATGTAATTTGTGTATGTGTATATCTTGATCATGGATGTACACTCGTTTGTCGATGCTAGACAGCTGCTTGGGAGCACAGGGAACCAAGAAATATGGTTGAATGGAAATCTTGTATTAAAATGGTGTTGTTAATGGTTCTACTTTACTTCCAAACCCTCCACCATCTCACCTACAGCACTGGACCCTCCCCCCTCCAGCCATAACTTGCAAATACCCCTTACCCCTATGACATTCTCCCCTCCATTGCAAACTCCCTCTCGGTCTGTCTGTCTCCTCCAACCTATGTTAATGGAGAGATTCATCCTAATATGGGAACTACTCGCGCCTTCCTTTCATCTCTCAGCCGACCAATCACAGGCAAGGTACTGGTGACGTCACACATGTCATCGAGCCAGCAAAAACGCAAAAGAATCCAGATTTATTTTGTATATACATTTAAATTATTTTAGTATTTATCTTTTTTCGCCATTTAAGTTATTTTGCAATCCGTAAAATTATGGAGAATAGGAGGAGGAAAAATAGAAATAATATGGATGTAAAAAGGCTTGAGAAGTGAAATTTGCCTATTTTTTGTCGTCCTATGGGCATACTGGCCTACCTCTGGCACGGAACAAAACCTGACGAATGAACGCACATAAGTCATGTATTTCTGTTGAGAGGTTTTGTCTGCATCTGTGTGATTATGAAGATATGAGAAGCACATGTGTACCTTGAATAATAATTTATTTACATAACAATTTCTGGATGTTTATTATACCCATCTCGGTATGTTCTAACCTCAGGTACAGTGAAAAGTCAAATCTCAATAAACTCGATTGTTTCGGATAAAATAGGCTCCCCCTTAGAGGGGGGCGGGAGAAGGTTGATGATTAAAACCTTCCAAACTACCCCCTGAGTTCACTTATGTTAAATAAACACATATGTTTCTAAGAGTTTTTGCCTGCTGAGGTGGTGTCTAAATTAATAAAGAAGAAAGCGCTTAGAATTATATCCTTCCTTGGCAAGTTGTTTAGCAAGCGACAATGTAATTAAAGTTACTTTTTTATTTTTTTTCATGAAGTGGGGCTTAATTGTATATAGTCGTTTGTGCTACAGCGGTGACCCTTGCTTTTTCGACCTGAGCCCGAATACTTTGAATGAATTGCCAGCCACTACGTTGCTCCACCTCTATCAGCGCCTTCAAGCCTTTAAAGATAATCATGAATTTTAGTTATTATTATTTGTTCTCAAAATTAGTTCGTGTCGCTCACACTGCCGTTTCTTCCAAATCAAGATAATACATACGAGGACAACTTGTACTAACGCCAAGAAGATGTAGGAAATTAGTGATGAATTTCCTGAGACACGAATAAGGTTCCTTCGAGACAAAAAAATAAACTCATTCCGAATATAACAAAGATATGGCTCGAACACAGCGGAAGAAGCAGAGAGGAAACGAAGATATTGGTCAATTATTGTAAACACAACGAATCATTGAGCAAGATTGAAATCTTTATTAAGGTTGGGCCAGAATGGTAATGGTCTATTAAAGTTAGGTGGGATGACAATGGTCTATTAAATATGAAAGAGATGGCAATGATCTATTAAGGTCAGGCGAGATGGCAATTGTCGAGGAATAGGCCGAGGGGTGGTTGGAGTTTTCCCCGACTCTTATATATATATATATATATATATATATATATATATAGGGTGTCCACAAAGTCTGGGTACATAGGAATTTTAATATTTTATTTATTTATGTTATTTTAACATAAATAACATTCCTATGTACCCAGACTTTGTGGACACCCTATATATATATATATATATATATATATATATATATATATATATAGTACAGGAAAGAGAAATTTGACGGAATGAGCAATGAGATAAGAAACAGGAGTTTTTTAGAGGTAAGAGAAAGGGACATTAGAAGAAGACCAGAATCATAGAGAGCAGAGGGCGGCACAATGAAGGCAATCCTTTACCGAGAAGACAGAGATAACGCCAGGGGAAAAAAGTTTGAAATTCCTGGCCGGGACTCGAACCCGGGTCTGCTGATTGCCGGTCAGATGCTCTACCGCTGAGCTACCAGGCACAGTGACTCTACTTCGCCCAAAGCGTCACCCCATCAAACCCAGTATCTCTCTAAGCTAGTAACCTCCAAGGAATTTTTATACCTCATCTTCTTACCCGCTCACAATTTAAAGGCTCATCCCCAAGTCACATACAAAGAAGAAGGAGCAAATGCAAGTTCTGCGGGTGATAACAACCACCACAGAGCTTTCGCCATATTTATTTTCCCCTGGCGTTATCTCTGTCTTCTCGGTAAAGGATTGCCTTCATTGTGCCGCACTCTGCTCTCTACGATTCTGGTCTTCTTCTAATGTCCCTTTCTCTTACCTCTAAAAAACTCCTGTTTCTTGTCTCATTGCTCATTCCGTCAAATTTCTCTTTCCTGTACTATATTGTAATATAGTCTGCAATGCAAGGTTTCTGCACCTTTATTTCTGTCTTCAAAATTGTTTTGAAAGGCAGAAAATAAATATGGCGAAAGCTCTGTGGTGGTTGTTATCACCCGCAGAACTTGCATTTGCTCCTTCTTCTATATATATATATATATATATATATATATATATATATATATATATATATATATATATATATATCCTATTATCTCGAATGCGGAGGGGTCGACGTACTACTCCTTATACTTCGTTCGGCCCGTGCCCTGAATGGGTTTATTGACTCAGAGTGCTTAAAGGTTGGCTACGGAGGGATTGGAATGAACTTTGCCAGCAAGCGACCCAAAGGAAGATAAATACACAACAATATGAAAATAAAGTTTTAATGAACACTAAACAAGAATATATATATATATATATATATATATATATATATATATATATATATATATATATATATATATATATGCAAATAATGTGCTTTGAGAGATAAATCAATAAGTGAATCTCGGATATCTCACTTGGCTTGAAAATTACTATTCACCATACAAATCCCTATACACTTGTAATGTTCGTAAGCTTCGCGGTGAATCGGGGAATGTGAAAAGGAAGGGTTACCTTGGAACCTGATGTTCGGGTGGCGCTGGTGAGTGAAGGTGGTGAGGTAAGGGGTGGCGACGATGAGGTAGGTTCTCCAGGGACAGACCTGATCCCAAAATTCCCTCACGATTCTTGCTGGAAGAATGCGGTGACGGGACCTTCTTGTTAAAGAAGGCCCCACGCTCGTGAACTCCCAGAAATCTTGGGTGCCTCTGTGAGGTGGGGGGGCGAAGTGACCTATAAACGCGTAGGGTCACGGAGAAAAGCCGAGATGTAGTTATCTCGCTTAGGGAAACAGAATGAGGCTGTTTGTAGCTTCGGCTCTTAGACGTGAGTACGAGCTTGAGTCCGCACTGCCTTGCAGACCAACGGGGTAAGGAACCTCCCTAACTGGGACCTATCTCCTCTCTGAAGACTTGATGATACGACGAATTACCACTACACCGAGATAGATGGCAATTCCTGCCCCACAAGACGCTGTGCAAGCTCTACTACTTAGGGTTAAAAGAATTCGTCTTTTATACTCGAAACTCGGGAGAGGTTCTCAGGGTGCCGGAAGTAGATTAGATGTCAAGCTACTCCATTTCGTCCTTTATAAACTTCCGGCAACTATCCGAAGCGAAGATGGGCTCCCTTTTATCGATAAACAGTCTAGGAAGGAACTCGGTGGTAAGCTGAAATGGCCGGCGGTTTCTTCCGGTTCGAGACCACCAGATATTGGGCTGGAAGGGGAAGGGTTGATAAGCGGCCCGCCCGAAAGGGAGGTGGGCAAAACTTGGGAGCATTATGCTATTCTCCCTACCCATCCCAAGGGGACATTATTCTGAAGTGGAACGACGGATAATGTTATAAGATATAACCTACTCGCAGTTACAATCTATAGCCAAAATGAGATCCCAGAAAACATACATACGCGAAACACAAAAAAAATGAACATAATGAAATGGCACTATTTCGCAACAAGGTCTAAGAAATTACAGTTGTAACTAGATATACATTAAAAAAATAAGTAGAACATACCTATATACACAAGAACACAAAAAAAAAATCGCCTGACAGTTCCGTTTAGTCGCCATAACTAGGGCCTTCGTCTATCGGATTGCGTGCTAAATTATCAGCAATGACGTTATCCGTTCCTTTTACGTAAGATACATTGTATTGGTATTCTGACAATAAAATAGACCATCTCATAAGTCTGCTGTTCTGACTTTTACATTTTTTTAAGTAGGCTAGTGGCCTATGGTCCGTTTCGACAGTAAAAGGTCTACCAATCAAGTACATCCTAAAATTTTGAATGCCATAAATGATTGCTAAAGTTTCAAGTTCTATAGTAGCGTATGCTCTTTCACGAACCAACAGTTTCCGTCTTGCGTATGCCACTGGAAATGGGGTTCCTTCTTCCTCATATTGTAATAATACACACCTAATGCCGAGATTAGAGGCATCAGTTCGGATGCCAAAGTTTTTCTGGGGATTGGGCAAACAAAGGATAGGAGCGGAGACCATTTTTTTCTTTAGCTCGCTGAAACTCGCAGTCGCGGCGAGATTTCATAGGATGGGGTCTGGTGCGGCCTTTTTAAGAAGGTCATTAACGGGTGACGCTATGGAATTGAAGTGGGGGATGAACCGCCGATAGAAGAAGACGTAGCCAAGAAACTAACGAAGCTGTTTTTTATGGGAAGTTTAGGGAGTGGCATGCCTTCTATTACCTTAAATAATTGCCCCTCTCCTACTTCGAACCCTAAGTAAGAGATATTGCTATGAGCAAAGTGGCACTTGGACGGCTTGATTGTCAATCCGTGGACCCTAAGCCGGTTTAGGAGTGGGCAGAGAGATTAAAGGTGCTCCTCCCAGGTGCGTGTGGCAACGTATACGTTGCCAAAGTAGAAAGAAACATTGTTCAACCCATCTACAATTTTTCTCCCCATCCGGTTATAGTTACTGCAGGCAGTGACCAAACCAAAAAGGAGACGCGTGAATTACATTAATCCATTTTCGGTAGGAAATGTGGTAAACTTCCTCACGGATTTTCGAAGCGGGATTTGATAGTAGGCTAGGCACAAGTCTATTTCAGAAATGTACTTAGCCTTCTCAAATAAGTGCAGGTTCTGATCGATAAAAGGGATAGGTTCGGCGTCGAATACCGTGACAGCATTTAACTTTCTAAAATCTACGCACATACGAAAAGATTGATCCGGCTTACGTACCATCACTATGGGGGAGCAATAATCCGACGAGGAGGGTTCAATTATTCCTAATTTAAGGAGGTTCTCGGCTTCTTCGCTGAAGGCCACTCGAAGGTGGATTGGAAGAGGGTAGGGTTTACTCCTAATTGGCTCCGTCGGGGTGAGAGAGATGTCATGCTGAAATTGTGTAGAGCATCCTGGCGACTCGGAGATTACGTCCGGGTATTCCTTCAGCAGCGAGACAATCTGAGACGTCTCCATGGAACCGAGGTGAGGATTCACGTCGACTGCGGTGGCATTTTGACAGATATCACAGGTCCTTCAAAACTCTGCGATTTCCTTGGCTGCACCAGGCCCCCCAAAATACTTAAATACACGTTGCGAGGTCTTATTATAGCTGAAGTGTCCTGCAAACACACCTTCGTGTGTTATTTGTAAAATATTCGCAACGTAGGCCCTAGGCACGCAAAGGGCCTTTAATGGAGAGCCTACTGGATCCGGAGAAATACGAAATAGCAAAGCGTCTTCTATCACATACCTCACTTTTCGGTCTCCACGCTCCGATTCTGTCTCTCCTCGTTTGGCCTTTTCCCTTAAGGGTTGGAGGGAAAGGCAGTCCTTTTGGGCACTGATAAATTGGACGTTATTCAGTCCTTCGTAATTGGGGGTGCATGGGGGCTTGAGAGACGTGGGGGATAAGGCATCTCTATCAGACTGAGCCGGGTGATGACAGCTTGCGACACAGCAGTCGGGGAGGTCTCGCGCTCTGGCCCACCAACACTGCACAAAACTTAATCGGGGCAGCTACGACGTTGGTCCACCCCGTAGAATAGTGGCATTTTATCTGACAAAGGACCACTGGGAATTTATTAGCTCTTCCCAGCGAATTTCTTATGTTGTGGGTCCATGAGGAGAAGCAGCTTGTCCGGCACCACTATACACGCACACCTTTTATCTCTCACCAGAGTGGATACTCTACATCCATTAATGGATCCGGACTCGAATTTGAGCTCACCAGAGGGACTGTTATTAAAAAGAAAGTTCACCTGGTGCTCCTGAGAGGTCGACGGAGATGGCAGAGGCGCAGGCGCGGTAGGCTGTTCGGCAGCGAGAGTTGCGGAGACCTATCTCCTCTCTGAAGACTTGATGATACGACGAATTACCACTACACCGAGATAGATGGCAATTCCTGCCACACCAGAAGGTGTGCAAGCTCTACTTCTGAGGGGTAAAAGAATTCATCTTTTATACTCAAAACTCGGGAGAGGTTCACATGGCTTCGAAAGTAGATTTGACATCAAGCTCTTTCATTTCGTCCTTTTGTAAACTTCCGGGAACCACTGGAAGCCAAGATGGGCTCCCATCAATCGAGAACCAGTAGAGGAAGGAACTCGGTGGTTAGCTGAAATGGCCGGTGGTTTCTTCCGGATGGAAACCACCAGATATATGGCCGGAAGGAGAAGGTTTAATAACCGGCCCGCCCCGAGGGCAGGTGGGATAAACGTGGGTGCATTATGCTATTCTCCTACACCTGAATTCAGAAACTAGACATTACCTTACGCTCCATTATTTCAACTTAACACATAACCATACAGTTTAAATGTATAGTCTTATCCATCTCTCTAAGATTCTAATATTCTAGGAACCGTGTCACGGGCCCAGATTTGCTACTCTTCAGATTTTATGGAAGCAGTGAATGGAAATCTGAACCAATACTTTGTGATAAGTTTCGATGTAGGCCGTCTGTTCTCCAAGATAAAAATTGTCTAACTACAAATACCCCTTACGAGTGACAATGGTTTTTATGCAGATGGAAACTTCCACTAAATAATAGGTCCTTAGTATGAGAAATATTTTCATTATCATCGATCTTATGTGGACTATGTATGGATATATTGGAATCCACGAAACTAACTACAATCGTCGCCAACAACCTTTTGTTGCTAATATATCTGAATGATATTTTACTTAGCTTGCTCTAGGAACATTTTCAATAGGTTCTTAGATTAGTAAACCATCTCTATCTTACAATCCACTTAAAACTAATTGATAATTCGACAACCAGTTTGTCTTCATGACACAATGAGAAGCCAATGTCCTTTTTTTCTCGTGCTACATTTACTATGAAATCTGTAGCACGATTTATTTTTCTTCGAGCTTAGTGAATGTCCGATTCGTACCCTTATAACTTTTAAGACGACCTAACCTGCGTCATACATGCGTTCTTACTACTCCATTAGTCTCCGAGGTATATTAAGGAATGCGACTTAGAAGCGTGAAAAAGCGCGAAAAACAAAACCGAGGTAAAAGAAAGAAATCTCTTCCATAGAACGATTCATTTCCTTACCTTACTCTGAAAAATGCGCAGCTTAAAAACCTTATTTCTTTCACCAAGCGAAACTTCTCCAACACTATTGTAAGACACTTCGTGCCACTCACTACCTATTCGATCCGACAGAGATAGGTATCTAGATCTTAAACTGCCAAAGGTTGTCTGACATCTACGACGGGTGGTCAATAAGTTTTGCAATTCGGATATAAGGAAACGAGATATGAAGAAAAGTCTTTTATTGTTTTTCAATATAACTACCCTCGACTCCAATGCACTTGCGCTACTTGTCCCTGAGGCTTCGAATTCCCGACTGCTGTTCAATCCACTCCTGGACGGCGAGCTGGACATCTTCATCGTCCCCAAACCGGCGTCCACGCAGTGCAGCCTTGAACTGGCGGAATAAAAGGTAGTCGCTAGGGGCCAGATCTGGACTGTAGGGGGGATGGTTGAGCTCATCGAATCCGCACTCGCGCAGGGCAGCTTGTGCAATTCTGGCCTTGTGGACAGGGGCATTGTCGTGGAGGAGCAGGACACTGCGTGTCAACTTGCCGCGCCGCTTTTGACGGATGCACTTCTTCAACCCAGCCAGTTCCTCGGCGTAATATCAGCCTGTGATGGTCCTTTCACAAGGCGCATAGTCCACCATTAACACTCTCTCAGGATCCCCGAAGATGGTGGCCATGATCGTCCCAGTTGAAGGTTGGATCTCTTTTGCATTCTTGCCTTTCTTGATCAAAAGTTTGATCACCGCGCAGTGCTCAACCTTCTCCATTGTTGAAAAATTTGTGACTGACGATCTGTGATCAGCTACTGCTTCTTAAATAGACGAGGCAGGAGCGTGCGGATGCAGGTCCTGACTTTTCATAACTTGTCCTAACACCCCCACAAACAGCCATTCCCCTTCCTCTGTTTTGCCCTACTATTCGCAAAACTTATTTACCGCCCCTCGTATGTAAGCAAAACAGGTGAAAACCTCGTCCTCCGCATTTATGAACACAAGAGTTACTCTACGCGCGAAAATTAAAATTCTAGAGTGTTTCTGTCACGAGCACTCTAAACAAACTATAGAAACTCCAAACTATCCTAAATGCGCTTTCGATCACAAAGTAAAAATAGATCGAAGTGACACTTAATCAGATTATTAATTCGATTATTTTTCTAACCAATTTTCACCAATCTTAAGAAATCCTCTATCTAAGCCATCAACTTCAAAACCGTTTCCTCCCAAAACATCGTCATCTAGCGTTCTACCCCTATCTGGTTAATCCTATGCTATCTCGCACTTTTGCCTCCTGTATCAATTTCCCATTCTTCTGAATCCTCAACCATTTTCATCTACATACATATTCATTGTATATTTAAAAATTTAAAAATTCTGATTTGAGATGGTCAGACTATTGTATAAAAGGTGTGGTTGCACTCGTATTTGGTAACTGGGGAAGAGAAGGAAAACATGACAAGCTAGTCTCTGAATAAAATCTTCGAATATACATACTGTGCTTAAATCTAAGTTTTTTTAAACTTATGCTTTACCATGAGCCATCGAATAGACAAAAGTTATATATCTAACTTGATATACTTAGATGGGTCTACGATTTGCGAGTGGTGTTTTCAAAATCATGTATTTGATGATCCAATCCTTTGTGTTGATCGGATGATTTAATTATGTTATTTTTATTCCGATTGCAGGCTATTTCATAAACATTAAATTGCTAGAAATGTGTGATGTAAATTTATAATCTCTACATCTAAGGGAAGAATGGATACAAGACCTATAGTGCGAAAGGAAACATTGTCGAATAAAGGATGTTTTGTATTTTTTTATATGTTTCTTGAATATTTAGCAAAAAGTACCGAGTTTTCTGCTGGGTTTAAAGTGGTTAAGGGTGATTTGATTCAAACATTTAAGCTTTCCGTAAATTTGGATGAAGACAGCTTGCCTAAATTTTTGGGTTGAAGAAACCATGCTAGAGTGTTTTGAGTTATCTGGTGAGAGAAGGACAACGGAATGGATAGGAAACTGATAATGAAACATTTTAGGTTGGATGAAGATTTGGAATGGATTGTCTGTTGAGGGGATTAGCAGTAACACCCTTGTGGACTTTAAATCCAAGTTAGACGACTATATGGAGAGTATATGTATGATTTATGCTCGGCCATTTGGCCCACTTTATTGTATATAGATAATTTTAGTTCCATTATAGATTGACAACATCCTTTATATGCAGTTTATACTTTAGTATTTATTATATTTAGATGAATCCTTCGGGTGGTTCTGTGATTGAGTGTTGGTGGTCGAGAATGTCTAAGAGGGTAGTCGATTTTAGTGAACTAGTTTTTCTTTATGTTTTTATAAAATGGTGGCTGTTATACCATCTGGGTATTATTTTACAAATGGTGCGTTCAAAATGAATAAGATTATCTCCTATCTTCAGAGAACTATTCGTGCAAAAGGCAATAGTCGGTTCCGAAGATACAACTTAGCTTTGAATAATAATAAAAAAATCGTAGTGTTGGTAGAGACATGAATTATTTTCTAGGGATTTTCACGATCGAATTTTTACATATCTTGACCTAATTTAATATTTTTGGGGGGAAACGTTCTGAAATAATTATAGAGGAGACTATTATGGATTTTTTAAATAGTCATAATATGATTAGGAATTTGATGAATATAACATATGTAGGTATTGCGGATAAACGTGGTACAGGGATGGGTCATGTAAATTATAGGAAAGGTCTCGCATCATAGGTTGATGTTTAAATTGGGGCTTCATGGGATCTCATCTTCAGTACGTGATTGAGCAAGTGAGTTGCTAATAAACAGAAAAAAGGGTATTTTTAATAGTGTTATTGCGTTGGGTGATCGATAGGTTTGCAATAATCTACAATCCTTAAGAAAATAGATTTTTATTGAAGGAACAGCAAAGATGTGAAATAATATAAAGTTTGAGTTTGTTTTACGGACAATGCTAATTAAAATGTAATTAAGGAAAATACAATAGAGTTAGGGATTATCCAGTTCATGCCATTCCAATGGGTCGCTCTTCGAAGGTGTTTGAGATTGTTGAACTACCGGGGATGGATTTCAGGGCTTTCGGGGTTCGGCGTTCGACAAGAGTTTTCTGATTGTTTCGAGTCGTGAGTTTAATCGACGAAAGCGCATGAGTTAAAGTGCAAGTTTGGAACGGTATTGGAGCGTACTTATTTATTTTTTAAGATTAAGCCACAAATGACTGCTTGAGTTGAAGAGTGCTTTGGGAGAACGGTTGCAATAGCTTGTGAGTAAGCCGATGGGGGGGTGTTGTAAGAGTAGAGTTACCGATACCCCTCTGAATAATACGAGAATGCCGATGTGTGTGCGGTTAATAGCTCATGTCAATGGGACAAATCTAGACAGAGTGATGCTAAGTTGCTTCAATATTCCTTAACGAAAGATGATAGAATGTGCCAAGATGTTCGTTCGCGAAATAACAAAGATTTCTTTGCTCAGCTGCATTCGTGTTTCTGTGCATCTCCTGAAATTTCTCTTTCGAGCACCATCTATCGCGTTGTCGAGGGTTGACATGATTTGCTGCAGTATTCAGTATATAAAACTGTACTCAGTTTTGTGCTAAGTGTTATGTTTAGGGGCCATTCTTATTTGAGATATATTAGACATTGTTCTGAAATAACGATCTCTTGCTAGTGATTAAAACACAGTAATACCGTTCTTCCCGCCCCTTCACACACAGCAAGAATCAACACATGGGGTCTATGAGGTGTGCGTGGTGCAAATAATAATAATCATGATTATAAGAAGATTGCTAATTATACTGAGTTAGCCATTCCTGTCGATAGCAGAAATGGATGCAGCAAATGGGTAAAATAACACAAACACACCATTTATACACCCATTCACACCCATTAGGAACAAAAATCATACACTTGCTCCACATCCAGCAATTTCTTTTCAAAAACACTCATTCCCACAATCAAGAAACTTTTTACTCGATCTACCAATTCTTCAAACACACTCACAGTCATTCTATTATATTCCGTACACAAGTCTATTTCCATTTATTCTCCTTACATACCCGCCCCACCTCGAAACACTCTTAGTTACAACCTCATCCACACTTTTATTCACACCATAAACCCATTTTTAGACAGCGGTTCCTCACTCTATCTACCCTTCTCACACAACCATCAAAGTACTTTTCGTATTCATCTTACATGAGGTCTTTCTTCCTTTATCCATATCAAAGACTCTCCTACCACACATACAACATTGGTACCAGTAAATCTTCATGCACCTTCTTGCTAAATTACACATTCAAACCCCGCAAACTTCCCTACCTTTTAAAACCTTGGGATCTCGATGAGGTTCATTACCACTACTATCACACCCAATCCCACCCTCATACCTCACACTTCACACCCATATACTATTACTTTACACTTCGCTCCATTTACACTTAAACTTATACATACCATGAAAAAGAGTAGACTTTTAGCATATAGCAACATAGATAGAACCCATCCTTCATCAACCGTCCATACACCACTTTTACTATTTCCATTCTTACTTCTCTCATTAATCCATCCACAAAGATATGAAACAAACTTGGCGACATTACACTACCTTTCACCCCCCCCCTCCCCTCCACATGTAAAAGTATTCACCAAATAAGTTAACTTTAATCCATACTCAGACTTCTTACAACTTTCACATCAAATTCACTCCATTTAATATTCTTACAAGGCACAGATTAACCATACTATTTACTTTCCTACCACTTCCTTACACAATCCATATGTATTTATGCATATCTTTGTGCTGAAAGAATGTCCTTGCCTCACAAGTTTTTTCAGCACAAAACCCTACGACTATCTCTTCATTTTCATTCTCTCTTCAACTAACAGATGATACCCATTCTCAATTCCACCCGTCACTCATACCTTTTATTTAATTGCCGTCAATACACTAACACCACGCATAGTTTCATCCTTGTAAACATCAGCTTCACCTGCATGATTCTAGTATTCACAAATTCATGCCAAACTATTGCATAATGCCACTCACTCAAAAGCACGACCACACCTCAATTTACTCCTATTCACTTTGTCCACACCAAATCATACACCATTCACTCCATCCCACACACTCTGCAATGTGGTGTTAACTATTGCCTGAATTTTTTTTTCTTTCAGCAACTCGTCTGGTAGTCGCCGAAAAAAATACAAAAGATAATTAAAATGTATACTATTCAAAACAATAACTATAAAAAAATAAAGAAATATAAAAAAATAATAATAAAAAACTAATAAGGGCAAGCAGGGTTTCCCAAGGGGATATCACCTCTTCTAGAAACCAGCAAACTAAAATTCAAATAGAAACACAGAGCTTCACCTCCTCCAAAAATTCGATTAAACTGCAATCAACAATGACGGAGCCCACCCCAAGCAACAGGGACAAGCGGTAGCAACCCCACTCGTACCGGTACTGGAACAAAGACCACGACCAAATGTCCCCCAGACTAAGAAATTCAAATTAAAAGTGGCGGGCAGTCTGGGGAGTACTAAGCAATTTTTGCAGAAAGGTTCATGGGAGCACTCCATTAAATGACCCCGCCCCCTCGAATGTGTCCAATACGTAGACGACAGAAAATGATTTGACATCCTCAAGTTATTAGAAGATAGGTCTACAGGAAAACTCTAAGGCAATGGCATCCAATTAAATTTCCGTCCGCCGTCTTCCATCTTCTTTGCCATGCAGGAACCCAGGAATTCAGTAAAAGACAATCTCAATATCCCCCCGACTCACAGCCCCTACAATGTAACAGAGACTTCCAACAAGAGAATATAGAGAGCCTATTACTTTCAGGGCATTACACGCACTCTGTGAGTCTTTCTGAATGAGAAAACGGCCTCAAACAAGGGTAGGTATCATAGAAACGGACACTCTTCGAATTTGGAGCCATATTTGTACACCTGCGCTTCTCCAGTCTGAGATGATATATGCACCAAGAAATAGGAAGTAGAAGCGTGGCGACAAGCTACCCAAAGTAATAATGACTAAGGTGGCATCTTGAGCTGAACCATGAAAGTAACTGTAGCATAAGTTACGTCGAATTCTTGAAGGAGTTTCCTAACCCTAAATCCGAAAGGTTTAGGCATCGTTAGAGTCTCTCGTCCAAATGGGCACTATCGAGATATGCCGCAAATGAAATGAGAGCCGATGGCAACTGGGAAAGAAGCTGAACCCGCTCGTATAAGTGCATCATGCGCTGTCTACTTTCCGCAGTAGACTTTCGGATGCTGAGGAATAAAAATCGCACCTGTATTGTAGATTATACCGAAAAAAAGAGCAGTAGAATAGTAACAGTGAAGTCATATTGCCACCTCTCATGTTGAATGCTACAGAACGAACAATTTGTATAAGATGGGTAGTCTCACTTGTAAGTCTTCATTCGAATTCAAGACTAAGGAATCGGTTTGATTCTTAGACAAAGAAGTTGAAATGCGTACATTTCGGCATAGTGAGAGACGCAGTTGAGAGGCCTTTGGAGCAGGCGCTCTAGTGTAGTTATCTGAGCTGCGCATAAAAAAGAACGAACATCATTTGTCAGCACTGTTAATGCTCACAGCAAATGGAGTGGCACTGGAGAGACCTCCCTGTGAAAAACTTTCCTTTTGACCGCAGGCCTATAGAGGGTCCCCCAACTCATTTGCGCAAACGACGATCTCAAAGAAACGCATAAAAATGTTTTGAGGGTTTCCATGATACAATATCGCTTTGCGGTATCATAGGCCTTTTACACATCGAAATTTACTGCGGCAAAATTCGGCCTACGGAGGAAGTCTTCATATATAATACTTTCAAAACGGAGCAGAGTATTTGACCAAATCAGCACTGAGCATGAAACAGGTGATCTTCATTGTTTAAAAAAAATAAGTCTACCAAACAATTAAGTTTTTCTCTATCAACTTGCACACCTATGATAGGGAACTCTGGTGAAAACTAGCCACGGTCGAGGAATTCCTCCAGAGCCATTCGCCGAGAGTCTAGTAAGATACCTTCGTATGGACAAAGCTAACAGAAAGGACATATTGTCGCTCATCTATGTGTTTAAGTATGGAGTACAAAATATCGCCTTGACCAGGGTCGGTATCTGTGGACGAAATAAGGGAGCAACTCTGTTCTCTTAACAAAAAATGTGTAAGAGGATTTTTCATCTATGTGGGTAAAGTTCATTCGGCGGCCCAGCGTGACCGTTCGACTTGCTTGGAGTCTATTGCACTAGCATCTTCACTCGTGTATGCGGAAACAGCGTTAACTAAGGACTGAGCCACGTACGCGTGTTTTGAAATTAAACTAAATCTGTCCCTTGTCCGACTAAATTCAGATAGACTGAACTTTTACGCTTAACGCTTCTCTCTTAGGGCATGCAAAGCTGTTAGACGTTCAATGAATTGAATCCAGACCCGCGGCAACTGAGATAGAGATGTCAATTATAAGCTCGCATGTGGACCACCCTTCCCGATTCAAGCGTCAAATAAGTAACCTCTCGATTGAAAATGGCCCTGTTAAAGATACATGAATAAAAAACTGGTCACTACTAAAAAGGTAACCCACCACCTCACGAACCATAATCCACTTGTGCATAAGGAAAACACTGGGACAGATCGTGAGAGAAAAATTAGGCAGTTCTTAGAGAGTGGTGTGTGAACTCAATAACATAATAGACGTCAATCTCCAGTTCTCCAATCAGGTCTGCCAAGCTCCCCCTTACAGCTGACCGTGTAATCCCCCTCGGATTGAGTTGTTACAGTTCAATTCTCCAAGAAGGAGTAAGGGCCTCAGCAACCGTGTTACGACGTAACGGAATTCTGCCTTACTAAGGTCGGCTGAAATGAGGACACAGTGAGATACGAGAGAGTACCTCCGGTTTAGGTGCATCTACATTACAATCACTTTTAAGGAAGTAATTAGACGCAAAAATAGGTCGGGAAGTCGCGAAAAACTTGTAGCCATGGAGGCTGGTAAGAGAAAACCTACCTATCATTGACTCCTATAGAAACTAGCTAAGGCACAATGAGAGAAGACAAGCATCCTCATCTTCTAGTTATCCTTGAGTTTCCGCTAATTCAACTGATGAATAATTCTCTCCGGATCTATCTTGAAGGAACCAATTAAGTCCCATTTGAGGACGAGATCTTCAAGGTGATGGACATAAACCTCGTGGATTCAGACCTTCCCCGGGTTCTTTTAGCCACGGAATGCTCCAAAGGCGTTATTAGAGGAGGTGCAGCATGACATAAGACTCGTTTCGTTCTCTTGCCAAAAGTCCTTCCGCTGAATGGGCGCTTGTGTAACCTGCATTTCCTTCTCTTTTGGAAGTAGCTGACCAGTTGTTATGGAACGTACAACTCTAGAGATGGTGGCGAGGGAACTGGGGCTCCTTTATTTATCACCTCTTTTCGACTAGCAAGCTTAAAGTTACTCAGTGAGTCGTTCACTTCCACCTTCTAGCGCTATACCTCCTGCAAGTCCTGCGAGCCGATAAAGAACTGTGACTCATTTGCTGTTCTCGAAATTGTCACGTGATGAGGGATGGGCGGTTTGGCTGGAGAGGTTTCCCAGTTTCATCTGTATTGCTGCCAGAAGTAATGGGAAGGCATCCGGGGGAGTTATTACTCACAGAAGGGTTCATAATAAGTGCAGGAGCTACTTTACTCGTATTGCCTTGAACAGCCAGGGGCACAGCAGAGAGTGTTTTCATAAGTTGGGAAGGGTAGGAGGGGCTTTTTCGCGTAGACTGCGACAATACAACCCCTCTAGCAACCTGGAACGAAATGTGGTTTGTAACCACAAATGTCAAGATCCCTTTTTCAAATATAAACTATTCATAATGCTTTGAAAAAGCAGAATGCAAGCAGCCTCATTTATCCACACACCTTTCCTTAGAGGAAACAGCCTCATAGTGCAAGTAATTGTCAAATTTTGCATATATTTAGGGTTGACTCGATTTATTAATAGTCCACAGCGATAACAGCATTATTCATTCCAACCTGTAAATTCTTTATTCCCTTGACGAAATTCTTCGCTGAATTTGCAAGACATGAACTCTCATGAAAGACAGTTTAAACACTCACGAAAGACGGTGAGAGACAATTTATTCTAAGACGTCCTTCGACTATGCTAAGCCATCTTCCAGGAATTATCGGTTTCTCCTTCGTATATTAAAGACCAAAATTAAGGGACCCTTTCCTACTTGTTATCACAGTTAGGGGTGAGGGGTAGGTAGAAGAATGTGGGGAAAGTTAAATATATGTGAAGGTAAAAGGCATGCCAGGTGATCGGGCTATTTCAGTGTTTATTCTCTTTTGGTTTTGGTTCTTAGCATCTTTGATGTAGTGAGGAGGGAGGGGGTTAAGACATTTTATTGTCTTACTCTCATACTTGTGTGGCTATTTTTTTAGTTTTATAAAGGCGCCTATATGGCAAGTGCCACCAACGCCATAAATCACCTTAAGAATAATTTATGAACGATTACAAGGCTACATTAAAAAAAAACAAAAAAAACACAAAAGCAAACTAAAAGCCAAACCAAACCAAACCCAAAACATAAGCAAGATCTAAACAACAGCATGAAGAAGAAGAATGAAGCACACTCCGTAAAATTGTCAGAGTCAACAAGTCTGTGTGCACGAATCTCTCCTAACTACGAGAGATAGGTGGTAGCCAACATACCTATATCGGTAATGGAAGAGGTACCGTGATCGAAAATTTCCAGACTGCTACATTCAACTAGAATGCCCAGAGCATTTTGGGGAATAACGCATTCTTGGAGACAACGCAGTCGTTGCAATAAGGTGCGGGTAACGTTTCATCAAATGTTGGTGTGTCCTGACACACAAAGACAATTCAAAGACAAAAGATAGTGAACAGAATACACCGAGTCAAAGGGAAAAGGTAGCCCGGAAAGGCTGGCCTAATTCATTCAATGTAGTCAATGTGAGGAAGAGCAAAATGCTGGTCTGGTCGCCAGTTCTTGCGGACTCTTCAGGACCATCTTTGGCACCCTCATTCCATGCAATCTCTATAATTATAGGGACCCAGCAGAAGATAATCTTGCCACCCACCAGACCTTGGCGTAAAACTACCACAAACCATGTGTTGCGGGAATTCCAATGTTCAGGAGGCACACAAGAAGCTTTATAGGTTGCTAAAAATCACCATCAAGTCTCCGAATCGGGGAAGACTCGTTATCTATCGTACCGAGCAGTGTATTAAAATCAGCTCGGCATTAAAGACATACGCTGTGCCTGATAGAGCCCCGCTCTCTTCAAAGAAAGGGGATATGGCGTAGAGGCCAACCACCTCCTGGGAATTGGAGTTATCTGTATACGCTGACACATATCTGGCGTGATACTTAGTGTGCCCCCAAAAGGTCAAACGTAATCCTCACAGCGCTATGGAACTTTGTGAGCAGAGGCGTCCAGGGTATCATTCTGAATAGAACCAGAAGTGCCGCCGGCGCGAGAGCTATACCGAACTCTCGCTGGAATTTCATATCCAGCAACCCAAAGGGCTTATGGTATGACGAGTCTCTAGGTGGTAATGGCACCGGCGAGATCGGCGGCGAATGCAGTGAGAGCCGTTGGTGACTAAGGAAGAATTCTTGCCTGCGCGTACAAGAGCAAAATGCAATGGTACAACACGCACATAAGAAGTGGCCCCAGGCCAGAATTGACAAGTAGGCCTTGAAGGGGGGACATTCGGGTGACACCGGTCGCCAGATATAGGCCTGTGTGGTGGATCGATTTCACCTTCCATACACGCTCTGCTGTAGGTGTGTAAAACAAGTACACTTAGTAAAACTTCGAACAAACAAAGAATCTATTGAAAAGAAAGGCAGTAACCCTATCAGTACCCCAAGTGCTGAACGTCATGGAACTAAGAATGTCCATGACACGAGTATAATAGACACTAAGGCTGAAAATATGGGCCTCGGAGATTAGGCGTAGGTCGAGAACAAAACCAAGGAAACGTTACGAATCTACCACTTCCATGCAAGCCCGTGAACTTTAGCATAGCGAGATATGTAATTCAATGTGGATCAACGCTCCAGAGTTGGCCTCTTCAGCGCATCAAAAGAGATCAAAAGGTCGTTTACGTAGAGGGTAGCAAGAATCTGTTCCCAGCAGCAACGAGTTGATGCAGTTGATGCCTTGGGGAAAAAAGTGTGGCGCTGAGTACATTTCAGTGTGGGGCGGCTTTTCTTGACCTATTGCGACAAAGGGCGCTCCACCATCCGTACGTGGAATCGACGATCTCATAAGAATTCAGTAATAAAAATTGGAGCACAGTTGCCATTCGCCAGGAATCATGGAGGAGACCCTCTCTCCAGATCATGTGAACAATTCTAATAAAAATGCCATATATTGTTCACCTAGGTGTTAAGCATGCCATAAGAGACATATTCCAGACCGTGGGCGGTGTCCAAACATGAAGCAAGAGCAGAACTTAACTTACTCAAACTAACTATGTCGTCGGTGGTTGAATTAGAGCATATAGGCATATAGCTTCTTTTGAAAGCCATCTCACACTCAGCCGACCATCAAGGAATCGCACGCCTTGCGAAATAGCCAGAGGTTTCTAAAAATAACAGTAAGGACTACGACGATGAGGTTGCCGCCGAAGAACTAAACGGCCTTTTCCACCGACCTAAACTCTTCGAGTGGGACAGAGAAATTAGTTATTCACTGAATTGCGGACAGCAACACATGCTTCAAACACCTCCTTGGCTGATTTTTAGGCGGTAGTAGTGCAGAAAATAGTAGTTGAAGGATAAAAGTGGTCACTACCATGAAGGTCATCGGCCACCTCCCACACAAAATCAGGCTGTGCATCCGGAGAGCATAGAGACAGATCGATACAGGAAAATGAAATGGTTCTAGGCCAGTGATGCGTAAACGCATCCACATTTAGGACACCTATTTCCAGCTATTTAATCAGTGGGCAAGGCCTTGACCCCTGGAATTAATTGTGTAATTCCCCCCACATGAGGTGTTTGCCGTTCAATTCTTTAAGCAGGAGAAAGGGCTTCAGTAACCGTGCCCTTACTCCACGGAATTTCTCCCTAGCTTTGAGGTCGAGTGTTGATATAATGTACGCAGAAATAACAATATACCTCCTATAAAGGTGTAGCTATACTGTCCTTGCCTGAAATGAGGTATTTATAGCGAATAGAAGAAAGAAAATATCATTTCGGGTGTAAATCGCCTATCCTTCTGCCCGACCTTCATCCTCTGGTAGTGGGGTCGCAAAAGCCTTATACCTTTTATATCTTGGGAGGGTGGGCAGGAAGCATGCGGCCAGCAATGTCTCCTGCAGAAAGACTACTAATGGGAAACGGTAGGAGACGAGCCTCCGCAGCTCTTTCCAGTTCGCCTGGAGTCTATGTGATGACTCTCACGGGTATGGCCGTACGCTTCTGGGAGTAAGAACTCCGGGAGCTGCTGGCCGTCTAAAGCGCAGTCACCTTCGAAGACTTATCACCGAGGTCGAGTTCTCTATGCCAGTCTTTGATCCCTCTGTTTTGAAACGTTTGGCGAGCGGGTCGGCTTTGGAGGCGGTGCTCCCTCTTTGGAGGGTCCTCACGATTACCTTCTGGGTGTTTTCATCCTTTGAGTAACGACTCAGCGGAGGCGCGCAGAGATTTCCCCTTACGGGAACTGGTGACGCTGGTGAGGGGGAAGCGAGAACTGCTTTTTTTCGTAGCTGCCTGTGAGCCCTTTGTACCCCCGCATAAATTTTACGAGTGGGCACCGAAGTGACTGTGCTCATAGACCCGAAGGGGTTAGGAGCAGAGGGTGCCTCAACGATGACAAAAGGAAAGTCCCTAGGCCGCAAGCAAATTGTAGGATGTGAGCTCTTCAACCGATCAATGTTACTGTCCTGTTTTTTCACTCCAAACCCCTAAACAAGGTTGAGCGTGGATCAGTAAGAGAGATGTAATCTTAAATCGTGATGAAAAAAACAATCAACACGAAATTACCCATATTTGTAACCAGAAAGAAAAAGAAAATGTTGGTGGGCTATATCTTGCGTCAAGTCTCTCTCGCCTATCCCATACCCGGTTTCCGATCTTTTCCAAAGTCTACTCTGCTTGCGTTAATAATTCTTTCTGCACCTGTGCAGTGACCTCATGTCGACCAGAATTTCTCCAGTGGACCCGTCGATTCCCAAATATCCCAGCTCCCACCTGAGCAGCCAAAGAGGCAGGGCAAAAGGGACGATTTCAATGATAAATCATTCTATTCGTCTACAAGACGGCCAAAATTTGAATTAACCGGTTCGACACCGGTAAGTTCGTAAAGTTCTCTAGAGATTATAAAGTAATTGCATCTTCGATTTTTTATGAAGCTTAGGGCTTGTTTTTGACCCCTTTGCATTATTCTAGTGTTACTTTTGGAAGCGGTATTGAGAGATACCGTTGATTAAAACTACTTGGATCTCAATAGTTTCATGTAAATCTTCTTTTATTTAGGTTTCTAAAGTTGTTAAAGTTTATATAATTCCAGTTTTGCCACGTGAATTTGATGTAATGTGGGTTTGTGTGTCGAATCTGTCAACTCTGAAACCCAAGATATAGACGCTTGTGAAGTAGGGTACGATTTTATCCTCAAATATTAGGGGTGGGGAGGGGCTCTGCTCTGAGTCTGCCAACTACGACACCGGTAAACCTCGTCTGGTTTGTCTGCATTTTCCATCATCCTTCGAAATTATAGATAGTGTAGCCTCGGCAGCATTTGCCCACGACACTATTCGTTCAAAGTTACCTTGACTAGTCATAATCTGAGTAATGGAGTTTGCGTATTGCCTAATGAGATTCCGAGAGAGTAGCGGTTTCGGAATGCCACTGATTGTGTAAACTGCAAAGTATGTGGTGCGTAGACATCCTCCTTAGGTGCCTCAAAATTGGAGATAGAACTGAATCCCGAGTTGAAATTCGAATGCTATTGTTGCTTGTGTGTCAGTAAGGTAGTTGTGGAAGATTTTCTTGAATCAAGGAGCAAACCCAAGTATATCGCCTCTGTAATTTAGTCCGTTACCCTTCACTTTGACGAAGTCTTTCTTAAAGTTCCGGCAGACCACATCCCACATGCAGCCGGATGCAAGCCCCTTGGTCATGTGTTGTATGTTAATGAAATCATTGTCTCTGTGCTTTTCTTGCGGAAACCATGCTGTTCGGCGTTCTGCAGAGAGTGTGTTGACAGATAGGAGACCGGTCTGCTGTTGAGAATCTTTTGAATACTTTCCCATTTGTCTCAGGTAGTAAGATCAGCCTATAGCTTTTTACTTGCTCTTTCGGCTTCCCTTGCTTGCAGATAAAGATCATCTTGGATGTACATGTTTAGGCTGTCTTGGAAATATCCTGCGGCATTTATAAGATTCAACAACTGGACTTTTATTCTTTCTGTGGCTTCATTCAAGTGTCTGATTGATAAATGATTGAGGCCTAGAGCTTTTTTTTAATCTGTAGATCACGGCGTCTAGCTCTTTGGTAGTCTTCCGGAGCGTTTTCTTTCTTGTTGTCTGTGGAAGTTTGCGGTTCTTCGATTGATGAATCTCTTGTCGTGCATATCCATATGATCCATAGCCCTGTCCTGGAAGTCTAGCACGAGGTTTTCTTCCTCTTTGTCAGAAATTGTGAAAACATCTTTCAGACTTTGCAGAGTTCTAGCAAAGCGGTCGATGTTTATCCTTTTAGTTTATTGATGATAGTTAAGAAGGTTCTGGGTTTATCCTCAATATAAAAGTTGTGGCTTGTCTGGTCACACTTTTATTTGATCCCCTCGACAGCGCAGCGTTCACTTGCCGTCTGAGTTGTTGGATCTGACGTAAAGCTAATGGACTACGTACCTCGCAGTTCGTATGCAGCAAATTTAATAAGAATAATAGCATGGATCAAAGGACAAATAATTGCCAGATTTGACGAGACCAGCAGCAAAAATTATGGAGTGAAGAGGCACGGGAGGGATCCTCAGCTAAAACATAGCCCAGAAGGAGAGAGTGCGGAACAGAAAAAAGATGTAGGAAACAAGAATTGCGATGGCTGCAATAGTGGGACAATCCATCGGTGATAGACAAAGTTAAAATAAGTCTAAAAGCTTGAAGAATAATAAAAAGCTCAACAGTAAATATGGAAGCTACCCTGGGCAGATTCGGGTGCAGAGACTCATCATAGTAAACAGCAACTGCATTCACACCGCTATCCGACTTGAAACTGCCAGTATATATTGATTATAATGATGCGTGGGAGAAGGCATGCACCAGAAACAGAGAACGAAGTAGGGAATGGTTAATGGATCCCTTTGGGAGATGCCACATGCCGGTACATATGTTATGAGGAGAGGCTCAATGTGGGTACATAAACAAAATTGAGAGTACAGCAGGGATATCTAGATGTGAGATATAGCCACTCATTTTGAGTCCTAGAAGGCTGAACATGGAAGAGAGTGTCATAATGCATTGCAGATTGGACCGCTTATATTCCCCTTTGAATTGCGTTAGTTGGTGTTTGATAATCGCGGAATAGGTAGCGTAATATCAATTAAGAAAGCGATAGAACACCACTCTCGGCTGACTATTGACAGGTGCGATGTACAACACCCACAGCTTGCCTGTAACTATGCAATCAGGTATGGGATAAAAAGTTAAAGAAATCAAGGGCTTTCTACATTTTACCTTAAGATTGCTTAAGTGGTGGTTGCCATGCTAATTTGGAATCGAGGGCTAGACCCAAGAATTTGAACATAGGTAAAAAAATTAAGTCCTTGAGTGATTCATATCAAGAGATGGGGAGGGATGGAGACATCTTAACCTAAACCTCTATAGGTGCATTGCCTTAGTTTTAGTAACTGAGCAACGATTGCTTCTCTAAAGAGCTCGCGTAGATACTGCGTCAACAGGTAATTGTAAGCTGTGTGGTGTCCATGGAATAGCTGAAATTCCCGATGGGAGAAAAGAGACTAAACCATTAATAGCGATGACGAAACATTTAACGCTTAAGTCGTTGTTCTGTGGAACACCTTTCTGTCTCATAGCATTAGAGTAAACGTTACCAATGCGAACCTTAAAATTACGAGCTGATAAAATGCTACACATAAAATTGGTTAAAATGCCGTTCATTCCCCATTTGAAAAACTATTGTAAGAGATCATCCCACCAGGTGGTATCATAAGCATTCTCTATATCAAAGAACACCGCCAGAACGTGTCTTTTGACGAAGGCAAAAGACCGTATAAAGTTCTCCAAACGAACAATAAGTCCACAGTGCTCGGATGCTTACGAAACCCACATTGAAAAGGCGACAGCAGACTATTTGAATCCAGAAACCAATTAAATCGAGCATTTATCATTTTCTTCATTGACTTAGTAACACAGCTAGCTAATGCGATTGATTGGTAATTATAATGATCCAGAAAATACTTGTATGGTTTTGGAAATGACAACACCTTCGCAACTTGCTAGGTGGAGGGTTATGAGCCTGTTATCAAGATTAAATTTAAAACATCCGATAAAAATAATTCATTAGAGGGCTGTAGGTGTCAGGTAAAATTAGAGTGAACCTCATCAAGGCTAGGGTGTGTTAATGCGCACTGTGAAGGAGCAGCACGCATTTCGAAGAATGTAAATAAATTACGAGTATTGTAATGCAAGCTTCAAGTTGTGGGAAAACAGAAAGCAGGATTCCCTTCAAGCCTTAATGGCGTGAGAGCTGAGATTTCGGAAGAACATTTGACAGAACAATGGGAGAATAGTCAGAGAAACAGTCTGATGAATACAAGAACAAATTGATGCAGGTAGAAGTATCCGATTGTACATAATTTGAGTTAAGAATACATACGAGATTCGAAATTAAAAGAGATTGCTAAGTATGACAGTTAACAGTAAAAAACAACGTCAGCTCAAAATGGATGACGTGCGTTAAAGTCATTTATCAATAAAAATGGTAAGGAAAACTGTTACAAAAGATCTAGTAGTTCTGATGTGGTCACAACCAGATTTAGTGGGATATAAAGGGACAAACAGTTAAAAGTATAAATAAAAGACCCGCACAGCTACTGCCTGCAGCTATCAACAAAGAGACAGACGGGTAGAATAGCGAGAGTTCGCTACTAAAATCAATAACACACTGTGTGTTGTAGCCCCTACAGGGACGGGAAATTAAATACACGTAAATCTGGGAGAAGTGGAAACGGGTGACTTCTAATTTTTAATATAAGATAGAATTTATTGTCTTACGTATGGAAATGAGACCAGTGACGGCCTTTCCCTTGGGTAAGGTAAACCTAGAATTATGGAATTGCCCACACTCCATCTATGCTAAAGAACAAGACCGGTAAAAATCCAAATACCAACAGGGTCGTCATTAAGGTTCAACCGATAGGGGTTGAACAAGAAAGGGACAGAGAGAAAGAAAAAGTGGGAGGACGAATACCGACAAAAGGAGAGAAAAATAAAGATAGAAAGTAATGGGATATAAATAATTAAAATAATAAAATTAAGATAAATACATAATAGATAAGTAATATAAATGTGACATAGTAAAGGTTTACTTCGTTACCCTTACTAAAGCGAGAGTGATGCCCTAAACACTGTGGCTGGGGAGAGGGAACTACACAAATTAGTAAAAATGAAACCAGTCAATGTGATATTACACGAAAAAGCCAAGAAGATATTGAGGAAAAATCAAGCAGACTTGTGGTATTGATCGGAAGATAAGCTGTGACTAAGAGAGGAAGTTGAGATGAAACTTACATTCCAAAGTAAGATGAAGAAAATAGGAAGAGAACCAAGCTCATTGTATATATAAGTCGAAGTAGGTAGTGAATTAGATAAAATCCAAGGACGGTACAAAATGAACAAGTTAACCTTGAAAACGAAGAGGAAAGTAAAAATAGAGTGGATAAAGAGGCTAACAGAAGATGAAGACACCATGGAAACTTGAGAGGGAGAAATGAGTAATGGAAAATATAAGCCTACCTCCTGGAAATCTATAACATACTTACTACTATCCTTCATCCATCTATTATTATATTTAAACTTATTACACCTTAAGAATCTTAGAATGCTACGACGCAGAAATAAGAACCTATGAATCTCGTCTGGTAAGGAAGCACTACCATGGTCGAAAGACATCCTAGAATCAAATGTCTCTCGCCGTGTTTTGTCTTTCTTGTGTTTAAACTGATTTTCGCGAATTGAAAATTCAGCAAAGGAGCTCTTTAAAAGAGAATATATATATATATATATATATATATATATATATATATATATATATATATATATATATATATATATATATATATATATATATATATATATATATATATATATATATATATATATATATATATATATATATATATATATATATATATATATATATATATATACCAGGCAATGTCTTCGCCAGCTTGCGCTTCGCTACTAAAATTCAAATTTGAAATCTAAAAAAAAGCAGCCATGGTTAAATTTTTATAAATTTTCTGAACTTCGCTAAGTATAATAATTAAAAAAAAAGAACTAAACTAAATTTTCTCCCTTTCAAAATTTGTAATTCTTTGGGTTTTAAAAATTTCACAAAATTTCGATACTTATATTTATTTCTGAACTTCACCATTTTGTTTTGGATATTATAAAAGAATTATTAAAAATAACGCTTGAGTAAGCAATAAATGCAACAAAGCCCACATGGAAAATTAATACGAGGATTCCAAGTACTTTCGAACTTTATTTCGAAAGAACTCGAAATAAAGTTTGCAAGTACTTGGAATCATCGTATTAATTTTCCCTCTGAGATTTGTTGCATATATATATATATATATATATATATATATATATATATATATATATATATATATATATATATATATATATATATATATATATATATATATATATATATATATATATATATATATATATATATATATATATATATATATATCCTCCGATATGTTCTTTAGTATCCTTTCCCTCCTTTCTTCACCTGTCCCATTAGCTACGAGGGGCGGTCAATAAGTTTTGTGAATCGGTAGGCCAAAACAGAGAAAGAGGGATGGCTGTTTGTGGGGGTGTTAGGACAAGTTATGACAAGTCAGGACCTGCAGCCCCACGCTCCTGCATCGTCTATTTAAGAAGCAGTAGCTGATCGCAGATCGTCAGTCACAAATTTTTCAACAATGGAGAAGGTTGAGCACCGCGCAGTGATCAAATTTTTGACCAAGGAAGGCAAGAATGCAAAATAGATCCATGAAGGCATGGTTGCAGTGTACACCGACACTGCCCCTTCCTATGCAACCATTTCTCGCTGGAATAGGGAGTTCCGCCATGGTCGTGAGTCCCTTGAAGATGACCTCCGTCCAGGACGCCTGTCAGACGTGACCAACGAGAACGTTGCAGCCCGTGTGGAGAGGATGATCCTCGAAAATCGACTAGTGAAGGTCGAATAAATCGAGCGAGAACTTGGAATATCACATGGAAGTGTTATCAACATCATCCACGACAATTTAGCCATGACCAAGGTCTCTGCCCGTTGGGCCTCTAGAAACCTCACGAAACCTCATGCCCTATGATTGACTTCAACATCGTCAAAGTTGGAGGAGCTACTGCTTCTGTACAACCAAGATCCGGCGGGATTCGAGTCACGCATAGTGAAAGGTGATGAAAGGTGGGTCCTCACTGGGATCCCGAGACCAAGCTCGAAAGCATGGCCTGGAAGCACAGGGGCCCGAACCCAACCCTCAGCCAGGAAGATCATAGCCACCATCTTTTGGGATTCTGGTGGAGGGTTGATGGTGGACTATGCGCCTCGTGGAAGGACCATCACAGGGAAATATTACCCCGAAGAACTGGCGGGGTTGAAGAAGTGCATCCGTCAGAAGCGGCGCGGAAAGTTAATACGCGGTGACCTGCTCCTCCACGACCATCCCCCCTACAGTCCAGATCTGGCCCCTAGCGACTACCTTTTATTCCGCCAGCTCAAGGCTGCACTGCGTGGACGCTGGTTTGGGGACGATGAAGATGTCCATCTCGCTGTCCAGGAGTCGATTAAACAGCAGTCGGGAGATTTCTGGTGATTGTGAATTCGAAGCCTCAGGGAGAAGTGGCGCAAGTGCATTCAAGTCGAGGGTAGTTATATTGAAAAATAATTTAACCCTTTTCTTCATATCTCGTTTCCCTATATCCGAATTGCAAAACTTATTGGCCGCCCCTCGTATTTCATGAAAAAAGTACATACTTAATGTAGAAAGATATTTTATTTGCGACTTCTTTGCTCTTTTTACTACAAAATTTGTATTGGTTTATACATGCCACAGCTTCAAGATATTTCTTAAATCAATTAGATTATATTCTGAGTTATTTTTAGTATTTTTCTGTTAGATTTTTTTTTTTGGGGGGGGACTTTGTTTTAGTAAGTTGTTATTTTTTTTCTGTTTTCCGAAAGGAACCATAATTTGAAGCTTATTCTGGTGACACGTCGTGGTATATATAGCCTTTAATCCAAAATAACTGTTTTTCTGAGATGGTTATGAAATGACTGCAATTGCATTCTCGCGTGAATATTATGGTCGCTTCGGCGCTGTAAGTGATGTTTGTTTTAAAATACAGGCCCTAATGCGAAAAGAATATGTTTGTGAACGGTGCGGGAGTAAGGCTGAATTAGATTAACGAGAAGGATATGGTGATTCACGAGATATTCGAAGATTCGAAGACAAAATAAAGGAAATTTAACTGGTTGGAATCGTTTACATTTTTTTAAACTAAACGTATTTAAAACCTACTGCCCCTAACCTTTCACATCGTCGAATAAATAGCAACAGACAATTCCGATCCTCCCCAAAATGGAGTTGTTCATTTGTGGGATTACCATTTTGGTGACGAAAAATATCGATATAGTTATCCTTCGATGCGCTGCGAAAAGTTTTAAAAGAAAATGTATTTAGAAAGTAAACTAATTTAATATATTATAATTTTTTCTTACCCTTTTCATTTTTAAAAACATTCGCAATACGTTGGTCACCATTGCAAGTTTTAAAATATAATTTCGAAATATATTTTCAGATAATATGAACGGAGAGAATAATACATATTATGTCATGAGGAGCATTTTTCCCATTTCTTCTTGAGATCACAAGATTCGTAGTCCATTCGAGTTGAAAAGCCGAGACACACCAACTATGGAGGTAGACAGTGTCGGTTCTGCACATGGGCAATATGGGCAGCCGCCCTGGGAGGCACTTGTTAATGGGCGGCATGAGTGCCCCTCCCAAAACTATAAAAATAAGGATATAAATTGAAGTAGAATAAATCATAATATATATATATATATATATATATATATATATATATATATATATATATATATATATATATATACATATATATATATATATATATATATATATATATATATATATATATATATATATATATATATATATATATATATATATATATGAATGCAATGTCCCGCAGGAAAAAATGAAAAGGTGTTTCCAAGTACTTTCGAACTTTATCAAGTTCCTTATCAAGGATAACTACAAGAAATAATATTATATTAGAGGTATATATACGAAAGAAAAGTATGAAAGACAGTCTCAAAAACAAGAAATCACCAATGAGGAAGACGGAAGAAGGAAGGTAAAGAAACACATTAAGAATTACAAGAAGCAGGTAGTAAGGTTAAACTAAGTCGAAGGAAAGGGTAACAGATTCAAAGAAATTGAGATAGCCTAACAAGGGAGATTATAAGACACGATGAGCAAAAGGGGGGAAAAATACATTGTATTTTCCCCCCTTGAACTCGAACAAAATGGTGTCCTCCCGTTCTTAGATCTACTTATTCATAGGACTCCATCTGGATTTAAATTTTCGGTCTACCGTAAGCCTACCAACGCAGATTCTCATATTCATTTTTACTCAGGTCATAATGATAAAGTCAAACGGTCTGTATTTATTTCAATGTTTCTCCGGGGGTTGCAGGTCGCCAGCCCGGAATTCTTGGATAGTGAGATTTCTAAAATCTTTGAAATTGGTACCAATCTTTGCTACCCTCAAAGATTTCTTGCAGGATGCCTAAATTTGGCAAAAAAATCCTTTTACAGAAGTGAATTCTCTCCCGCATATAATTTTAAGAACTCCCTTGTTTTACAGTTTTCTGAGTACTTTTTCCTGCTTCCCCGCCTCTTGAATAAGTTAAATATTTCTGTCATATTTAAGCATCAGTCTACCATGTGCAAAATGCTGATTCATAATAATAACAATTGTATAGGGGAGACGATTTATTCTGTCGATTGTTCAGTTTGCCCTAAGCAATACTTTAGCCAAACCGGTAAATCACTAAGTGTACACTTGACGCAACATAAATACAATATTAGGAGGGGGACGGGGTAGCAGTAGTGCTTTCTTTGTACATTTATCTCTAAACAGTCACCCTATCAATTGGAATTCAGCTAAATTTATTTACAAATCTGATGACTTTATTCAAAGAAATATTGTTGAATACTCATTCATTAACTCCTTGCTTAATTTTAATATATCCCCCGGCATCATTAAACTGGACCCTGTTATTAAAAAGCTTATTTATAACGAAATTGTCCATTTTAAATCTTAGCCCTGTGATTTCTTAATTTAGTTATGTTTCTCTAGTTTACTTTTATGTATTCACAATTACGTGTGTATGTATTTATCTTAATGACCTGAATGTCTACATTCTGTGCTCACAGTGTAATTTCCGGAAGTAGACCTTATCCATTTTCTTTTTTACTTCATATCCGTCTTTGATAATATTTCTCTATTTTGTGCCCTTTCGTTGTACATGGGCGGAACTGAATAAGTTCGAAGGTACTTGGAATCCGCCTTTCAATTTCCTGTGTGATTTTTTGCATTAATTGCTCTACTCACTCGCTACTTTGTTGAGTTTCTCATATATATATATATATATATATATATATATATATATATATATATATATATATATATATATATATATATATATATCGGTGTGTGTGTGTGTCCTTTCTACCGCTTTTCGTATTTTCACATAAGCAGGAGAGGGCAGAGCAGTCCTTGTTTTTCTTCTTAAGCTCCCCAAATTTGTCCAATACAGTTATTTTGAGCTAGTTATTTCTGTTCTTTATTTTACGTGGATTTGAATGTATGTTGGCCCAGGGCGCCATTTAGGCCAGGACCGCCACCGGAGGTAGACAGGCGAGGATTTAGGGGTCGAATTATACATAGATAAGCTTCTGGCACCCCCAAATTGCATGAGTCAATAGGCCCAAAATATACCTCCACCAATGGATGCGAATTGGTCCTATTGAACTCAGGCATCCGCTATTAAATGTATAGACCCAATTGTGTATTAGAAATATAATGGGTTTTGGAAATGAACATATGTAACAAGAAGCGTGAGAGACAAAAGACGAACAAAGAAATGGTTGAACACCTGCGTTTGATAAAGCAGCTCAAGTTGTGTCTCGAGATAGAGTAATCAAAGACGAATATTTATTTAGGAAGAGCCCGAGTAAATACAGCTGCTGATGAAAAGAGAGGAAGTTGTATCAAAAGACAAATAAAGGTTTATCATCTAAGCGTACACAGACTGCCTAGCCTCGCCCAGAGGTTAGGGATAGGGCAAGAAACGGAGGTAGGCTGTCCGGCGGTAGCCGTTAATGTCTTGGCCAAGCTCACTGGAGTTAGAGCGCAAATATAAATAGAAAGAAGACAGTCAGTTATGGGGTAGTTAATCAGAAAGAATCAGAGAGAATAATAACGAATACACCCGCATTCATGCCCCCGCTGAAACCCACCAAATCTTGTCTCACCCTTAACTCGTACTAGCGTTGAATATATATATATATATATATATATATATATAGACTACTAGTCTCTCGCTTGGTACGCTCCGTCTCTCGCCGATTTCATTCATAATATTCCATTGTTAGAAAAAAAAGAGTTTATTATTTCGTAAGTCCATCTTTGCTTTGAACCTTCGATAAGCCCGCCAAGTAGAAGAACACTGTAAAATCATTTATCTTTGGAGTCAGATAAATAATTCACCGTACGTCACTGGTGACGTGCCCCTTGCATAAACTAGTTTCCAAACCCCCACTTCAAAGACACGTAATTTGCGGACGGAACTATGAATAAATAGGGTAAAGACAACTTACATAATTTAAACTATATGCAAAGTAATCGATAGTTTACTTATAAGCTTTATTCTGAAAGCCCAGTGTCAAACCCGATTAAGAGAAATTCAAAATAACCTGCGGCAGCAAAAAACTGAACAATTACAGTCATTCCCCAAGAAAAATCTTTGCTGGAAACTACGAAATATATAGTCAAATGCAGTCCTCAGCAGGGGTCTTCTTCTTAGCAGGCACTCTCATCACTCAAAGTAATATCTTAAAACGGTGGGTGGAACTTTTTCAATGCCTTGCTCAATGCTCAATGAAACTAAACCACTGTCGAGAACTTCATAAGAAATGTGCCGCAATATCCTCTTCAACTCTCGATGTCTATCTCACCAACCTACCAAGAGTTTGGCGCAACCTCAAAGTAAATACGCGACGGAAAGTCTGCAAACCCAGACAACATTCCCACAGAGCTCATAACACATCGAGGCGTACCCCTAAAGACTCTCATACACACATTTATATTATAGAAAGGGAGTGACAACATCTGTGGAAATTACCGGTGCATTGTGTTGCATACAGAGAGCACTGTATTATAAATGAACAAGAGGATCGGCTTCGCTTCGCAGACAGACCTTCCGTTTCGTAGGTGGCCTACGGCCAAAGTAAGGGTGTCGGTTTCCTTTTTAGGATCGAATTGAGCAGTTACCACTCCTATAGGGTTAAATTCTTCTGAAATATATTTATTACTTTGTTCTTTTTCTAAATCCCCTCACAGTAGAAAACTTTCATTTTTGAATAACTTCCTTTTGATCTACTCTTTTGTAATCGTAATGTTTATTTTCTTCTAAAATTTTATAAATAATATCTTCTTAAATGATATTTAAAAATTTTTTTATTCAAAACTTTCTCAAAATTCATTTTTATATTCGGGGAGTAAGAAGTAGAAGGTGATAGAAAATGATAGCTTTTATAAATTATTTTCACACAAGATTCAAATTAACAAAAAAACATTCTTCATATTTTTTTTTTCAAATCCTAAAGCAACTCTTAAAAATAATTGATAAAAGCTCTGAAAATATGAAAAACAAGCCCAGCGCTCTAATTTTTCTATCTCAAAGTAAACTCTTATAAAGAACTTTGATAAAACCATGCAATATACTAAAAACCATTCCTCCTCATGGTTTATTTTGCTCTAGCAATCATTGTTTTGGTTTAATAAAATATTAAAAATTCCCAGTACATATCTCTTAATAATTTACTCTTAATCTAGTTTTTAGTTGCGTGCGAGTCAGGTCGCACATCTCACTATGTCGTCGGTGGGTTGGTCCCCGTTTTGCCTTTTTGTTTTGTTTTTGTAATAACATTGTAATTATTCTGCCGATTCTAACGAAATTAGAAGCACTTATGTTGTTTAACATTCTCTTTCGAATGATATAATTGCCAAAGTCCTATCAAGGTTACTCCGGGAATTATTTTGTTTTGGCAATAACATCATAACTCTTTGGCCGATACTCTGCTAGACAAGACTAGGCTATAATATGCTATACTCTGCTAGGCAAGCCTAGAATAGGCTATGCTATGCTAGGATATTATAGGCAACGCTATATTATGCTTAGCTATGCTAAGATATAATTTATAGGGGTAAAATATACTATGCTAATTTAGGCTATAATATGCTGTAGGGGTGCGAAAATGTATCAGAGAAAAATTCCTTCCAACTCGATAATATACGAGGGGCGGTCAATAAGTTTTGCGAATCGCTAGGGCAAAACATAGGAAGGGGGATGGCTGTTTATGGGGGTGTTAGGACAGGTTATGACAAGTCAGGACCTGAAGCTGCACGCTCCTGCCTCGTCTATTTAAGAAGCAGTAACTGATCGCAGATCGTCAGTCATAAATTTTTCATCAATGGAGAAGGTTGAGCACCGCGCAGTGATCAAATTTTTTACCAAAGAAGGCAAGAATGCAAAAGAGATCCATGAACGCATGGTTGCAGTATACACCGATACCGCCCTTTCCTATGCAAACATTGCTCGCTGGAATAGGGAGTTTCGCCATGATCGTGAGTCCCTTGAAGATGACCCACGTCCAGGACGCCCGTCAGACGTGACCAACGAAGACAATGTGGCCCGTGTGGAGAGGATGATCCTCGAAAATCGACGGGTGAAGGTCGAATAAATCGAGCGAGAACTTGGAATATCACATGGAAGTGTTATCAACATCATCCACGACAATTTGGCCATAACCAAGGTCTCTGCCCGTTTGGTCCTCAGAAACCTCACGCCCCATGATCGATTCAACGTCGTCAAAGTCCACAAGGCCAGAGTTGCACAAACTGCCCTGCGTGAGTGCGGATTCGAGGAACTCAACATTCCCCTCTATAGTCCAGATCTGGCCCCTAGCGACTACTTTTTATTCCGCCAGCTCAAGGCTGCACTGCGTGGACGCCGGTTTGGGGACGATGAAAATGTCCAGCTCGCCGTCCAGGAGTGGATTGAATAGCAGTTGGAAGATTTGTGGTTGTCGGGAATTCTAAGCCTCAGGGACAAGTGGCGCAAGTGCATTGAAGTCGAGGGTAGTAATATTGAAAAAAAAAATGAAACACTTTTCCTTATATCTCGTTTCCTTATATCCGAATTGCAAAACCTATTGACCGCCCCTCGTAAATAGCCGATTAAATTACCAACTCAGAACGGATTAAAGCTTGGTCGTGAAGCTAGAGTGTTGGCGTTTATATCCAATGGTACTGCGTTCGAAACTCAACAGTCCAAAACCTTTTATAAAGAAATCTCAAAAAAGAAAACGGAAGAAAACGCTGGAAGGACCAATTCATCTCGAAGGACCAATAAATCAATTTAAGATAAATGGAAGATATATGAAAAAGCATCAAGAAAGAAAAACGAAGATTAAGAACCAACCGAACCACAAGAATACCTGAGTCAAGATAAATGGAAGACAAATGTTTGAAGGAGTCACTTAAAGAAAAAGGAATTTCAGTCAAGAAGAAGTATATAGATTCGATAAAGAGAAAAGCAAGAATAATATTGGTAAATAAATGAAGTTATAATAAAGAGCCCCTCCCGATAACTGGTGACCCTCAATGGTCAAACAATCTTCTGATCTTCCTTACAACTGCGCCTACTCTCCTTAGAGATTTAAGAAAAAGTGCTGCTAGGAACTTCTCCTCAATCCCACTGAATTAGCTCTACTCATCCCGAAGACTCAGAGGTCGTAGGAGGGAGAGCTACTACTCCTCGATTAAGAAATCTAAGATTAGTCTGTCCCCAATCCTTAAATTCACTCCGCTTTCTAAAAAGTGACCTGTGTAGGAGTGCGAAAATGTATCAGAGAAAAATTCCTTCCAACTCGATAATATAAATAGCCGATAAAATTACCAACTCAGAACGGACTAAAGCCTGGTCGTGAGGCTAGAGTATTGACGTTTAAATCCAACGGTACCGCGTTCGAAACTCAACACTCCAAAACTTTTTTATGAAGAAATCTCAAGAAGAAAACGGAAGTCAAGAAAAACGCTTGAAGGACCAACTCAACTAGAATCAAGAAGGACCAAGAAATCATCAACTCAAGATAATTGGACGAAAATGAAGATGCATCAAGAAAGAAATCAAAGACTAAGGACCAACCCAGCCAAGAAGAATACGGAAGTCAAGAAAAAGGGAAGACAAATTTTTGAAGGGGCAACTTAAAGAAAAAGGAATTTCAGTCAAGAAAGAAGATAATGGATGCGAAAGACAATCTGCATCGAGGAAACCAAGTGAAGGCAAGAATAATATTGATAAATAAATAAGCAGATCCCGATTACCTTCGCGAGGCATCACGCCGATCCGGTCTCCCTTGTGCACCTAGGAACTCTACCCCGAGAACCCCTTTATTGTCCAGAAGAGGACAATATCCTTGAGTGCCAAGCTTCGTGCCCCTCGAGACGCCAAGTCAACAGGGACACCCTGTTGTTCAGAAAGAGAACAACTTTAGAAAAGTCATTGAGCCCGTTTGACAAGAAACGGTTCTCGTTCCCCTGATATCACGTCAGTGGCAATTTAATTCCCCCCTTTTAACGTTCTTCAAGAGAACGCTTGATTACACCAATAACCTCAATTGTTCATCCAGAACATCTCCGGTATCTTGTCTCCAGGGTCGCTCGTACTTCCAAGCCGACTTCGCTCTCACTCCTAGAAGTAAGTCCTGCCTCCCTCGTTAAGGACAACCCCCCTTAAAACTCCTCCTCTTGGGAAAGAAATCACCAGTCGGACCGAAGCCATTCCTTCAAATCACCTTCCTCTACACGACGACCATATAAATACGTAAGCTACGAATTGCATTTAACTATTTAACTTTGTGCCAACGTAACTTCGTGCTTTAGCCCGGATTTAGCCAACCCTTTTCCTTCTTGTTTGTTTTGTCATTTAAATCCCTTTAAATCTTAATCCTCCGCTTAGTCAAATTTATCCCATGACCTTTTCATTTCATATGTATCTCCCATTTTAATCCCCGGTCATGTAAATATTTTCCATGTGTTTTTTTGTTAGATTAATTAATAAAATTCTATTTTATTAATGTTTGCAATATTATTTATCCTTGGGCTCCGTTCCACTTCTTAACTATATTGAAGATAAATAAGCCCTCTCCAGGCCTATTTATTAACGTAGAGTCATTCTCGGCCATCTGATAAAACCCCGCACTCGAATATAGAATAATCCCCAAAAAGAATAGATATATAGTATATCGTCGGGAGCCTTTTCACGACAAGGACAGAAGATCCTTTCGGGATAAACAAAGAGATTTACCCTAAAATTTCATTTGATCGAATGAAGACATAATGGTCACGAATTCGAACTAATCTTTTTATTAAATAAAAACGTAACGGGATTGTCGACCCAGATTGACTCGGTATACACACGGCGCGATTAATAATTTCCGTCGGAGCTCTCGGAAATACCGGAATTAACGCGAGAGCCTTTAATTTTACTCACAATACCGAGAACAAAGCTAGACTTAGCCTTTCTTTGGTATAAAATGATAAAATTCCGTTTGGGGAATAAATGAGAAGCGCAGTCTCAAAACTTACCCACGTATGTATAAAGGCGAGTACACACAACAAATGGGAAAAACAGTTTGCAAGAATATTTCTGCTTACCTTCTCAATAGCCAAGCCTTCAACCTCAAAACCTTTGGAAGACCTTAAAATGGACCTTTTAAAGACACTATAAACCTGACGCCAGTTAATATAATTATATATATATATATATATATATATATATATATATATATATATATATATATATATATATATATATATATATATATATATATATATATATATATATATATATTATGTCGTAGAATGACCACGACATATACGAGTGTGAAGGATTTAAATTCAAAAGGGTAAGTCCAGTTGGCCGATATTAAACGAATGAAGGCTGCAGGCCATAAGGCTCATGAAAAAGTAGGAACAAAATAAAAAAATATACTTTAATATTTAAACAGTTATACACAATAAATAGATTAAATAAAATAATGGCAATAGATACTCGATGAATAAAAGAACCAAACTTAACAGAGCTACTCAGTGCGAGCTCTACGGGGGAAGGGGGTCGAGAGACGATACGAGCCTCTGTACATACACACACAGGGATGACTGACAGGGTAGCCACAGATGATTCGTCTCAGCCTGGCTTGAGTTCGAGGTTTTAAGAGATGAAACAGAGGATCTGATGTTTACTCGATGGACGTTAACCAAGCGGAGTTTAACCTCTAGTAGTAACACTAACGGGAGGGAGTATTTTTGCCAAACGAAATGTACTGAAACCATGGACGCGCCAATTGACTGGGGCTCAGATCCTTCGGCTTGTCGAGAACGGGAAGAGCTTTCGAGAATGACGTGTTTCGTTTTAAAAGGCAGGCCTATATTGATTACGCCCGATTGGGAATTGTTACTGTTTCCGCCAAGGATCGGGGGGCGTGAGGAAGTCTCTCCAAGAACCAACTCGGCGCTTGAAGGATGGGAAGTACTCCCGCAGGGGTTTGTTGACAGCACCCTGGGAGACGACAGAAACGCGCGTTCGAGATTCCAATCCTTCTCTTATCGCAGAAAGCAGTTCGATATTATGACTGTTCTCATGGTCCTTGGTCACGTGGATTTACCTGGTACCTGACCTCATGGTTTCGACGGGCCACATGGCGGCGAGGAGCCTCTATTCTCGACAGCTATGTTAGGCTAGGCTTTACTATGGTTTCTAGGCTAAGATATGCCATAATATACATTCATTTCTAGGCTAGATTAGTCTAGGCTAAGTTATACTATGCCAAGCTAAACTATATTATGAAAGGCAAGGCTATACTATGCTAGCTACGCTAGAGTATGGTATGGTAAGATCTACTAGGCTATCCGATGCTAGACTATGCCATACTATAGTAGGCTATGCTACGACATAATCTACTCTGTTATACTTTGCTATGATATACTATGCTAGGCTAGGCAGGATTTACTATGTTAGTCAATCTAGGCTAGTCTATACTATGCTAGCCTTTATAATGCCAATTAAGGTAATACTATGGTAGGCTATCATACAGTAAGCTAGCTCTTGTCAGGCTACTATTCCAGACTATACTAGGCTATGCTAAAAAATTTTATACTATTCTAGACAATATTAGGCTATACTATGCTAGGAGATACTATATTACATATCCTAAATATACTATATCATACTTTGCTATACTATGTTTTCTATGTTATACTCTACTATGTTATGCTATAATATACTATGGCATGTTATACTATGATATAATATAAGCACCACTATGCAATAATATGCTTTTTATACTATCCTATACTATTCTAGACTATGCAATTAGGGTGTAACCATTTTTTCGACTTTCTAATTCCATAAATGAGTTGTGACAAAAAGTTAAGTCCCGCTATTTTAATTAAATAAAATATATATTTTAATATAATTTAGTTATGCTTTTTAAAAAACTTTTAGAAAGTTGTGACTTTATAGTGGCGGGCGACTCTACATCTCATTATGTCGTCGGTCGGTCGGTCCACGTTTTGCTTTTTTTTTTAATAACATTGTAACAGGTCAGCCAATTCTAACGAAATTTGAAACTCTTATGTTGTTTACATTCTCTTTCGAATGATACAAGTGGCAAAGTACTCTCATGCTAGCCCGGGAATTATATTGTTTTGGCAATAACATCATAACTCTTCGGCAAATTCTAACGAAATTTAAAACCCTGGTGTTGTTTTACATTATATGTCAAGTGATAGAATTGCCAAAGTTAGCCAGCGAATGATTTTGTTTTAGAAATCACATCATGACTATTCGGCCCATTCCAACGAAATTTGAAACCCTTAAGGTTTTTACATTCTCTTTTTAATTATAGAATTGCCAAGGTACTCCCGAGGTTACTCCAGGAATTATTGAGAGTTTTCAAAGTCGTAAGGACATTAGTTAGAATAAGTGAGGGCACGCGACTCTTTGGTCAGGAGACCTTATTTTTCATACCCATACTAATTTTCTAGGCCTAAAAGGCAAGGAAAAACATTTATCAAAATCTTTTTGATGCACGAAATATACAATCCTCATAGCCTTTTTCCCATCTGAATGTGCTATTATATAGTAACAAATAATAAAAAAGTTAATATATTTTCTGAACTTCACGATTTGGAATTATTTTTGTTTTTAAAAAATCAAAAACATTCTATAATAATATTTGTTTTCTAGACCTTAAAGGTAACTTCTAAATTCCTTCCTTAAAGGAAAACCGATACCTTTACATTGGCCGTAGGCCACAGACCGAATTTCTGCCTGCGAAGCGCAAGCTCCTCCTACAGGAGGAGTGGCGGAGTGGCCTTGTATTTCTTTTAATAATTTATACTCTATGCCTGTTGTTTTTTTTTCAGATTAATCCTTATTTAATTGGCCTAAAGGCAAAAAACAAAACAAAAAACATCGGAATTCTTTTGAAATAAGGAAAAAGCAATGCTCTTTTTTCAATCTAAATTTTTTTTAATAATTTCATTTTGTTTTACTTATTTTTAGGGGCCAGTAGTTATTTTCTCCTGCTAAAGATTAAAATGGAAAATCTATTTTAGAAAGAACTTTGATAAAAAAATCGAATATACGCGAAAAAAAACAAACAGCCATACCTTAATTTTAATCAAATTTCTGAACGTTATTTGTAATTCGTTTTGTTTTAAAAAAATTCAAAACATTCGATAATCATATTTTATTCTGAACTTCACCATTTGCACTTGGTCAATTTGTACATACAAACTAAGATATTTATTATTATTATTCAATTCCTCCCGAAAATCCCGTTCTTAAAATACATGGCTAGCAAAAAGTCCCTCGGCAGTAAATTAAAACCATTTAATTACAAGATTTATTTATGTTTCACAACTGGATGAATTTTATAAAAGAATCTATATATGTAAAATCATAAAAATTGTTCAAACTGAAGTCCTTCTTAAGCGTTTATCCATCCTTCACGGATTCTTTGTGCATTAACATAAATAAATAAAATTGAGTATTAAGTGTTTATGGGATTTTTATTTACTGTCGGGTGACTTTTGGCCACCCCTGTATAGTGTTAGGGATAAAAAACTTTGTTGCCAAAAAAGGATTCCTTGCTCCTGCGTGTGAACTTTCCTTGAAGTGTTAAAGTTTATCAAAACAAAATAAATTATACAAAGAACCTCAGACTTTCGAATACCTGTAAATTTATATTTTTGCATTTAATAATAAAAAAGAATGTGTTCACACACCATAAGCATATTTCTCCTTTTGAAATTGTCAACCATTTATTTACGTGTTGGTAAAGCGACCTGCTTTTTGTATGGATCGATGGCTATGCTCATGCAGTTACTGAGCTTCTGCAGTATGCAATTTCTAAGCTAAGACACCGTCCACACTACTGGATTGTAATCCCACCAAAATGGCAGAGTAAATGCATTACCGTTCAAAGCTCAAATAATCTTCAATAAATTAATTACAAAAATGCTAAATTAATGTCTACCCTTCATTTGAATAAATATAGATTGATAACAATCAAGTTTTAATAATCTATAGAAGATATTCAATATGATAACGTAAATGTTCTAGAGCAAATCTTATTGTTAATGAATAACGAAATAAATTAAATAGAATGCATCAAATTTACATGATAGATATGGTTATTAAAGGAAAGAAATTTATATATTTTTTATAAAAGAGGAGTGGCTTCACTACTCCTCCTTACAAGAGGAGCTTGTGCTTCGCAGACAACAGACTTTGTATTATATATTCGTATACTGCAACGGAAGAACTCCAAGGAAGATCGCAACCGCGTAACTAGGGCCCCATTGCGTACAGATCAAACCCCCACGCATAACTCATCCATTCTATTGGTCAAAAATCTCCGTAAAATGCCACTTCATCATGTCTACACCGAAGCAACATCTCTCCCACACTACACAAAATCACCGCTTGCAAACACCGCATTAGCTGAAATATACAACAGCAGTAGTGTGGGCTGTGAATATATGTCTTTATGAACATGATTGCTTTCTTTCCGCTTTTTCCGTCCTCTGTTCTATGCATTCTTTATTCGAAATTCCAGTTGCCGTACCACGTGACTGCGCGTTTGGGCACTTGGCGGGAAAGATTATCTTGAATGTTGACAAGCCAGTCTAATCTGCATTCTATGCGCACCTCCCCGACCGGCAAGGCTGTGATCTTTTAAACTCTAGCTACCCCGAAGGGAAAAAGAAAATCGTTGAAGAGTGGACAGTGATTCCCAAGTAGATGTGACACAACTACTTCACCTGGATGCAAATCTGTAGTGGGACCACCCCACTTGGATGCATTCCACGGGACGTTAAATTGCAATAGAACTTCCATTTCTTAACTGTTGCATGGACGCTAACACATGTGGGTACTATAAAATTCCAATAGCATGCTACAAACTCCCTCTACTCTAAACTGGCCCATCGGGACAGCTGCACAGAAAGCGTGGTCCCAATTAATTGTGGTAACTTTGACCTGCGCCTACAGCACTGACTGTAAGATCAAATTTTTCTCCTTAAATCTTCCAACTGGTGAGAGGGAGCAATGCAACACGAACATCAACAATCTATGCGCACGCTCAAGCTTGGGCTACAAAGGTGTACCTTTTAGCGTTGTAACTCGCCTTAAAAATGGGGCTCATGCCCAGTGAAGGGGAGGGGGGGTTCCTTTACATATCACTCGTGATAAAGGGTTTTCCAATTTACTATAGTCTTCCGTCGAGGAGTTGCCTTCTAGTGTCTCCTTCGCCTATGAAGTCTCAGGAAGCCTTCTAAAAGAAGCAAAATACTAGGAAGTTCTCTTGCTACCTAAAGTGAACCTAGAACTCGGTAATATCCCGTTACCACCTCTCCATGGATGCTTTATGTTGGGAGGCCGCAGGCGAGGACCCGACGCTTCGAGCGAAGTGATGTTCCTATCGAGACCACCCAAGAGGTGAGCGCGTAAACTAACAACAGATAAAAAGGGTCTCGTCCTAAGGATCAAATTCAGAAGGGATCATGGACCTATGGAAATGGCCCTTAACTTGGTCTTACTCTTGAGCAGGGTCCTGCCAAAGTACTCAAAGCCTCCAAAGAAAAGTTTCCGCAAAACAAAACGATATAGGAAACTAAGAGGCTCCCAGCCAAGGGAGAGGATTGAACTAAAATAGGGATAGGATATAGGGTCTGAATAAGTTATGGTACTCTCTCTCTAGTTTTGCAGGCTCGGTTAAGTGATCATCAGCTTCCTTATGGGATGAAGGAAAAATATATATATATATTATCTGGATTCTTTATTCTTATGTATTTATAGCCGGAATAAGCTTTTAATATGGTGAACAAGGAATATAACTTTTCTTCTTAAAACAACAATAATTTTCTTCTTCTTCTTCTTTATAGAAAGTTGTGAAAAAGAGGGGGTGAGGAAAGGTGTGGAAATGAAAGAAACATTAGGTTATTAGTGTAGTTGCCCGGTGTACGGGCCATCTCCATTGTTTAGATTCTTAAGTGGATTCGTGAACCTTTTTTGTATACATATATTAAATTATATATGTTTATATATATATATATATATATATATATATATATATATATATATATATATATATATATATATATATATATATATTTCTTAGTTCATTCACTTGAATCTTGGTGTTGGTTCTGCTCTTTTGGTGTTTGGGAGTTATTTTTTCTATTCTCCCTCCTCAGGATCGAGGATGTCTAGTGGTTCGTTGGGGAGAATACCTTCTAGTTTTTCCTAGATGTTTTTTCCTCTTTTGTAGAGATACAGGTTTATTGGCTCAATTCCGATTTGTTCATGCAGGCTCCTCGAGGTTTGGAAGTCGAACCACTTGGAGCCAGTAATGAATCTAAGTCCTTGGTTCTGCACTCTTTGAAGCATTGACATGTTCTTGTTAGAGGCAACGTTGAGTGGTATACTGGGGTACACCAGTTTGGACCTAAAAAAACTGATGTATAGCTTTTTTTTGTTAGCTATTGTGAGGTTTCTGAATCGGTGAAGTTTGTCAAGTTCGGTTTTTGCGTATCCAATCCTAGTGCTTACGTGCTTGCTCATTCCGGAAATGGAGAGTCCGAACCTGAGAATAGACGCGTGAGGAGAGTAAACGATGTCAGTGTTTCATATATTTAAAGGGACGGTGTGATGTCTCCCTATGGCAGTGACTTTCGAAGTTGGAAATTTTCTCGCCTTCTGCTGCAGTGGCTCTAGCCATCAGTCTTGCCGACTTTGTCCTCCGTACTACAACTTGGGTGACATTATACGCGTATTGAATATTCAGTGTTTTCCCGTCGACTAGTTTAGGGATATCTCTTGTGTAGATGGTGAAGAGAGTGGGATTAAGGCATCTTCCTTGTGGAACACCAGAGTCGAGGTCAAAGGCCTGTATGCCCTTCGAAGGCTATTACCGCTCGCCTATTGATTAGATAGCTACAGAGGATTTTTTTGAAGTGGGAGTGAGTTTCAGCCTAGAGATTTTTGTATTTCAGGCCTTCGATCCAGACTTCGTCGAAGGCCTTTTTCACGTCTCTGCAGACAAAGTCAATCCAGCAACCTCTAGCTCGCCATGATGCCGCGTGTTGCAGCATATGGGCTATTTCTGTCTCAGTGCCTCGGTGATATCTAAATCTATGCTGTTCTTCGTTCAGAAGGTTCTTTTCTGCTAGGTGTTTAGCCAGTCTGCTTTTGAGAATTTTTTCAAAAACTTTCCCAACGGTCTCCAGCAGTGAGATGGGTCTATAATTCATGACCTGGTTAGATGGTTTTCCCGGTTTGGGTATGCAGATCATTTTGGAGGTCTTCAGGCCATCCGGGAAGTATCCCATTGCTAGAAACGCATTGAACAGGTTCAGCAGCCTGGTCTTAAGTCTCTCCGGAGCTTTTTTTAAATGCCTGATGGTAATTTGGCTGAGCCCCGAGGCTTTAGACTGACTTGAATGAAGAAATATGATTCGATAGTTCCTCCATTAAATATTCTCTTTTCGTCCTGAGAGTTACCTTGAAACCGATGGTAGCAGGTGGTTCTATAAGGGTCAAACCTCCCTTCTCTCCTCTCCATATACTCGAGAACCTGGTCTTCGAAGCCTAGGTCAAAGTCTTTTTCTTCTTCCTCTAATATCTTGAAGACATTTTCCCAAACTCCGCGGAACAGCTTCTCTTTCTCCTTGGGAGTGACCGCCTTAGTCCTTCCATGCTTGATTTCAGTTTGTCTTGGGGTGCGAGCGTTCCCCTTTAATTTGTTGATGGTCGTCCAAAAGGCCCTTGGGTTCCTCTCAGTGTCTAACTTTTTTATTAGACTATTCCATCTGTTTCGGATTTCTGTTCCTAGCGCGGAATTCAGCTGACTTCTGAGAAACTGAACGAAGCGAAAATCCATGAGTCTGGTATAGCCCAAGTTGAGGATGGTCTCGTAGACTCTGGAGAATCGATGCTGTAGCACCAATCTCTCTTGTGTGGGTTTTGTGGGCATGATAACTTTATGTGACGTTATTGGGATAGCTATAGCGTCGGCGTTAGAGATGCAGTCGTTAATAGCAGTTAGCTCTTTATCCAGATCTTCTTCGGATGCGTCCTTCAAATCAGGGATACCCTATGGGAATGCTATCCTGTAATCTTTCCACTTTGCATTCCAGAAGCCTTTTCTTGGGATAACTGGGATTGGGATAGGGGCAGTTGCAATAGTGATCAGCATGGGTAGATGATCACTTGATGTTAAAGGCCCTGGAGTGATGAGTTGGTGGAAAGGAAAGGTAGGGTTCGTGAGCACGACGTCAGGTTTGGTGGCTGACCATGGGTACAAAAACGTGGAAAAGTCCGGTCCAATGCGCTCTGCAACGCCCCTTCTAATCAAGAGATCTAGTAGTCTACCTCTTGTGTCTGTAGATGAGTATCCCGCTGCTCTATTCCTGGCATTAAGGTCCCCAGCGAATAGTACTGGGTGCTCTTTTGTGAAAAGGGTGTATAGGGTAGATATGACCTGCGAGGGGGCTGGTATCCCACGCTTAGTTCTATGTCACCCATAGAGCACCTTAAGATGATCGACAGAGTCGATTCATCCATAGGGTTACCTTGTTTGAACTGTAACTCCTTTTTCACTGCTATTAACGCACCATCAAATCTTTCTCCTGGGCAGTTCTTTTGTATAACATTATATTCAAATATCTTCTGTTTTTCTTCGTCTTTGATGCTGGTTTCAGACAGCAGAAGAACATCTGGGTCTAGTTCTCTGTAGACATTGAATAATTTGTTTTTGTTAGGTTCTCATACTTGAACATTGTGTGCCAAGATGGTTAGCCGATTTTTATACGATATCCCGTTGTTCTGTATTATTCTTTGGCTGTTTGACGGACAGATTTTTATTTATTGTACAGTTCCGGGTCATAGAACCTAAAGTTCTCGTTGTAAAGCTTGGTTTTACAGGCGAGTAAGGATGCTCTGATTGTCTCCTCGGTTACTGGTGAGTCATAGCACCACTTGATCTGTCCTTTTCTGACCCCTGCTGCCACATTCTCTGTGGAGATCTCTTTTTTTATGGATGTGTTGAGAGTTTAGAGCCAAGGTGAGTCTGATTTATTTGCTGTTTAACTCGAGCTCATCCTCTTTTTGTTCAGTTTCTGTTTCCTGAACCTTTGGTTCTACTTTGTTTTTTTGTATTTTTTTCTGCTTAGGCGAGCTAGGTGGAGGTGCTGGGCGTCGGTTTGTTGATGTTGAGCCGTTATCAGTGTAATTTCTTTGGTTTTACCTTAACTTATCTAGTCATGAAAGAAACAGGAGAAATCTCAAATCAGTCAGTCCCGACCGAGGAGCGCCAGAAACAGGAGAAATCTCCAATCAGTCCGGCACTCCTCATTAGATCCGTGAGGCAGAGAAGTACGGGTTTGGAAAACCCGAGACCGCCACTACTACAACCCCGTTAAAAACAGGAGGTATCTGCAATCAGTCCACCAGGGTCACACCCCGTTCTAGAGTGGCCGCAGAAACAGGAGGAATCTCCAATCAATCCGCCGCCACTCAGCTGGAGAACAGTATGCTAGTCAGCGGGGGGTGCCTCGCTGCAGACGCTTTGGCTTGAGTACTGCCAGTTATTGTTATCTTGGTGTGACAAGCTGATTAGGATTGTTCGGTAGCCAGTTTAGCAAAAGTTTCGGGATAAGGAAGTTTTCCCCAAACTTTATCTCCTTTACCGGGTTGGAGATTCACCGACGATGAAGTTTCTTCTCTCTCCTCTCTGATCTGGCGATATACTTATTCACGTTCACCTCCTGAACGCCTATATTGATCTAGTAGAGACAGAAACAGGAGAAATCTCCAATCAGTCCGTCCCGACCGAGGAGTGCCAGTAACAGGAGAAATCTGCAATCAGTCTGTCTCTCCTTATTAGATCTCTTAGGCAGGGCATTACACTAACTGGTCCCGATGCTGCGACCACTGTGACCCCGGTAGAAACAGGAGTTCTTTCCAATTAGTCCACCAGGGTCGTTTTTCCCACCGCCGAGAGCAGCAGAGATAGGAGAAATCTCAAGTCAAACCGCTGCCTCTCAGCTGGAGAATAGTGTGACAGACATCAGTTGGTACCCCGAGATAGACACTCGAGGCTAAGCTCTGCCAGTTCAAGGTAAACTGGTGAGTTTGTCTGATCAGACTAGTTCGATAGCCTGATTGTAAATTGCTCGAGGCTGTGGAAATTTCCCTGAAAATTTTCCTCCTTTACCAGGTTGAAGATTCTACGACGACGATGACGACCTGTCTGCTCTCTCCTCTAAATCCCTGATTTTTACTTAGACTTGGACTTGGATATAAAAAGTAGTGAAAAGGAAAATACATACACACATTTATGATTGTAACTGCAATCATGTATGCATATATGTATATAATAGTGGAAGATAGATAGGTAGGGATATATTTCCCTGATGAAAAGGATAGAGGGGCGGGGGAAAAAATCCCTGGTGATAGAGAATCACAGGCGTTATTTGAGTTTGATGTTGTTTCTCAGTGTTCTATCTTAATATTCGTGATGTTTTGCGTACTCTTTTTTTGTTTCTTTGTTGTGTTCTTCTTGGTTTATGGTTCTTTTGCGTGTTCATTTGTCTTGTTTCTGATTTGTGTTTTTACTGTTTGTGTTATCGGTTTGCTCCGTGTGGCTTATGATATTTCTTCTTATAGCATTCAAGCCTTTGTAGGTGTTTTCTGTGTCTCTCGTGTTCTTCTCGTTGTATGTTTTTTATGAAAGTGTTCTGTTCGTAGAATATTTGTGTGTATGCTATCCTGTCAGTCACATAGTCACATAGAATCTTTTCTAGTCGTGGCTTTAGTCCAAGTCTCAGTATTTTGAACTGGAGCCCAGTCCTCCATACTTTGTCGAATGCCTTCTTAACATCTCTGAGCACCCGGTCCGCGTACCTTTTCTGGCTAGCGATATTCGCCAGTTTCTCCGTGATTACTGCCAGCACCGTATCAGTCCCTCTCCCTATTCGGAATCCATGTTGGTGTTGTTTATGGAGGTTATTCTCCTTTATAAAGTCTTGGTTCTATTAGCAAGGATCTTTTCGAAGTCCTTGCTTGCCACTTCGAGGAGGAAAATGGGTCTGAAACTCGCTAGGCCGTCTGGCGGTTTTCCGCATTTTGGAATGTAGATCATTTCGGCGATCTCTTATTCATCCGGAAAATAGCCAACGTTTAGGCACGCGTTCATTATATTGACCAGCCCCTCTAAGATGTTATGGGGGCGTTCAACCAGTTTAGTTTGGTCAATTTTGTTTTTCCTGGTGCTCTCTGTTTGAAGGCACGCAGCGTAGATAAGATTTCTTCTTCTGTTATCTTTCGTCCATCTCCAGTCATCTCCCTGTCCGTAGTTGTATTAGTAAAGGGGTACGTCCTGTCTACTACTTGTTTTAACTGGTCATTGATTTGTTCTTCAAAGTCCGGGTCAAAGAGTTTATTTTCTTCTGGTGTGATGGAGAACACATTTCTCCAGAAGGTCTTGAACACTTCTTCCGTTTCTATTGGAATCATTTTTGTTCCGTCGTCTTTTTTAAAGAGTATGTCTTTGTCAGGTAGCTTAACCTTCAGTCTTAAAAGAGTGTTCCAAAAGGTTCGGGGTCCACTTCTTCATCCATCTTGTCTAGGAGGTTGTTCCAAAGAGCCTCTTGCTGTTCCGTTATATGTCTCTTCATTTCGGTCCTTAGTATCCTTAAACGTCTGTTTTTGGTTCTGTTAGTGCCAGTCAGTCTGATATCTTCAAATAGCCTCTTGTATTCGTCCGTTAAGTCGTATAACTCCTGAGTCCACCTTGGTGCTGGTAGCGTTTTGTACGATGTTCTGGGTACTGCTGCGCGGTCCGCTTCCACCATTACCTCCGTTAACCTTGCCAGTTCCTGGTCGATTTCTTCCAGGGTGGCTTCCTCGAGTGGTAGAGGTCTGAATTCACCGAGAATAGTATGGTACTCTCCCAGTTCGTTCTCGAAAAGCACTTTCTCATCCTGACGGGTATCTGAATGGGGCTTGAGGATATCTTGATCATGATAGCTATGCAGTCGCTTGCGATTAGAAGGCCGGGCTGTATGAAATAGTTGTAGGGAAATTGTGAGCTGTTCAGGATGACATCTGGCTTTGTTGCGAAGGTTTCGGTGATATAGGTGTGGAAATCGGGCCCAATGCGGGCAACAATACCCCCGCCAATAAGGTTCCTTAAGTTCCTCCCTTTCTTATTTAGAACTCTGGTATATCCGGATTCCTGGCATCTGGCGTTGAGATATCCCACGAACAGGACTGTTCTCCAATGTGCACACAGTTGGATAAAATTGTGCATCTGGATATAGTCCCGTCTTGGGGGTTGGTACCTAGTGGACACTACCAGTGGCCCCAGGGTAGTCTGGATCTCGATTGCTAGATAGGACTCGTCTAAATCTGGGAGTGGCCAGAATAGGATATCTTTTTTGACTGCGATGGCAGCGCCATCCAAACGTTCCTGGCTGTGGTTCTTGGTTATAACAGCGTAGTTAAAAATTTTCATGGTCTTCTGCGTTGTGTCAAGTCCGTGTTCTGATATCAGAACGATATCAGGGTCACATTGTTTCATGATGTTGCCGTAAGTAATTCGTTTGTCGATCCATCCATCTGTGTTCATTTGTAGTATTGTCAGGTCTTTCGTCAGTCCGTACATAATGTCTGTCAGTTATTCGATCCTTTTGCCGAGTTTATTAAGTGTGGAGGGGCTGGTTGGAGGAGATCGGGATCTACCGGATCTCTTCTTGTTGAACTCAAAGGTCGTCAGAGTTGCGAAGGCCTCGTGGTTCAGCCGGACGATTCCGAGAATGAGGGCCTCTTCGATCACCTTCTCAGGAATGTCCTCGCTATATTCCCATTTATAACGGCCCGTTTTCACGCCGTGACTCACATCCTTGTCCGTTTTAGCTTCTGGAAATGGGGCATTTTCTGTGGTGTAGATTTTCAGTTGGATACGCCTGCCATCATAGGCATGCTTGCCTTCTCTCGAAGATGAGGCAGACCTCATCCCCTGCCGGTTGGGTGACCATTTGGTGCGGCTACCGTGGGGGGTGTTTCGATATTGATTCTGTTACTGTATTGGGAGTTTTATTATTTGGGACTTCGTTTTTTTTTTGGGGGGGGGATGGAGTTGGTTTTTAGAGGGGAAACATTTACTTCTTGTGCGTTAGTTGTTTGAGGGAGGATAGTTCCTTCTTGGGCGTTTATTTTTGGGGTTTGGGGAGGCTGCATTTTGACGCGCAGAACTTCCTCGGATGGGGGGTTCTCCGGGAACCACATCTCCTCCATCCCGTTTTTTACCAACATCTGGTTCAGGTTTTTCTTAAAGCAGCCTGGTCTGGTAAGGTTGGCAATGTGTGCATATTATATGCAGTACATGATTTTCGTTGACTGCTCATTGTCTACCTTGAAGTAGGTAGGATGAGCACTTGCCTCTCTTACTGCCGCTTTTGCCACTTTGGCATACGACCTGTTATTTCTCGCTTCCTCTTCGTCCCTCTTTCTCTGTTGTTCTTTTTGTTTGCCTCTTTTTTGGCTGGGCAAGACATTGTTATTGCCCCGTGTTCACCTTTGCAATTTATGCATTTCCTTTCTCCACTCTTGCATTCACGCCAGATGGGGCCAGATTTGCTGCATATGGAGCAGACATTTATCGTCTGTGGGCATGATTTGGTAGTGTGCTCATTGTGCTTATAGCACTCAAAGCAGGTCTGTACCTGGGTAAACTCCTCCCTTTTGATTTGTTCGGGGCAGACCCTGACGTGGAAGAAGAGGAGACCCGACTCTTCGGCCTTTTGTGCCATAGTGGTGTGTTGGAACACCACCTTGAATACGTGGGTGTATTCTTTGAACTTAATAATTTCCGATACTTTAGCCCACTTGTGATTGTTCTAAATCTCCAGAGAGATTTCTCCGGCGGTGTGGTGTCCCATCCATGGGTCTAACCTGCGGCAGACCACACTACGTTGGGCTTGAATTTGGGGGGAAATTTTAGGGGTTATGTTTATTGTTTTAAACACTGCCGCGGCTTTGGATGAAGCAAGGAGCTCTGCATTTTTGTCGTTTTGGCAGATCAAGGTGTATCCAAAGAGGGTGTAAATAAGTCTGACGAGAGCTACGTCAAGCTCACCATAGACTATGGAGAAGACGTCCCCCCGATCGGGCTTAGTCCTTTCGGGGAGAGTCCTCAGGCTGATCCTAAGTACGTCGTTGGTCATTTTTGCGTCATAGTCATTTTTGTCATATGTGTAGAGAGTGGAAGAATCAGAATAGAGAAACGGATAGAATTTTCAAGGGCCAATTTAGCACTTTACATTTGAAGAGCAGAATCGACGTCCGGAAACTTGCCGTAATCCAGAGTATTAGCTTGCACTGGCACTTTGTATGGTATTATTTATTTACCACATTCACTGTTTACAATTGTCAGATGTAAAAGTACAACACATGATGATTTTCAATTATCGAAAAATTCTTCGGAAGCGTTTTGTAAATAACGTCAACGGTTACCTCCTTTCGCGAATGTTACATACCGAGAGAAATGTGAATTGATACAAAAATCTTAGCAGTCCTGATTTTTTTTCTTCTGATTTTTACATGATGATATACTCAGTTTTTCGAAAAGAGATGGTATAGTGTAAGATATAGTGGGTGAAAATTTAAGATGGGGGGGGGGTATTTTTGCATTAGTAGGGAGGGCATCGCTTTATTTATATTCTTTTTCATTTTTCCTTTATTTGTGTTGTTATTTGGTGTTTTTTAACGTCTGTCTGTTTTTTTCGTGTGTTTTTAATGTTCTTCTTATTGTATTTTGTCTTTTCTTATCTGTCTTTTAACTTTTAGTGTAATAGTGTTTGTAGCATTCAAGCCTTTTATAGCTTTCTTGCCGACAAAGCTATTTCAGTGTTGTCTGTAATCTCATTTTTCGTGAGTAACTGTATGAAACTAGATGTGATGTGTTGTGATGCTTTTTATGTGTATATTGGAGTGATATTTTCTCGTGAACAAAGATTTGTGCTCGGGAACCGGCTTCGGCGTGAGGCTTTCGCCCTTAGCCACGCGGGTATATTTAACCTGCCGCCTGCTCCCTGCAGTTCTGGAATGACATCATCCGTTAGAGTGGACCAGATCTTTTTGCCCAGTTTCTGGGTGACGACATTGATGGGCTCCAAGCATTTCCTCCGATGCAGGACGCTTTGCCTGACTCGGTCACGCCTTCTTACTTTGTTGATAAGCAGAGAGACAGTGTTTTGGATACGTTGGAGCCTTTTTATCGAGGTTTTATTAGCCACTTGGGACACCACTGCGGGGTAGATCAGCATAGCCCGGACATACATCATATATAATTTCCTGATGTTGGCCGAGCTAAGATCTCTAAACCTGTAGAGCTTGGAGATTTCTCTCTTCCCCAGGTTCCGCCTCTCCGTGTGGTGTCTCGAGTATCCATGGTTGGTGATTTTAAGGCCCAGGATGGTGCCTTCGGCGGAGTAGCCGTATCTTCTCTCATCTATGATGATGGGCCATGTCAACTCGCGGTTCAATGGGACAATTTTGAACTTGTCCCAGCTGGTCCTGATTTTCCATCGTCTCTCCAATCGGCTGATGTTGTTGATTTCCGCTATAGTGCGAGCCGCCTGCGCCCTTGCTTTCCTCTCCGGGCACAGGACAATTTGAGTGACGTCATCTGCGTATTGCAGATACATTGTGTCCCTGTGCACCGGAGTTGGAAGGTCGATGGTAAAGACCAAGTAAAGCAGAGGACTCAGGCAGCTTCCCTGAGGGACGCCCGACTTTAATTCGAATTCGAGGCCTCTGTTCCATTCAATCATGAGACATGCCTTGCTGTCCATGATGAAGTCAGAGAGGATCCTTTCCAGGATTGTGTCTAGCTGGAGGTTCAGGATCTTGTAGTGAAGTCCTTCCAACAAGACTTTATCGAAGGCCTTTTGCACGTCCCTCAACACAATGTCTACATAGAACCTGTTCGCTTGGGTGTATGCTACTTTCTCAGTTATGAGCGCCAGGGCGGTTTCTGTGCCTCTTTTTTTGCGGAACCCGTGCTGTTGTGGGTTGTGCGCTCCTAACTCGCTCAATTGAGCGAGTTTGCCACCTGGTCTGGAGGCTTGTTCCCCTTTGGAATAAAGATGATTTTGGCAATCTTGTATCCATCAGGGAAGTAGCCTGTATTCAGGGTGGTGTTCATTGTATTCACCAATCCCTGAATAATTTGCCTTGGGGCATTTACGAAGTTGTTTTTTTGTAATTCCAGACCAGCCTGGAGCCCTCTGTTTGAAGGACCTTATGATGTTCAAGGTCTCTTCCACAGTTATTGGGCATTCGTGGTCAACCATCACTCTTTCCTGAAATACTTGCGGATGGGGGTGGGTTCTATGTATCATTGTGCCGAGGTCGTCCAGCAGTTGGTCTTCGAAGTTCTGGTCGAAGTCGTCGTTCTCCTCCGGTGATATAGCGAAAATCTTTTGCCAGTGGGATCTAAATCTTCTTTCGAGAGACTCTGGGGCCTCTATGATGTCGTCTCCTTCTTTAGTTTGGTTCTGGGTCTGGGAGGCAATCCCCTAATTCTCCGGATGTTATTCCAAAATTTTACAGGATTGCTCTTCCTGTCCAGTCTCCCAATGATGTCATTCTATATTTTTTCTTTGTTTTTCTGTTATGATGTCTTTCAGTTCCACGCCTAGATGCCTCATTCTGGCCGTTCTTTCCCTATCGGCTCCTGTCCTGCCGATCTCAGCATAGATTTCTCTATGTTCTCGGGTGATTTCTCTCATCTCGTCCGTCCACGCAGGTTGTGGGAGCATTTTATAGGAGATTCTGGGAACACATCTCTCGTCGGCTTGAATGAGGAGATCTGTGATCTTGTTAATCTCCTCATCAATCTCTTCGAGATTAGCATCTCCCAGATCAGTTGTTTGGTATGTACTGAGTATCTCTCTATATAGCTCCCAGTCAGCTTTCGCATAACTTTTCCTAAGTGTAACGGGCTTGAGTATTGGTGCAATCGAGATAATGGTGAGAATCGGGATATGATCGCTCGGTACCACTGGTCCAGGCTCATTGACGATGTTGAAGTGGAGGTTTTTAGATGTCAACACAATGTCCGGTTTTGTTGCTGAACGTTTTCTTAAGGGGGTCGGGAAATATGTCCCGGCCCTCTGGAGTCTGTCTCTTTCGAGTAGCAGCTTCAGGTTTCTGTCCCTTTGGTCGGTTCTTCCGTAGCCTAATGCTCGGCATCTGGCATTAAGATCACCGCCAAGCAATGTCAGTTTCCCGAGCCCGAAGTGGTTGTAAAAATTATGAATCGGCAGGTAATCTCGTCGCGGAGGTTGATAGGACACCGCTACGTTCAGGTCTCTAACCAGGGTAGGTATTGCTACTGCCACGAATGATTCATCTAGACTTGGAAGTATTTTGCATGTTATGATTATTCCGGATCGCGATGGCAGCGCCATCGTAACGTTCCTGTGTGTGGTTTTTGTTTATGACTGTGTAGTTGGGTATCTTGATGCTGTTCGTGTTTGAGTTATCGCCGTGTTCGGTGATGAGGATTAGGTAGGGATCCACTTTACGAAATATCTTTTCGTAAGGAATGTGTTTCCCTACCCATCCATCAACGTTAACTGTCAGCATTTTTAGTGTGTTGTTATTGTTTTCCATGTTTGTGTTCTGTAGTCATGGTGTGTGTTGGTTTGTTCTGTCAGTGGTTTTCGCTGCGGGGGTATTTCCCGTCCCTAATTCTTCTGAACTCTGCCTCACTTACGGCGAGGCAGGACTCCCTATACAGCTTGATTTGGGCCTCTATAAGCGCTGCAACTACCAGTGCTTCTCGGTCTGGGGAGTCGTAAGACCATTTTAGTAGCCCTGCTTTCACTCCTTCTATGATCTCCCCCACCTTGGGGTCTTTTGGGAAGGAAGTTTCAGATGCTCTGAAGAACTTGATGTTTAGTTCTTCTCCATCGAATTCCTTGATTTTCTTCAGATTTTTGCTTTTTTTAGGAGGTTGAGAGATCTCCCGCTCGTCCTCTGATGACGAAGCCGAAATTAGGACATTTCCTTCAGCCTGCTTTATACGTCTAGCTGCTCTCTTCGCACTCTCTTCCCTTTTCTTCCTTGCTTCTAATCTTGGATCTTTGTTTGCCACTATCCTCTCTTACTTCGGTTTCACTTGGGAAAGGGGTCGCAGGTGCCTCTTTCTCTGCTCCAAACTGCACTTGCAGGACTTTCCCTGAAGGGGGGTTCTCCGGGAACCACATATCTGTCAAGCCATTGTGTTTAAGCATGTTGTTAACTTCCCTGGCGAAGCAGCTTGGGTTGGTCAGGTTCCTTACATGCGCATAGAGAATGCACGTAAGGCTTTTTGTGGCGTTTTTGTCATCTTTTTCCACCTTGATAAAGGATCTCGGAGCTGGGTTGTTTAGGTTATTTGCTGAGGGGATGGCTTTAGCCGCTTGGGCATAGGTGGTATTTGCCCTCCTAACATCTTCCGCCCTCTTTGTTTCCGCCTTTCTCCTGATAATTTCCTTCTTTTGGGGGCACGACATCGCCATAGGCCCATGTCTTTGGCTGCATTTTGGGCACTTTTTCTCCTTGGCCGGGCATTCGCGCTAGATGTGTCCCTTTTGGCTGCATCTGGAATAGGTTGGTTCCTGCTCCTTGCAGTCCTTCGTGGTGTGATGCTCCAGACGGTAGCAATTAAAGCAGATCTGCACCGGGGTGTACTCCTCGCGCTCGACCTTCTCACCACTAATCTTAGTGTTAAAGAGAAGCAGCACTCTCTCTTTCGCCTTGGACGCCATTTCCGTATCGGTAAATACTATCTTAAATACATCGGAGTATTCCGAGTTTTCTCTCTTGTTTCGAAACTTGATGATTTCGGCCACTTTCGCCCACTTTTGGTTTTTCTCAATTTTTTCCTTAATTTCTTCTTTCTTAATTTCTTCTTTCGTGTTGTGGCCGACCCATGGGTCCAGCCTTCTGCACACAACGCTCCTGTGCGCCTGGATTTGGGGAGGCGTGGTCAGTTGGAGGTTTATCTCTCTAAGGTGTTTTGTTCCTTCCTCTTTTGTCAGTGCTTCAATGTCTTTCTCGCGCTCGCACACTGCAACGTAACCAACTGGTGTGTCGATCAGTCTTAGGACTGCCACATTGAGCTTTCCGAACAGAGTCTTGTAGACTGTGCCCTTGTCCGGTTTCTCCTGGCCACTTATACACCTAAGCGGGACCCTCGGGGCATCTTGGGTCGTCATTTTCTTTTTGGTGGGCTCCCCTTGAAGAGGGGGCACACTTTATCCTCTTGTATTTGGCCTTTTATCTTCTTCGGGACTCACTATTATCTATTTATGGGTGCTTATAATTCCTTTTACTTGAAAAGATACGTTTTTGTTACCTTTTTCGGAGAAGAGGGCTTCCCCCCCTCGATAAACCCCTGCCTGGAGGAAAAGAGGATTTGCCTTTTGGTAGATGATGAAAAATGGATGAGATGAATCCGGGTGGGATCCTCTCTGGGGTGTGATTGTATGGAGGACTTATTGACAACGCCGCCCCTCCTGGGTGTTCTAATCGCGACCGCTCCACATCATACCATAGAGACGGTTGTATGTCCCTCTATGGTCCTGGAAGGGGCCTCCGCTGTAAGGGGTAGCGGAGGTTGCAGTCCGTCCCTTGTCCGGAATTGTTTCTGACATTGCTATTTGCTGTGGGCTACTCCTCAAACGAGCTTTCTCCAATGCCCCCAATTATGGCCAGGCTACTACCCAGCATAGTTGGGACGAAACATGAAGGGCAAACCCCTCGCACATCTGACGGCAGTTCACGCAGGGGGGGAGGTGGAGACTTACGCAGTCATCTGCTTAAGTGGGGCCGCTAAAAAGAAATGATGAATATTATTGAGATGGTGAGTGGTGATGAAAAAAATGAGTAATATTTCTCTTCTGTAAGTTTTCGGAGGCGTTCGGGAATTATAACCCAAGACTTTCCCTCCTTTACCGCTTCTTAGGTCGTTGTCGGATGCTTATAAAACCAAGAATTCTTCGCTGTCGGGTTTTTCAGATAAGATAAGATAAATAGAGTTAGAATTTGTAGAGAGAGTGAGATAGGATAGATAGAAATTAAAGTGTTGTGTGTGTGTGTTAATGTGAAGATGATAGAGATTTGTGCCAGGTTGCCTGGCTAACGCTTTCGTTTTTCTTTTAATTTTATTATACCTTTGTGATACATTATTATTTTAAGCATTAGAGCCTTTGTTTTTTTTTTGCTCAATTGAGCGTTTGTATCATTTTATGTTTTTTTTATTTTTATTTTATTTTATTTTATTTTATTTTATTTTATTTTATTTATTTATTTGTTTTATTTATTTATTTATTTTATTTTAATTATTATTAATGCTATTATGTAAATATAATAGTTCTTCATCGAGATTCTCATTTGGGTTGTATACTTGGTAGTCGCAATCGGTTGTCCTTTCTAGATGTTGCATTAGGGTTTACTACCTATAGATTTGATTGACGTTTATTAACGTTTTTCTCAAGCTACCGTTGAAGCGTTGTTTATATTGCGTACGATGGAGTTGGTCTTCTTGTACGATGATTTGGTTTATTATATTCTGTGGAATCGTATTTCTAATCTTTTCCCACAGCTTTCTTGCTCCTTTTTGTATGACTATGTTTATGGGTTCTATAGTAGATCTGCGGTGGAGTTCTTCTGCTGGTATGTATCTAGTCTTCTTGTGTTTGTTATGAATCTAGTGGCTTGATTTTGGACTCTTTGGATCTCCTTGATTTGGGAGTTACTTAATGCGTTCAATGGTACTATTGGGTATAGGAGCTTGGGCTGAACTAGGGACAGGTATAGTTTTTATTTATTTTTGGTTGAAAGTTGCCTGAATCTGTAGAGCACTGATAAGGTAGATTTTGCTTCTATGATTTTTTGTGGTAGGTGACTTGTATAGCCTGTCGTTGTTATTTTTAGTCCGAGGACATGTCCTTCTGTTGAGAAAGGATATGCCTCTCCATCTACGCGTACAGTAGCTTTTTCCATCTGTTCATAGGAATTAGTTTGAACTTATCCTTGTTAGTTTTTATTTTATTCCTTTCTCGTAATCATTTAGGTTTTTAATATCTATACCTGTTCTTAGGGCGATGTCCTTGGGGTTTTTCCTATCGCTGGTCACTATCTAAGTGATATCGTACGCTAATTGTATTTACAACGAACTTTCATCAGTTGGGTATGGAAGTTCCCTGGTCTACACTGTGTACAGTGTAGGTGAGAGGCAGCCTCCTTGTGGGACCCCCGTTTGTAGGTTGATTGCATAGCCCGTTTTTTCGTTTATCTGCAATATCGCTTTCCTCTCATCTATATAGCTGCAAAGTATTTTGCAGAGGTTTATTTCCAGGTTAAGGTCACAGATTTGGGCTTTAAGGCCGGGCAACCACACTTTGTCAAATGCTTTAGCAACATCACGAAGCGCAATGTCACCTCTGTTGCCTCGCGCAGTGGCAGTAGCAATTCTTTCGGTAATGATTGCTAGCGCGGTGTCCTTCTTTCGCTCTCTCCGGAACCCGTGTTGTTGTGGGTTGTATAGGTTGTTTGTGTTAAGATGGTTGATCAACTTTTCGTTAAGGAGCTTTTCTAGGACTTTGCCTAGAAATTCCAGGAGCGAGATAGGACGGAAGCATTCGACTTGATGTTTCGGTTTGCCCGGCTTCGGCAGGAAGATCATCATTGCCGTTTTAAATGCTTGGGGAAAGTATCCCATATTTAGGCAAGCATTGAAGATCTTCACTACCGATTCGTGCGCATTATCTGGGGCTTTAATTAAGTGAGCTTTAGATATTCCATTTTGTCCTCGAGCCTTTTGTTTAAATGATTTTAATGCTGTCAGGTATTCATTCATAGTAAATGGCTTTCCTCCCCTCAAGGGATTGTCTCTTTGTCCGTCGACGTTTCTAAACGGTATAATGAGTTCAAGTTGTGTTGCCAGGCTATGTATGATTTCTTCCTCATAGTTTAGGTCGAAATTTTGATTTTCTTCAGGTAAAATAGAATTTTTTTTGTGCAGTGCGTTCGGAAATGCTCTTGTAATTCCTCATCTTGCTCTACTTTCTTGTTCTGAATTTTCAGGCTTATTTCTTCTTTGTGATTTGATCTGCGTAATTTACTGAATTGTCTCCAGAATTTCCTTGGATTCTTTTCTATTTCCATCTTACCTATTATGTCATCCCAGAGCCTGCCTGAATTTTCCTTGATGAGGGTGTCTATCCTCCTTCTAATTATGATAATGCTTCTGTACCTTTCGATCGTATTACCCGATACCCTGATTTCATTTATTACATTTTGAAATGCATCCATTTCATCTTAGATCTCTTGGGTCCATCTAGGTGTAGGTATGGTTCTGTATTCTATTGTTGGGGAGTGTAAATTATCCGCCTCTCTGATTTTACTGGTGATTAACTCTAGTTGGGCATCTATTTTTTCTTTACTTTGGTTGTTAAGGGATCCGGTTTCTATTGTGTTTAATTATTGTTTGAATCCATCCCAGTTTGTTTTGCTGGTTGCTTTTCTTCGTGATATTTTTATTTGGATGGGTGAAGTTGAGATGGTGGTAATTATGCTTAAATGATCGGAGGGAGTTGCGGGACCTGGCTGTGTGTGGTGATTTAAATTGAAGTTTTGATTAGATAAAATAATATCTGGGGTAGTCGAGGATCGAGCTGTGAGATACGTAGGGAAGTCGGGTCCTTCTCTGTTTAGTAGGCCTCTTTGCATCAGGAGATGTAGGGTTTTCCCCGTACCGTTTGTATGGGTTGTGTACCCTGCTTCCCTGCACCTTGCATTAAGGTCTCTGGCTAGAAAGGTTGAGGCTTGTCTGCGGAATAGCTTGATGAAATTGGGTATCGGTAGGTACGACCCTCTAGGTGGTTGGTAGGCCCCGGCTATGACCAGGTCTCCTGTAGTCATTTTTATTTTCACAGCTCAAAATGATTCCTCTAGCCCTTTTATTTCAGTAAAGTGTATGCCTTTTCCTTAATGCCTAGGGTAACTCCGTCGTACCTTGACTGTGAGTGGCTTGTTGTTAATATTTTATAGTTAGGGATTTTTATTGTTTCTGTATCTGTAGATATGCCATGTTCTGTTAAGATGATTATGTCTGGATCTTCCTTCCTTACTATGTTGGAGTAGATTAAGCGTTTTTCTATCCAGCCGTTAACATTCAAGGTGAATATTTTAAGCTTACGTTGAAACGTGTCCATTATTGTTATGATTGCTTGTGTTCTCTACTTGACTTTGCCTTTTCTGGTCCGCCTGGGGATCGAGTGCGTCAATTTGTCTTCTTTTTGAATTCCCCGCCTGAGATGTTGCTGCATGATTCTGGAGCGATGAATAACATGCCCTGTTTTAGTGCATTGTGAACTTCGGTTTCGTCCGCGTTTGCTTCGTATTCCCATCTAAATTTACCCTTGACTAGTCCGTCGACTATTTGCTTCTGCTTGTATTGCTTAGGAGTGGGGTAAGCATGGCATCCGTAAATCTCTGATTCGGTATCTATTCCACTTCTGTCTTCTTCTTCTTCTATTTGGCTAGTAGTTTCCTTAGAAGTCATATTGATTTTGTAAACTCATTCGAGGGTGGGTTCTCCGGGAACCAGATTTTTTTAGTCCGTTTTTCTCAAGCATGGTGTTAAGTTCAGTTGCATAAGAACCTGGGCTCGCCATGTTGACAAAATGTGCATGCATTATGCACACTATTAAGTCAGGCCTCATGGTGCCCTCGATATTGACCGTTGTGGTCTGTGGGCTGGGTGTAGAGATGCTTCTGTTAGCTGTTGCTGCAGCGTAGGTTGTATTTTTCTCCTTTCTTTCTCTGCGTTGATATCAGCCTTCTTCTTCCGAATAAGTTGCTTTTTTACTGGGCATGACATGGCCTAGAGTCCTATGTCCATTTCCGCAGTTCAAGCATTTTTTCTCTGTGCTTCTGCATTCATCTCATCTGTGTTCCTGGCTTGAGCATTCAGAGCAAGCATTACCTTTGAAGGTACACTCCTTGGTTGGATGCTTGTCTAGCGCGTAGCATGTGAAGCACATTTGCACTGAAACGAACGTTTCCCTTTCTATCTAGTCGGGGGAGATTTTCGTGTAGAATGCTAGGAGTCCTTGCTGGGTGGCTTTCTTTGCGATATCTGTCGATCGGAAGATCACTTTAAAGACGTGGCTGTGATCCTCTTCATTCTGGTCCTTGAATTTTATTACGTCTTCGACTTTTGCCCATTCTTGTTCTCTTTCTAGCTCTGCTTTTATCTCTTTGGCTGTATGATTGCCTACCCATGGGTCAATACGCCGGTATATTACTGACCTCTTTGTTTGGACGTCAGGAGGCGTCCAAGCGCTAGTTCTACTTTGCCGAGTTTATTGGACGCACCCTCACTCAAAAGGAGATCGAGGTCTTTCTCTGTGTCGCATAGCGCCACGTAGCCATTGTATTGGTTTTTAAGCCGTAGGAGGACCACTCCTATATCCGCATATATGCACATCAGCGTCTGTTCTTAGGAGGGTATCTCCCGGCCGGGGAGGATGCGAAGGGGAACCCTCTCCACTCATTTTCGGTCGTCCATTGCGGTTGGGTTGCTGTTTCCTTCAAGTGGGTTCTGGTTGTTCGTCGCTGTATTTCCCTTGCTGTATGGTCCGATTCTTCTTTTTGGAAGGGTTTTTAAGTGCTGCCCCCTCCTCGTTGCAAGTAAGTTTCCATGAACATGAACTGCCGGATGGGCTGGATCAATGATGGTGGGCGAACCCGGAGAGGCCCCTCATACGGGTGAAAAGTGGTGAACTTAATGGGGGTGGTGATAGAGTCAACTAACACCGCCCGGGGTTGCCGCCTGGTCTGGGGTTTGGTTATCGATGCTGCTTCCAACTTACACAGGGACGCTTGCATGCCCCCCTGTGGTCTTGGCCGGAAACTACCCTTAGAGATGAGAGTGAACTCTTCACCAAAACTTTTAGCATCGCCTCGTAACCGGGTGGTCTCTTCTGTAGAGTTCCACAGTGAGTTAATCCTCAAACCTGCTTTCCTTTACGTCTCCAATTATGTCTATCAAATTAGACCGACATAGTTGGAGCGAGACTAGATAAATGGCAGTTCAGTTCATTTCCGCTCCCTTGCCCCGATATGGGGGACGTGGGGAGATTAGCTGGACATGGGTCGGCTATGTGTGGCTCCGTAAACTATCTTCGATTTCTGGAGTCCCTGTGGGGAAAAAAAAATGGGGCAAGTTCACGTTTTTGACGTGGCTCTCCTTTTCCTTTCCGGCCTTTGCCGGTGATATGCTTCTTCGGAGAGCTTGAGAAGAGGTCCGTTTCGTCTCAACTCTACTGCCGATGTGTTACTCTGTACTCTGTACTCTACTCTACTCTATTGCACTCGGGTTTGTCAGATGATGATGAATAATAGTTAGGAAAAGATTAGAGTGGAAGATGAGATAATAGGTTATAGGTGAAGAGAGTTTGTAGGGTTTGCCCTGGTAGTGAGGGCTACGCTTTTCATTTGCTTAATTTTCTTATTCCCTTTTTTATGACCTTCAATCCTGTATTTTGTATTTTTGTGTGTATCTTAATTTATATTTTACACATTCAAGCTTTTCTTTTGTACATAATTTGCAACCTTATTTTTATTTTTTTTCTTAATATTATGCTTATTTTAAGAGAGATAAGCTTACATAAATTTATATATATTTTGTTGTTTTTTATTTATTTTTTTATTATTATTATTTTTTTTATTGAATTTTTATTTATTTATGTATTTTTTCCTTTTAATTTATTTATTTATTTTTATTTTATTTTTTTCAGATTAATACTAAATTAAGTAGTTCAAGAGTCTACAATATACATTTAATTACCTTGCATACTACACATTCATGCATGTTTGTGAGTGTATTTGTTAATATTTCGTGTTTGTATTTGTTTTTTCGGTGTGGTTTATTATGTGAACCACGGTTCCAACTGCTCATCAGAACATTCTCTCGAGCTAGGAAATCGCCTCTTTCTGCTAACTTTATCCCTTCTGTTCGCTGGGATTTTTAGATCCTCTGCTAGTTCAGGCGCCGTTTCATTCAAGATCCTCTCCCAAGTTCCTTTGGCCAAACTTTGGGTAACCAGATTTATAGGTGTCAGAGCAGCTCTTTGGTGGAGTTGTCTTTGGGGAATTCGGTCTTGTTTTCTATTTTTATTTATGTAGAGAGTCGCCTTGTTTTGAATTATTTGCAGGCGCTTGAAGCGCTTCCGACTTAGGGTTTGGGCCATCACAGCGGGGTATATGAGTGTTGGTCGTACGTGGATGAGATATATCTTTCGGATATTGCTAGATCTCATATTCCTGAATCGGTGGAGTTTGGATATTTCCAAACTCGCGAGATCTTCCCGCGTTTTGAAGTGATGCCCGTACCCTGTGGGGAAGATTTTGAGTCCCCAAACGGTCCCTATTGTCCCCTATTGTTCCCCTATTGTCACGTCCGCTGTTTTCCTGCGACCGAGGGCGAGGATCTTAAACTTCCTGCTATTCGTGTGGATCTTCCGCTTCCTCTCGTACTCATTTATGTTCCTGATCTCATTAGCAGTCTCTTGAGCCTGAGCCCTAAGATTCCTGTATGTACCAGGGATAACTTGGGTTATATTGTCTGCGAACTGGAGATATAATGAGTCCTCCTTTACCGGGAGGAACTCAGGTCCTTGGTGACCCTCAATCATGATTCTGGCGCGCCGTTCCATGACGAAGTCGCAGATAATGCGCTCCAGAATCAGTTCTAGCTGAAGGTTCAGTATCTTATATTGAAGGTCCCTCAGCCAGACCTTGTCGAAGGCCTTCTGTACATCCCTGAGCAAGCGTCCCTGTGTAAGTTGGAAGCAGCATCGATAACCAAACCCCAGACGAGGCGGCACCCCCTGGCGGTGTATTTTCCTTCCGCTTGGCACTTGGAGATTTTCTCGGTTAGGAGCGCGAGTGATGTATCTGTTCCGCATTTTTTCCGGAACCCATGCTGTTGAGGGTTATGGGCCCCCTTGTCCTCGAGTTGCTTCTGGAGCCTGTTGGCTAGAATCTTTTCCAGAATCTTACCGATGATTTTCAGGAGGGAGATGGGCCTGTATTCGATCGGCTGTTTAGGCACCTTTTTCAATTTGGGTATAAATATGACTTTTGCCACCTTATATCCATCGAGGAAGGAGCCAGTGTTCAGGGCCACGTTCATTACGTTCTTAATGCCTTGTAGAAGGCGCGGGGGGGGGGGGAAGGGCGTTTACCAGATGGTTTTTGGTAATCCCTGTCCAGCCAGGAGCTCTCTGTTTGAAAGTTTTGAGCGTGCTCAGGAATTCCTCAGTGGTGATTGGACGTCCTTGGCCCATCATTCTCCTCTCTTCGGAAACGTGTGGGTGGGGATGTGTTCGGTGGATTCTGGTATTGAGTTCGTCTCAGATCTAGGGCTCGAACTCTAAGTCGAAATCCTCGTTCTCTTCAGCGGGGATGGAGAATCCTTTTCTCCAGTACCTCCTGAACTTTCTTTCGAGTTTTTCCGGTTCCTCGATGATTTCGCCATTTTCTTCCAGTCTCATTTGCTCCTTCGGGGGCAAACCTCTGAGATTTTTAATATCCCTCCAGAATTTTGGGGGGTTCTGCTCGGAGTCGAGTTTTTCTATAATTTCGTCCCATATAACCCCTTTGTTGTGTGGTGATCAGGTCTTTGAGCTCCTCTCTGAGTTGTCGGAGCCTTCTGGTGTTGTACCTGTTTGGGCCAAATTGCCTTACTTCTTCATAGATCGCTCTATGCTCTGAGGCAATTTCTCGCATTTCCTCGGTCCACGTGGATTGTGGAGGGCTTTTGTGCGTGATGCACGGAATGCACTTTTAGCCCGCTTCCCTGATCAGGAGTATGATGCTGTTAATCTCCTCTTCAATCTCTTCCAGGATAGCTTTGCTTAGGTCTGCTGGTTCATAGCTGTTGAGCATTCGCTTGTACAGCTCCCAGTTTGCTTTTGCAAAGCACTTCCTTCCTGGGTCCGATAGGAATCATGATAGGTGTGAGGGATATTGTGGTCATAATGGAGATATGGTCGCTTGGAACCGAGGGGCCAGGCATACTAACCAGATTGAAAGGAAAGTTGATATTGTTAGTATTATGTCCGGGGCTGTTGCACTTCTTTCCGTAAAGTAGGTCGCAAATTCCGGCCCGGTTCGCTCGAGCCTGTCCCGGTCGATGACCAGTTGTAGATTTCTTCCTCTTTCGTTAGTACTGGTGTAGCCCGAGTCCCTCAGACAGGCATTGAGGTCGCCCCCAATAAAGACATTCCTGCGGTGGGCTTTTAGGGTAAGGAGGTTGTTGATGGGAAGATACCGACGGCGAGGAGGCTGGTATGCAGCTGCAATTGTGAGTCATCCAACAAGTGTAGGGAATTTGACCACCACGAAGGACTCATCAAGCTCTGGGAGCCTTTTAAAGGTGTTGTTTCTTCTAATGGAGATAGCAGTACCGTCACATTTATATTAAGTGGCGTTTTTTACCAGGACGTGGTAATTTGGTATTTCCTTGAATTCCGTTTTCTTTGAGCGCGGTTTTCTCTTGAGTCGATTTCTTGGTCCATCTTTCCCAGGAGACCCATCATTCGCTTTTCCTGTGGTGTGGAGGGCCATGTGAAAATGAACTGCCCCCAGAACTCTCACTTCAGGAATAACTCTTCTCTCCAAGGAACACCAGTTCTGTGCCACGTCTGCGTCTTTGACAACACCATCGGAATCTACTCCTCCCCCTAGCACCTCAAGTCCAGGGGGCCACTAGGTAAACTTCTTGTTTCATAAGAATACCCCTGGGGGGCTTAAGTTCGAATACGGAACGATTAATGGCTGCCGTGTCCCCACTCTTGTGAGAGATATCGGGGGCACCTGCATAGTGGTGTCGGATAAGCTGCTTCCTCCAGTAGCCCCGACCATGATAAATTCGCCGTCATGCATGACTACTTGAGGCGCGCCAATCAGTTCCACATCGTTAAATGCTACATCGATTATGCGTATTTCACTGGCTGGGCAGAAGTAGTAGTAGCTCCTATTAACTTCTGCTCCGTCATCATTGGCCAGTGCCCACGGGTCTCCCCCAGCTTCGTGGCTCGACCCGTGGTTACTAGTTCACAAGTGGTAAAATATTCGAAAAAGCCCTTGCCCTCTGAAACCTCGCGTTCTTCAGAATTCAAGGTCATGACTGAAGAATTAGCAAGGAACCAAAAGAACTGGGATCCCCTCCGACCCCTGTGAGCTAAGGCCCAGTCAAAAGAGCAAGAAGCCCTCTGAGGAGACAAGGTCCTCTCCTACCAAGTTACGGGTGGCTTACTTTACCGTGCGTGCTCATAACACGGTAAATCCCTGACGCGACTATTGTGTGTTCCGCGTTCACACGTTAGTCACATTTTAATCACTACCCCTGACATCGTATTTCCAGGCTATTTTAGCCACACAAAGACACCTCAGAAGATCTTCAAATATTTTTATTGGCCAAGACACAAAGAAATCCTTCGCTACTGCAGGTCTTGCGACATCTTACAAAAGACTGCCGTCAAAGAGTGAGTTAAGCCCTAACCGTTGCAGAGAGGACCCCTAATATCAAAGCCGTTTTCCTATGTTGCAATTGATCTCATCGGTCCGATACCCCCCTCCCCCGGTCGAGTGAAGGTAACAGTCACGTGATAACTTTAATGGATTTTGCCAGCCGGTTCCCCGAGGCCGTGCAGTAGAAGAATATAGGCAGCATCTCCTGCGCGGAAGCACTAATCTCCATCTTCTCCCACGTTAATCTTGGCCGCCAATTCACGTCGGAACTGATGGAGTACGTCGGCAAGCTCCTGATGGTAAATCCCTTTTTACCACCCCTTTTCACCCAGCTGCTAACGGGATGTGTGAGATGCTCAACAGCTCCCTCAAATACATCTTCAAGAAACTGTGCACCGAACAACCCCGATAATAGCAACATTTCTTGAGGGTAGCCCTTTTCGCATACCGGGAAATTCTACATCGCACTTTAGGTTTTGCCCCATTTGAACTTCTGTATGGACGTAATGTTAGAGAACCCCTTAGCTTTCTAAAAAAAAACTGTTCTCCTATTGGAAATTAGACCAGGAGATTTGATCCTCCTACGCTTACCTCCTAGACCTGAGACAGAGTTTAGATAAGTGCCCAGAGATCGCGCATCAGAACGCCGAGACAAACCTGGGCAAGTATAAGCCCTATTTCAACTGTAAGTCCCAAGAACAAAAATTTAAACTCGGTCCTTTTACTACTCTCCACGGAGAACAACAAACTTTTCCGTCAATCGAAGGGCCCTTCCCAGTGATTGAAAAACGCGGCCCCGTCGACTACTTGATCCAAACCCTGTCTGGGACTAAGCTATTCCACGTGAACATGTTTAAAACGTACCATCGACGCACTTGTACCAACCACCTTGTGGCCCTGGACGAAGAATCCACCTCGGAGTCCAGCTACCCGCTTTACCCCTTGGTCGTGGTAAAAGTTGCCTGCGTGGGACAATAGGCGGAATATCATCTTCACGTCTTGCCAGATACCCCCGATTCCCCATCGACCGAGTTGAATATATACTGATCACCCAGAAGATCCAGGTACAAGCGCTACCCACCCAATTCACCGATGAAATCTCGGATACCCCTGGTTGTGCTGCCCAGTTCAAGAACAATATTCGGCTCACCACCCAAGAACCTGTCCGTTCGAAGCCGTACCCCCTACCTATTCACTTAAGAAAAGCGTTCAGAGAGGAGGTAGACAAGGTATTGAAGATGTGTATTATAAAGCCCTTGTAGTCGGAGTATTGCTCCCCAGGCGTCATGGTGAAGAAGTCCCACAATACTTACCGGATGTGCATCGACTTCCGGAAGTTAAACTCCGTCCCCGTGTTCGACGACGATACGATTCCCCACATCGATCAGAATTTGCATATGTTCGAGGCCAAATTCATTACAGATTAGATCTGTGTAAGGCCTATTACCAGACTCCTTTAAGGAAAGAGGTAGAGGTAAACGGCATTCTCCACCGAAAAGGGTGGATGCAATTCCGGCGACTCTCCCCTGGGTTGGTGACGGTAAGTAGCAACTATAACCGAATGATGAGGCGAATATTGGATGGGTTGCTCCAGGTCACCTTCTTCTTCAACATTTACTTGGCGATCCAGGAATAGGACCACTATCTAGCTGCCCTTCGTGCCCTTCGGTGCCGACTCCGAGAACACAACCTCACGATTAGCCCCAGCAAGTGCAATTTCGCCTTTGGCACTATTGGCTATTTAAGTTTCCACATAGGGAACGATTCCTTGGCTCACTAAGCTGACAAAATCCAGGCAATTTTCGAAATACCACTGCCTGCAACAAGTAAGCAGTTGAGGTCATTCATGGGGTCCGCCTGATTCTACCGACTTTTTATTATGAACTTTGCCTCTATCACCGGGCCCCTGTATGAGCTCCTCAAGAAAAAAAAACCCGAGTGCCTCGTCTGAACAATCCGTTCGATCGCTAACTTTGACCAGCTCAAATGGAAGTTAGCTTCAGCACCGATCCTCAGCTTACCCGAGCCCATTAAACATTTTGGCATACGAACTGACACGAGTAACTATGACATAGGATGTGTTTTAGTCCAGTATGGTGACCATGGCAAAATTTTCCCCATGGCGTTTGCAAGCCGTAAACACTCCCCCCGTGAGAAAAACTATGAGGTAATCGAGCGATAACTATGGCCGAAGCGGTGGCAGTAATAGCACCTCCGCGGCAGTGGCAGGAATTCTCTCACGCGGTAGCGATACCAACCAGCATGCACTGACTCAGGGAGCTTGTCAGAGTCGAACGTCACGAAAAGTGTAGGGGTGAGTCTCGAGGCACATCTACGTTTTCTTATCACACGTTCGACCTTGACCGCCCCATGGTCGGCCAGCTCTAAGGTGATGTCCTTTATGGAGTATTCCACGAGTTCCCTCGCATAAACTTCTACTTTCACGAAGTTCATGATTGAGTGCGGCGTCACACTCACAGGCGTGCAATCAAGTGTCCGAAGGGCACTAATCTTAGCCGCCTCGGAGGGATTCAATGCAGGCGCCAAAAGGCTCCCGTCCAAAAAACGGGTCACCTTCGGCTCTCTAATAATCACACAAGCTAAAGCTCTTCTCTGTTGGATCATGTTACCCTCAGCCAACATGGTGCCATAAGTGGAGCGAATAACCAGCAAACGATGAAGCCAGAGGGTTTTAAAACGCCAGGTAACCTCTGAATGAGGGGCCTCGATTTTATCCAGGCTCCGCCCTGCGCACTTTTAGTCTTAGTCAGGGGCTACGCACCCGAGGGGTAGAGGGGACGGATGTGCTGATCTTAGCTTGGTCACTTACCAAAGTGGCAGCAGACCAATCCGTCCCTGTAGCCTCCGCGGATGGAGAGGAGCCCCCGAGTCTTTTTAGTCGTTTTCTTATTTTTTTTCTTTTTAGGAGAGGAGGGCGGGGAATGAACCCGCTTCTCCCATCCGCCGTCAGGAGCCCCCAGGCCAGATGGACCGGCCTCAGCTAGGTCCTTCTCCGAAATGTAAAAGCTCCTGGCAGTCGTAGGGGCACCGGTTGGATGAGATCCCGCCCCTCCTTTTACTGCCTCGAAAACCCTAGCCGTTTGAGGAGGACCTTGCATAGGAGCACATTCGGGTTCGGTGCTTGGTGCCGTGCCCAGATTCACCCCATGGAAAGCCCTACCGTCTGAGGCTGGGTTGCCTCAAGGACCATGTCTACCTCAGGGGTGGCCTCCAGTTAGGCCATCCCCCCCAAGACATCGCAGGTCCCGTTGGCAGTATTGTCACTAGTCCGGTGGTGTGAGGAGGCACAGGCCTTGACCCAGGCAAGGTTAAATATTCTTGCCAGCAGGTCTTTTGAGGGAAACAAACGAAGGTGCCTGGCTTCCCTCTCCCTCCCTAAGGAGGTTTTCCCTACTGAGCCGCTTCAATGGGGAGCGGTCGGCAATGGGATGCCTGCTGGCTTTCTTGGCAGTCCCCTTTGAAAGAAAAGGAGGGACTGCCGCTGGAAACAGGGAGGTGCCCAAAAGCACCTACAGAGAAGAAGGTAAGGGTGAGTCCCCTACACCCATAGTCGTAGGAGAGGAGTAAGCCTCCTCTTTGGTTAGAGAAATATAGAGGGTCCTCTGCGCAAGCACAGGGAGGGAGACCTCCATTTTTTTCGGTGGAGCAACTACAGGTTCTGCGGGTGATCATACAAGGATGTGGTATAAAAATTCCTTGGAGGTTCCTAGCTTAGCGAGATACTGGGTTTGATGAGGTAACGCTTTGGGCGAAATATAGTTACTGTGTCTGGTAGCTTAGCGATAAAGTATCTGACCGGCAAATAGCAGACCCAGGTTTCAGTCCCGGCCAGGAGTTCTCAAAAACTTTTTTTTCCCTGGCATTATTTCTGTCTTCTCGGTAAAGGATCGCCTTCATTGTGCCGAACTCTGCTCCCTTTTATTCAGGATTCTTTTAATGTCCCTCTCTCTTGCCTTTAAAAAACTCCGGTTTCTTGTCTCATTTGCTCATTCGCGTCCAATTCTTCTTTCTCTTGTACTATATATATATATATATATATATATATATATATATATATATATATATATATATATATATATATTCATTTGTTTTACCCAACGTTTCGAGTTTTCATTTTACCTATCTTTTGGTACAAGAATGTAAATAATTGTCGTAGTATAGCAATTATATATATATATATATATATATATATATATATATATATATATATATATGGACAATTACACGCTATTGCTTTGGCTGACCAGTTGGGGGAGGGAGATAATAAGAATGGGGAAGAAAGTCGTCCCCTAGTGTGTGGGTAATAATTATCAAAAAAGAGATTGCAGATTGGCTGTAAAGGTCAAATGATGGCCAAGAGTCGTTCAAGGTTATTTAAAGAATGCTACAAAATAAAGTTTAATAGCAAAAAAAAATTGAAATATTAAATATATACAAAAGAGGTTTAAGTGAGATACGTGATCAAATAAGTAACGGACACACTCGGTGTCAGCAAAGAGGAAAATCCAAGGGATTAGGCGCAATAGGAAATCCATTTCGATTAAAAAAAATGCAATAAAAAACAACTTCTTTATAAAACCTATTTTTTACGGGTAATCATAAAAACTCGAAAAATGAACTTCCCTTGTAAAGTTTCGCTTGTGATACACTTTAGTCTCAAACCCTGTGTACGAATGGGAGATCTGGTTATCCAAAAATGGGAAGGAATCGTCGCTTAGTTTTTCGCTTGTAAACTTAATGTTAGGATGGACTTTGTTTGCATGTTGTAGGAATCTGTCGCAAGAATCATCAGAAATAAAAAGGACAGCGACAACGTTATTTTGGGAATGTGGTTGCTGGTATGGATATTGGGAGCTGGTGTATTTCACTATATACAGGGATCAATGTAAACTCTGATTCATTCATACCATTGGGAGGTCAGGGTTTTTCCAAACAGCAGTTTCTCTGTCAGAATCTTTTGTCTTGGAGGTGGAAAGGTCTGCATATTGAATAGAATGTTTCCTTGCAGTAGAATTAGAGTATTGCGATCCTTTTCTTTTAAGCTGTGATGTCATTATCTTTTCATCCGTGAGAGTGTTAGAATTGGGAGTCGATTCAGTGTGTTCCAAATAAACTTAAATATATTCTAAAGTTTCCGCTGTATCTCAGTGGAGACTCCGGTACTTGGCCTGTTCAAGTTTAGCCCGAGTATAAATTTAGTAAAGTGAACGTGTATTTTCAAGCTGATTTAATTTCTGCCAACACTGACTTCAAGTAAGTAATTGCAGCCAATAACTCGGGCTCCTTTTATTGAGCATAGTAGCAGTTCATATATTTTCGTTCAACGTCTGGTGGTCGTCTTAGAGGTGCCCTGTATCAAAAAATATCATTTGTAGCAGACGTTCTCTCTACATCGTTCACACGCGTTTGACTCAGGCTCAGAAGTTACAGCCTGACTTATTTATAATTGTAAGAATTAAAAGTAATTAAAATTCAATGTTTTCTTGAGACAATAGCTTTCTATAGTTGTCATTTTTACAGTCTATGAAAGTTTTCCGTTCTACAATATTCTTAAAGGAACGAAAAATTATCCATCAACTTAGGCTAATGCGAACGAGCCTGGCAGGTGTAAAAGACTAATTAGCATCTCTTGTCAAGAGTACAGTACAGGCGAGGGTCAGATCGGTCTCTGGCTAATGTTTGGTGTGCACGTTACTGTCATTAATTGATTGCTGCTATTCTGTGTGTCTGTTTGTAAAGATCAGTGGTATTTTGCAAGGGTTGCTCTTTTTTTACCCACATATTGAAACTCATGCTTCCCACGTGCATCCTGCGAGAAGAGAGTAGAATGGCGTCCTTATCGCCCAACATTTCCCGATTATATTTCCCCTCTCCAAGTTTAATCAAGGAGGTTCATTGCCCCGTTTGCCTGCAGGTGTTCTTCTGGCCAGATTGAATTAGGCTTATGGGAAGATAAGATTGTTCCAAGCGCTATCGGGACATTCCATGGAAGTCCCCCATTGTCTCCTACCCCAGGGGCTAGCTCCGGCTATTTAGGCGATATAATTTCGCGTTTGAATTGGATCGAGATTACCATCCTCAGGCATCACGCCGATCCGGTCTTCCTTGTGCACCTAGGAACTCGCTATCCCGAGAACCCCCTTATTGTCCAGAAGAGGACAATAACTATGAGTACCAAGGTTCGTGCCCCTCGATACGCCAAGTCAACAGGGTCCCCCTGTTGTTCAATTGTTCAGAAGAGACCAACTTTAAAACAGTCATTGTTTTTCGAGCCCGTTCGTCAATAAACGGTTCTTGCTCCCCTGATATCACGTCAGTGGTAAGTTAATTCACTCTTTTAAGATCGCGATTATCTTCGCCAGGCATCACGCCGATCCGGTCTCCCTTGTGCACCTAAGAACTCTACTTCGAGAACCCTCTTGTTGTCCAGAAGAGGACAATATCCTTGAGTGCCAAGGTTCGTGTCCCTCGAGACGCTAAGTAAACAGGGCTCCCCCAACCCCCCCTGTTGTTCAATGTTTCAGAAAAGAACAACTTTAGAACAGTCATTGTTCTTCGAGCCCGTTCGACAAGAAACTGTTCTCGCTCCTCTGATATCACGTTAGTGGTATTTTAATTCTCTTCTTTTAACGTTCTTCAAGAGAACGCTTGATTACACCAATAACCTCAATTGTTCATCCAGAACATCTCCGATATTATGTCTCAAGGATCGCTCGTACTTCCGAGCCCCACTTCGCTCTCACTCCTCGAAGTCTGTTCTTCCCCCCTCGTTAATGAAAACCTCCCTAAAAACCCTTTCTCCTGAGAAAGAAATCGCCAGTCGGACCAAATTCATTCCTTGAAATCGCTTTCCTCTGCACGACGACCTTATAAATACGTAAGCTACGAATAGCATTTAACTTTGTGCCAACGTAACTCCGTGCTTCAACACGGATTTAGCCAACCCTTTCCCTTCTTGTTTGTTTTGTCATTTTAAATCCCTCCAAATCTTAATCCACCGCTTAGTCAAATTTATCGCATGACCTTTTTCATCTCATGTGTATATCCCATTTTAATCCCCGGTCATGTAAATATTTTCTATGTGTTGTTTTTGTTAGATTAATTAATAAAATTCTATTTTATTAATGCTTGCAATATTATTTAGCGAATTTCTTAGAAAGTTCACAAACAGGTTAGTGATGGAGTTCATTCCCCTCAATCTAGACCGTTCGTGGAAATCGAGAATGTCTATTTGCAATTATAATTAAGTGATTAAAATGGCAGAGTCACCCATTGAGTGGTTATGTAATCCAGTAATAGCCATTGAGTCCTCCCATAACACCCCAAAAAGCCAGATTTTTTTTAAGAGCTCATCTGGCGAATGCCTAATTGGGCATAAGTCGCCGTAATCCACACGACCTAATAATAGACTATATTAGAAAATAAATAACAAAACGAATAATATGTAACTAACATATAACTATAAAATTAAAGAGAAAAACAAGAGGAAAAGAAGGAAGCATGCTCCGGCGTCGGGAGTAAGCTCGCATCCCCTCTGTGCAGGAACATGCGCCCAACAAAAAGCACAAAAAAGGTCAAATAAAGGGGAGAATGCCGGCCTCCTCCAAAAATTCCTAGAGTCCATAATTCAATGCACACGAACCCGTCCCAAGTACAAAGAATAAGCAGTAGCGACCCCGCTTGTCCCGGTACCGGAACAGGTAACTTGTGCGAAGATCGCGGAGACTGGCGCATTCAATAAGAATGTGCCAACCAGTCTGAGGGATAAAGCAGTCTTTGCAGTAGTGCGCAGGCAAGCGCTCCATAAAATGGCGGTGCTTCCCGCGAGTGTGCCCAATTCGGAGAAGACAGAAAACAACCTGAAGCCTTCGCGGCATTGGGGCGTAGGTCCTTGGGAACAGTCGCGGAGCAATAGGACGCAACTTTATGTTCCCTTCAACCATCTCCCATCTTCTTTGCCAAGCAGCCCGGAAAGCTGCCCGTATTCCTATAATGTAGTCAGTGTGGGGAAGAGCAAAATGCTGGTCGGGTCGCCCAGTCCTCGTGGACTCTTTGCGCACTCATTCCCTACAATTCCTACATGTCCAGGAAAACAGCAGAAAATAATCTCGGCATGCACCCGGCTTGCCAAAACCATGGCGTTACAGATATCGCGAACCAGGGGATGCGGAGATTCCAATGCCCAGAGAGCACCTAGGACGCTTTGTGAATCGCTATAAATCACAATCTGGTTTCGGAACTGGGCACGTCGCGTAATCTCACGTACCAAGTGGTTTATTGCTACCAGCTCGGCCGTGAAGACAGACTCAGCGCCTGGCAGAGCCCCGCTGACTTCAAACAGAGGGGATACGGTGTGAAACCGACCCCCTCTTGGGACTTGGAGCCATCCGTATACACTGGCACGGTTCCAGCGTGACACGAGGTATGCTGCAAAAGGTCGAACGTAATACTACCGGCGCTGTAGAAGCTTTGGGAACAGAGGCGCGGCGACAAATAGCCAAAGCTGGTACCCTCCAGGGTGGCGTCCTGGGAAGAACCAGGAGCGCCACCGGCCTGAGACCTAAACTTAGCTCTCGAAGAAGTTTCCTAGCCTTAAAGTCCAAAGTGTTTAGGGTATGACTGGCGTCTCTCGGAGGCAAAGACACCGTCGAAATCAGCTGCAGGATGCAGTGAGAGCTGTTGGCGACTGAGGGAGCCGCAGGGTTCGCGCATACAGGCGAATAATGCACGGTATACGTCGTAGAGTGAGTGGCATCTCTCCAGCATCGACAAGTAAGCTCTCAATGGGAAAAGTGCGGAAGGCACCGGTCGCCAGGCGAAAATGGTGTGATGGATCTAGTCCACCTTCCGCAATACGCGCTCAGCTGCGGATGCATAAAACTCGCATCCTTAGTCGAGCTTCGAACGAATAAAGGATCGATAAAAAGTAGGGCAGTAGCCTTATAAGCGCAGCAAACGTTGAACGTCACGGAACGAAGAATACCAATTGCGCAGGTACAAGAGACCCTAAGGCTGCGAATATGAGCCTGCCAGGCGAGGCCTTGGTTAAGTACAGGACCAAAGAAACGTTGCTTCAGGGTGGAGCTGTGGATTGCAGCAGAAATGCACAAACTAGGTCTTGGCCAAGGAAAACAGAAATCTGTTGGAGTCGACGCTCCAGAGTTGGCATCTGTGCCACGCCAAAAGAGATTGAAAGGTCGTCAAAGTCGAGCAAAGAGTGCGACACACTGAGGTCACTTCCCTGCGGGACAACCTCTCCCTGCTCCATTGGGCAGGATAGGGCTCCCCCCACCCGTACGCGGAATCGACTATCTCGTAAAATTCTGATATAAAGATTGGGAGTCATCTCCTCACCCCCATAGTGTGGAGAGTCTCCATGATACCGCATTGCCATGCGGTATCATAGGCCTTCTCCAGATTGAAAAACACCGTAGCGTAATGCTGTCTACGAAGGAAGGTCTCGCAGACGGCATTTTCAAGTCGGAGTAGAGCATCCGACGTGGAGTGAACTTTTGCGGAAGTCACAGTGTGCAGAAGAGGAATAGCTTCCGCTGTCCAGAAAAAAGGGGCAATCTAACATTTACCAATTTCTTTATCAACTTACACACGCAAGTGGTTAGATAGATTGGGCGGAAACCGACCGGAGTAGAGTGATCTCTTCCCGCTTTGCGTAAGTCGAGCACAGTAGCAATTCGCCAGGAATCCGGGAGGAGACCCTCCACCCAGATCCTGTTGAACAATCTAATAAAAGGCCATGCTGTGCTCACTCAGGTGTCGAAGCATGGCGTACGGACATCGTCCGGACCACGAGCGGTGTCCGTGCACGAAGCAAGAGCGGAACGCAACTCACTCAGAGTAAACATGTCGTTGAACGGTTTTCCGCCTCTGGAGGTATAGTCCAGCCGGTGGTTTTCCGCGTTTTTTTTGTTTTTTTTCAAGGGGCTATCTGGCGACTGCCCACTTGGCGGCCTTCCGCGACATTACGACATGCATTGAATGCTAGCGGAGCAGCATCCCGACTAGGGAATGCGTAGATAGCGGTCGCAAAGGATTCCACTACGGACGCGGGGTCCGAGATTGCGATCTCATTCTTCTGCAGAACGGCCAGACCATCTAGGAATAGTAGTTAGTCCCCCGTGGCGATGAGGTTGCCTAAGAAGAACTTAACAGCCTCATCTACTGACCTAAACTCCTCGACTGAGATAGAGAATTCTCTCATTTCCTGAAATACAGACCACCACTCACGCGGCACCAACAACGGGGCGGGCTCTCGGACGACAGCGGCCCAGAAAATGTTATTTGAATGGGATAGAGATCACTACCATGGATGTCATCAACCACCCCCAAATCAAAATTAGGCTGTGCATCCGGAGAGCACAAAGATAGATCGTGGCAGGAAAATGAAGCGTTTCTCGGGCAGTGATGCGTAAACTCATCCACATTTAGGACAAACATCTCAAGGTCGTCGATCAGGTCGGCAAGGACTTGACCTCGGGGATTAATATAATCTTCTCCCCAGAGGGGGTGTCTACCGTTTAGATCTCCGAGCAAGAGAATAGGACTCGGCAACCGTGCCACGAAGCGGCGAAAGTCCTCCACGTCAAGGTCGAATGACGGTGGAATGTACACAGAAATAACAGCATACTTCCTATCAAGGTGCACCTGCACAGCTACTGCCTGAAAAGAGGTATCTAAAGCAAAGAGAAGAACAGGGACATCATGCCGTTTGTAAATTGCACATCCTTCCGCCCACTATCCATCCCGTGGTGGTGAAGTCGCAAAACCCTTATAACACAGAAGGGTGGGCATGGGACATGCGCCCAGAATGGTCCCCTGTATAAAGATAGCTAACGGAAAACGGGAGAAGACGAGCCTCTGCTACTACTCCCACTTGGCCCGGATTCCGCTGCAATTGTATTGAAGGAATATGCCCTCCAGGCCTACCTTGGAAGAGATGCGGGGGCCCTCTTCGAAGAGAAGACCCTCACGGGAATGGCCGTACGCTTCCCGGAGGTGGAACTCCGGGCGCTGTTGGCCGGACAATGCACTGAAGGCCCTGTCGCCTTCGAAGATTAATTGGAGAAGGTTGGGCTCGCCACGAGTCTTTTCCTTCCTCCACTTCTGAACCTTAGGCGGGCGGGGCGGCTTCGGAGGAGGATGGGGGAGTCTCATTTAGAGGATCTACCATCTCTGAGCCACCCAGCCCACCACTGGGAGTGAGAGAAGGAGCAGAAGCTCCTTTAGCGCTGTTTTCCTTTCGGGGGGGAGCTTTAGGAACCCCGGAAGATGGCCTGGTGACCAACTTCAGGGGTGCTGCCTCCTGTGAGTCTAACGACTCTGTGGAGGCGGGGGAAGACCTGCTTTTAGCCGGGGCTGGGTTTAGACCCTTAGTGCCACCAGCTTTACTATGGGAGCGCCTGGGGTGGGTAGAACCCGCAGAAGGGTTCCGAATAGGCGCAGAAACGACCTTTCTCGTAGGCCTGGAGGGGCAAGGAGCAGGCGGCGTCTTTTTCAATATTGAGGCATAGGACGTCTCGGGCAGCGCCGGGCGCTAGGACCAAGTCCTTAGTCTCGCGAAATGAGAGACGATCCTGAGCCTGAACGGCCAAGATTTCCTTCTCAAAGAGATACCCACCACATTGCAATTGACACACTTGGCCACGCACTATTTGGACTTATCGTGTGCGGCCTTGGAGCAACTTACACAGGTTTCGGGTAACTCTGAATTTTCACGATGATAGGAGTGATTAATATGGCCAAAGCAGTGCCTGTAATAGCACCTCCGCGGCAGTGTCACGAATGTCTTCATGCGGTAGCGATACCAACCGGCACGCACCGACTCAGGAAGTTGTCACAGTTAAACGTGAGGAAGAGCGTAGGGGTGGGTCTCTAGGCCCCTTCCTGTTTTCTTATCACACGTTCGACCTTGACACCCCCATGGTCGGCCCTCTCTAAGGTGATGTCGTCTATGGAGTAGTCCACGAGTTCCATCGCTTAAACTACTACTTTCACGAAGTTCATGATTGAGTGCGGCGTCACACTCACAGGCGTGCCATCAAGGGTCCGAAGTGCACTAATCATGGCCGCCTCGGAGGGCTTCTACGCATTCGCCAAAAGACTCTCGTCCAAGAAACGGGTCACCTTTGGCTCTCTACCAATCACACTAGTTAAATCTCTCCTCTGATGTATCATGTTGCCCTTAGCCAACATGGTACCATCAGTAGAGCGAATATCCAGGAAGCGGTTGAAGCCAGGGGGCTCGAAAAAGCCAGGTAGTCTCTGAATGAGGGAACCCGACGTCATCGAGGCTCCGCTCTGCGCAGTTGTAGTTTCTTTTGGTCTTTGTCAGGGACTCCGAACACGGGGGGCCGTGGACCCGGACGTGCCGATCTTGGCTTGGTCACTTGCCGAAGCAGCAGACCCATCCGTCCCCGCGGCCTCCGTGGATGAAGGGTAGCCACCTCCCCCCTCGAGTCCTTTTCGTCCTTTTCTTGTTTTTTCTCTTCTTTTTAGGAGAGGGCGGCGGGGAATGAACCCGCTTCTCCCGTCCGCCGGCAGGAGCCCCTAGGCCGGATGAACCGGTCTTAGCAAGGACCTTCTCCGAGATGGAGAAGTTCCTGGCTGTCGCAGGGGCACCAGCCGTAGGAGGAGATCCCTCCCCTCCTTGTACCGCCCCGGAGACCCGAGCCGTTTAAGGAGGACCTTGCATAGGGGCGGACTCGAGTTCGGTGCTTGGCGCCAAGTCTGGATTCTTCCCCATGAAAGGCCCTATCGTCTGAGGCTGGGTTGCTTCAAAGACCATGTCTATCTCTGAGGGGCCTCCATTCTCCCCCCCCCCCACCAGGACATCAAAGATCCCATTGTAGCGGTGTCACGAGTCGAGTATGGGGAGGCACAGGTCTTGACCCCCGCTAAAGTCAGTATACAAGCCAGCAGGTCTCTGGAGGGAAAGCGTCCGATGGGGCCTATCTTCTCTTTCCCTACCGAGCTGTTTCAATGGGGAGCCGTCGATTATGGGCTGCCTGCTGGCTTTCTTGGCAGTCCCCTTGGAAACTAAAGGGGAAACTTCAGCTGGAAAGAGGGAGGCACCCCACGGCACCTCCAGACAAGGGTGTGAGTAAGAGTCCCCTACAATTGTAGGCAAAGGAGAGGAGTAAGCCACTTCTCCGGTTTGAGAGATTTGCAGGGTCCCCTGTGAAAGCACAGGGGAGAGGGGGAAGGACTTCCATTTTTATGTCGGCTCCGACGGTAAACGTGGGGAAATTAAGGGGATTTTTTTGCTAGGCTCATCATTGGGCATGGTAACCCCTTTTCTATTCACGGGATGCAAACGCTAATCACCCCTCGCAGTAGCCCGCTATGCAAGGGGATGCGTACGGGGCTGGCAGAGCCAGGTGCCGCCATTTAAGGCCACCCCTCCCTCCTGGTGACCTGGCAGCCCTTTGGCATGGCGGCTCCACCTTGGGCACGGCGTAAAAAGGATAGAGTGTGAAGTGAGAAGGAAAGGGGATTTGAGGAAGGTATGTGAAGTGAGAAGGAAAGGGGATTTGAGGAAGGTATGGGTAGAGATGAAGCAGGTTGTTAAAACCCACCATCGTAAACCGGAGCTCAGGAGTTAGGGAACATTACCCCTTCACCCCTCAAACCCGATCTGGGATAGTTGGCTGAGAAGGTCAGCATCTACCCTGTGAAAATAGAGGCCGACCAGAGAAAGTTGTGTAAGAGGTTGTAGGGGAGAAATACAGGCTGTCTGCAAGAAGAAGAGGCTCAGCTGGGGCCGGACGGGGCGTTGAGTCCCGTCAGCACGGCGGCCAGGAAGACAAATCGCCGCGCCCCGTCCCGAATGCCCGACCCATTGTGCCCTTACTTATCACCCACGCAATCTTGTGAGACTCATTGAGCTCTTCCCATGAAACAGTGAGTGCTCTCGCAATACACTAAAACCTATTGAGTGCTTTTGTAAAGCCTTATGAGCCATTCCAGGAAAAAAAAACTGTCTTGGTAGAGAATATGCTGTGGTCAGTGCCCTATGGTCACTCAGTGAGCATTTCCTGGCTAAAAGCACTTTTCTGGCGCGGAACGCGCACCAGTTGGTACCATATTTGTTGTTGGCACTCCCTACAAAACCATTGACCTCTTTCTGGACGCTTCTTTAGCAATATCCAAACCCTCGATCTCCTGTTTTCTTTTTCTCCCTTCACTTTAAACCATTTGGCTTACTGACGCACTAACTGACGCCAATTGGATGTTATAATCCTCTATCAATAAAAAAACCAATAAGGGTTGTTTTTTAGCAGGTTGATAGGACTAACATTGTTGTTCTGAATGTCATGCTTTCGTTAATGACCGCCAAAAGGGCTTTGTAAAAGAAAATCATCACCTTTTTTAAAGGAGAAGAGAGAAGCTATCAATGTACATTTTATTAGAGAATCTCAATATCCTTGTGTAAGAATTAGAACACAATTAAACTACTTCTAAAGACTAGACATTTACAAATTTTGCTTAGATCTTTGTAATTCAGACATACCGACTTATTGCGGCTGGTAAGATAAACTAAATCCGTTGCTGAGGAATTGCTCTGGTCTTCAAGACTTTAACAAATACAACTCTTAGCAAAATTTGATGTAAATCAATTTTTCCTATGATTCTGCCTAAAATAGAATTGCGAAAAAAACTGGTAATAAGGTGTCTACCTCTTCTTGTATTACAATTCTTTTAAGTCAGCTTTTCAGACTAAATTATCCATTTTAGGCAGATTTTTCTTCCTTTTTTTCCAGGAAATCAACATTCTGTAAGGAATAATTACCAAATATTTTCTCATAACTCGTAAAAATATACATACCCTGCGCTAAACATAACAATATGAGAAGAATATAAAAATCTTTTGTTCAAAAGGGAATTAATATTTGTGTGAAGACATCAATGACTTAAAATCTTATGCGAGCGAGAAGAGTTCAACACATAATTAGCTACCTTTTAGTAAACAGATATCAACTACAACTATATTTAATACAACGGACAGAAGCTGCCAGTATACTTGTAGCACCAAATAAGACATTCACAAATCACCCTGCATAAACCGAATGCATGGTGTATTCTTTCATTTGAAATTAACACGTATTCAACATTTGTTTACTTCATGAGTATTCCAAGTTTCTATTCACGAGTAACTGTCCATTTATGTATTTGCTGCTGGATAGTTTAAGATGTACGTTACAGACCCTCTGAATGTAAGCAGCTCATGTTATCTTCAATATTCCAGTCACCTATATTCATTGGTATTCATTTTGTCGGACTTTTCACTAAATTCCTCAGAGAACATACACTAACCTTTCTAGGAACTATTTATATTCCAAAAAAAGTATTTTTTCTTTGGCATCAACCTTAAATATAACTCTACCTTAATCTTAATCGAGATGAAATTTAACACAATACAGCATAGCTCTAATATAACTAATATCAAAAGTTTCTTGGAAAGTTCTAAATCAAGTTGAATTAAACCAATTTTAATAAATTCACTGACAATTTAAATGCATAAAAGATGTGCTGATAACTTTAAACCAATATTTTGGGGAGCAGTTGTTAGTTTTTAATATCGACAAAACATTTAAAATAAAATTGGTAAGAACAAGAAGGTCTTGGATGAAGAATAGAGAAATCCGCTTTCAAACTTCACAAGAGTCATAGTCTAGAAGCTAAGAGCTAATTGAAAGAACTTAGAAGATAAAAAGTTATTTTTTTAAATCAAAAACTCCTGGGTTTTCGATTAAGTTGAAGTTTCGTTCCAATATCGCGGGGCGATGGGGAAGGGTTCACCTCTGAAGAAGATTTTCCTGGGGGGTTTCAAAGTTCTCTGTGTTTTCCAATTCCGCGGTGGATACGCAACGGCGGAATTGAGACTCATGAAGGTTCAAGGTAGGTCCAATGTGTTGTTCGCTGGTTGCTCTCTGATTCGAGGAAATCCCATTAAAGTTGTCGAGTGGGATAACGTCTGTCAAGGGCTGCCGTTCTAGAGACTCTTCGTTCGTGTATTGCTCAATAGGGTAATGTTGGTTTTCAGGGCTCGGCTCATTAATTTTAGGATAAGACGAAGCTTTTATAACTCCAGTGTCTCCATTAAGAGGGCGAGGATTAAATAGAGAATTGGAGTTCTTTACTGAATCTCCCTTACCTTCATGAGCATTTACACTACGTGCTATGTCCAACCCACACTGACGAAACCTGGAAGATGATCCAACCTTGAGGTTAAATATTACTCTGCGAAGCGATTCCAAGGACCGTTTGCCTACTTCTGGAGGAATGGGTTCGGATGTATGTTTCCGATTCAAGTTCGATCTACATAGGATGTTTCGTTCGTTTTCGAGATACATTTTCAAGGAGTTCGGTCTCACTATCGGCTTAGCAGCCCTGGCGCTAATATGACTGTTGGTTAGAGTAGATTCGTTGATAGGACTCATATTGATGTCGAGATCGACAGAAGACTCGGCAAAGAATTGATTCTGTAATATGCGAGGCAAGTTCACAGGCGTCGAGTCCTCCGCATTTGGAGATCTTTCTCCAGGGCATGAAGGCGGATCTTGATCGGAAAGGTCTTTGTCTTTGATCGATGACGGGCCTGCGGGGGATTTACTGTTACTCAAACTGGTTCCTAGAGAATCTTGACTGAGGCGATTGCTTAAGCGCCTGTACTCGTTACCGTTCGTAGGCAGAGACTTAGCTGGTGGTTCACTACGAGAGGTAGACGTGATTTGATTTTGTGACTCACACGACTCAGTTTTACTCAGCTTTTTTATGGAGTCTTTAGTGGAAGCAGTGCGATCATGTTTGGACTTTGACGACACCCTGAGGCCTCTGCGAGCAGCTTTCAGAGCAGAGACAAAGGAAGACTTCTGGGTAGAGCTGGATAGGTTGGTGGAGCGTGTGTGGAGCGATGAGCTGTGGTGCAAAGAAGAATTTGTTCTGACAGAAGAAAATTGTCGAGGTCGCAGGCGAGTAGACCCCGTCGACAGAAAAGATTTCCAAGCCATCCGAGCTTCACCACTCTGCATCACCCGCACCCAGAATATGATGAGTCCTTGAAACGGTGTGGTCAAACAGAAAAGGAACTGTGACACCATCCTGAACTGCCGTACGGCAAACACTCCAAGCAGCCACGTGATTCCTAGTAGGGTTACGATAGCCACAGCTCCACGAATCTAGAAAGGAGAGAATGGGGTGATGGTTAAGATAGAAAGCCCCATCAATCTTAAACGAAACGTCGAATCATTAACCAAGAACAAATTAGTTAAAAAAGGAACTTAAAACTACGAATATTAAACTGCTAACAGTGGGGAAGCGGACTTTCAAAGCAACAACTTCCTAGGAATGTCTGAATACCACATTTCATTACTAACAGAATAATAGTCAAATTAAAAGTCAAAAATATCAAATATATTCCAACATGGCTGATACAAGTCTTCGTAACAGCTTCAACTCGACTAGGCCGAAGACCAGCATAAGATAGAGATAAAAAGATAGCAGGGAAAAAGGATAGAATTTGGGAAGTGAGATAAAATTGGCCTCTATAAAGCGGAATGATGCCAGAGAGTCTCCTGGTTCGAAGAAAGATAATTGAACTAAATCCTGGGGTTACTATACAAATAAGTCTTCTTTTTCCAACCCAGCGTATGAGGTAATTTCAAGAATGTGGGCGGTTACCTTTAACCCTTAGTACGAGGGGAAAGCGGACACAAAGGAAATAGTATTCTTATCACTCTCACTAAAGAATTACATAATAATGGACGTGCAAAGACCAACGGATCCACTCGGGGCCAGTCAAAGGAAGAAAAATAAGGGGACAGAAAAACGATATAAATTATATAACATATTATATCTAATGTTACTCATTTTTGTATTTTTTTAGGACCCTATCTGGCGACTGTCTACTAAGGCAAAGGTCACCGTAATCATGTTACAGCCTAATATTGGCTAAATTAAAAAAAAACATGAAAAAACGATAAAGATAAAAACGAAAAAGGGGAAAAAACAAAATAAATAAAATTTAAGCAAGATGAAGAGGGAAGCACACTCGGGCGTCGGGGAGAGGCCTGCCTCCCTCTGGTGCAGGAATATGCGACCTACAACAAAGAAAGTCAAATAAATGGAGGAGGCTGGCCAAAAGTTAGATAGTCCACAAGTCTGTGTACACGAACCTGTCCCTAGTACAAAGGGCAAGGGTAACGACCCAGTTCAACCGGATACGGGGATAGGTAACGAGCGCGAAGATCACTCAGATAAAGTGGTCACGATACAGTGCGGGCGAACGCGCCATCAAATGATGGTGGCAACTAGGGAGGCGCCGAGCTCACGCGTAGTGGCGCATAATTCAGTGTACACGGTGCAGAGCGAGTGACATCTCCCCAGCATCAATAAGTAGGCTCTCAATGGGAGAAGTAAGGGAGGCACCGGTCGCATGGAGGAGACCAGTGCGATGAATTGAGTCCACTTTCCGCAATACACACACTGATGCGGATGCATAAAACTCGCATCCGTAGTCAAGCTTCGAAGGAGCAAAGGATCGATAGAAAAGCAAGGCAGTATCAGCACCCTAGGTAATGAACGTCAGGGAACGAATAAATTCCATAGCAATTATATAAAGACGCTAAGGTTTCGAATATGAGCATCCCAGGTGAGGCGTCGGTCTAAAATAAGACCAAGGAAACGGTGCAAATCTATCACTTCCAGGCAAACCCCATTTAGGAAAAAGTACGATCAAGGTGGAGCCATTCTTGGCGGCAGAAATGCACCACCTTAGTCTTGGCCCAGGAAAAGTGAGAGATGCGGTTCAATGCCTATTGAAGTCGACGCTCCAGAGTTGGCTTCTGAACCGCACCAAAGGAAATCGAAAATTCGTCCGCGTAGAGCGTAGTGAGAACATCTTCCGGCAGCACCGAGGTCATGCCATTGATGCTCATAGCAAAGAGTGCGACGCTGAGGACACTGCCCTGCACGACCACCTCTTTCTACACAATTGGGCCAGAGATGGCTCCCCTCCACCGTTACGTGAAATCGACGATCACACAAAAACTGAAAAGTAAAGATTGGGCGGCCTCCCATCAACCACCATAGTATAGAGAGTCTCTATGATACTGTAACGGCATAGGTTATTATAGGCCCGTTTTAGATCGAAAAATACCGAGGGGTAGTGGTGTCTACGAGGGAAGGCCTCGCAGACGGCATTTTCCATTCGAAGCAGATAATACGACGTGAAGTGGAACTTGCGGAAGTCACTCTGTACGGAAGACATCTGGCCTCCACTGTCCAGGAAAACACTAGTCTAACAGTTACCAATTTATCCATCAACCTGCACACGCAGGAGGTTAGAGAGATAGAGCAAAAACTGGCCAGGGTGGAAGAATCTCTCCCCGGTTTGCGAAAAGCGAACACAGTAGCCATTCGCCAGGAGTCTGGGAAGATTGCCCTCTCTCCAGATTATATTGAACAAATCTAACAGAGAGGCCTTCCCTTGCTCACCTCGGTCTCAAGACATAGCATACGGGACATCGCACGGACCAGGATCGGTGTCCCCGCACGATGCGAAAGCGGAACGCAACTCACTCAATGTAAATATGTCATTGGAGGATTCTTCGCTCCTGCTGAATTTGTCCAGTCAGCAGCCTTCAGCGATATCACGAAGTGGATCTTATGTCGGCAGAGCAGAATTCCAGCTAGACTAGAATGCGGATTAAGTGGTCGCGAATGACTTCGCCACGAAGGTGGTGTCAGAGATTGCAGTCCATTCTCCTGGAGAACGGGAGGGGATCCTGCGAGAATTTGTCATGAATCCTTTTGACACGATTCTACACCTCTGCTAGAATGGTCTTCTTGCTAAGTGAAGCCACACATACCCGCCAGGAAGAGCAGCGGTCGTGCTCCGAATCATAAGTGGGCCTAGCCCTAGCTTGACGAAATTCACGGACAGTGAAATCGTTTGGTTGGAACTTAAATCATATGTAGGCATAGTGATTCTGTTTGATCGCTGTCTCACACTCTGAGTACCACCAGAGAAGCGGCCGGCGTGCAAAAGCCAAGACATTTTTGGAAGAGTAGCTAGGCTCACGACAATGAGGTTGCCAGAGGCGAAATCAACGACCTAAACTTCTCGACTGCTACACTGAAATTAGTCATTGCCCGTAATGCGGTAACAGTGCCCGTGGCAAGCATGATCGTAGGGGTCTCTCAGGCGGCAGTGTCCGGAAAATGATATTTGAATGGGACTATCTCCCAACCAAAATCAGGTTGTGTATCCGTAGAGCACAGGGATATATCAAGACAGGTAAATGAACCGGTTCTCGGGCAGTGATGCGTAAACTCATCCACAATTAGGACAACTAGCTCGAGTTCGTCGATTAGATCCTAAGGACCTGACCTCTGGGATTGATCAAGTAGTTTCCACAAAGAGTACCGTTGAAATCCCTGAGCAGAAGAAAGAGCCGCAGCAACCGTGCCACAGTGCGAGGTAAGTCTCCCGGGTCGACGTCGACTGAAGGTTGAATGTATGCAGAAATAACATTATACCCCCTACCCAGGTGCATCTTCACTGCTACTGCCTGAAAGGAGGTAGTTAAAGCAAGAAGAACGGAGGCATCACGACAGTTGAAAATGGCGCATCCTCCTGCTTGGCTCCCATCCTATGGTGGTGGAGTCGCGAAACCTAAATACCTGGTGAGGGTGTGTAGGGAAGACGCGCCCAGCATTGTCTCTTGCAAAAAGATTGCTAAGGGAAAAGGGTTCGTACGAGCCTCCACAGCTTCTCCCAGTTGGGCAGGAATCCGCGGCAATTCCATTTAAAGAACATGCCACCAGGCCTTACTCGGAGGAGATGCGGGGACGGCTGCGAACACAGACCCTCCATGGGAATGGCCGTATACTTCCCAGAGGCAGAACTCTGGGCGTTGTTTGCTGAACAAGGCGCTGAATACTCTGTCGCCTTTGAGGAGTTATCAGGGAAGTTGGGCTCGCATGCGAGTCTTTTCTTACCTTCGCCTCAAAACCTAAGGCGGGCGGAGCTACCTCGTAGGCGGGGTTCCTCTATTAGAGGATCCATCCACTCCGAGCCACCCACCCAGTCCTGGTTGTGGGCATAGGAGCTCAAGCTCCTTTAGTGCTGTATTCCTTTCGGAAGACAGCCTCACGACCACCTTCAGTGGTGTGGCCTCCTGTGAGTCTAACGACTCAATGGAAGTGCACGGCCATTTCGCCTTACGGGAAACAATCCCACGGGTGGAGAGTGAGCGAACCTTTGTTTACGTCCCAGCTCTCACAAGATGAGACAGGGCTAGGTTCTTAGCCTCGCGTAAAGATAATCAGTCCGCAGCCTGAATGGCTAGCACGACCTTCTGGTAGAGATACAATCTATATAGCTTCGAAGAAGTGGGGTGCGGCTCTTGGCAATTGAAACACTTAGCCTTATAGAATAGGGACTTATCGTGTGCGGCCTTGAGCAACTTGCACAGACTTCGGTTAAACCCGACGTTGCACGTCTTCAGTAGCAATTTTTATGTCCAAACCGGTGGAAGTAGTAGCATCTTCGCAGCAGTGGCGTGAATGCATTCACGCAGTAGCTATACCAACTAGCACGCACCGACTAAGGAAGCTTGTCACGGTCAAACGTGAAGAATAGTATAGTGGTGGGTCTCCAGCACCCTCCCTGTATACTCATTACGCATTTGACTTTGACCGCCCCATGGTCGACCAGCTCTAAGGTAATGACATATATGGACTATTTAATGAGTTCCCTCGCGTAGACCCCTCCTATCACTAAGTTCCTGGAAGTGTGCGGCGTCACTCACCAGCGTGCCATTAAGTGTCCGAAGGACACTGATAATGGCCGCTTCGGAGGGACCTGACGCACTCGCAAGAAGGCTTGCGTCCTAGAAACGGGATACCCTCGGCTCTCTACCATTCAAGTTAGCTAATGCCCCCATTGCGATGAATCATGATGCCCTTGGCCAACATGCTTTCATCAGTGGAGCGAATAACCAGAACTCATTTGAAGCCAGCTGGCTCAAGAACGTCAGGTAGTCTCTAAATGAAGAGCCCCGACGTAATCAAGGCTCCACTTACTTCAATTGCGACTTTACTCTTGGTATGTGCCCCCACACTCGAGTGCGCCTCGGCGCCTGACGTGCTGATCTTTACCTTGTGACTTGCTTAGACGGTTGCAGACCCGTCCTTTCTCGAAGCTTCCGCCGACGAGCAGGGAGACTTATTCATCTTTGTTTTCTTGTTCTTTCTCTCTTGGGGAGAGAAGGCGGGGAGTGAACTCACTTCTCTCCATCTCCGGAAGACGCCCCTCGGCAGGTTCCTCTTTGTTGTCAAAGAGGAACCAGTCCTCAGGATCCCGTACCACCGGAGAGAAAGCTTGACACAGGGGCGAAGTCAGCTTCGGTGTTTGGCACCAAGCACGGTTTCGACCCCATAGAAGATCCTGCCATCTGATGATGGGTACCTCCGCCATGTTCAATTCAGGCAGTTCTTTGTGTGTACCCTACCCCCAAGGTATCACTGATCCCTACCGTACCAAGTGCCATTCTTTTTTGTCTTGGGATGGTGGGCCAACCTCCATTGCGGAAAAGGGGGGGCAGGCACGCCGACCTCCGCAAAGTCAAGATAGGAGTGCAGGGGGCAGGGCCCGACGGGCTCTGCTTTCCTTCTCCCCTTTAAGGGGTTGGCCAAATCAAGTCAGTCTCACCGTAAGCGGTAGATCTTGTGAATCCTGTCTGTTTTTTGGCAGTCTCCTGTGAACGGAAAGAGAGTACCCCCACCTGTGCATAGGTGGAGTCATTCATAGGTGACTCCAAAGAAGGGTATGAGGTGGAAACCACTGCGCCCGTAGACGAGGAAAGGAGTAGACACTGGAAGAAATTTGGACTGGCCCCTGAAAAAACATAGGAAGGGTCACTTCCTTTTCCTCGGTTGAGCTGCCTGGAGGCGGTTCTAAAGATGGCAAAAGGGAAGCTATTTGCTGTTTGGAGCCTCTTTACCGCTCGAATCAATTTCCTTGTCCTCCCCAACACCTAGGGAAGTCGACGCCCTGCTTGGAGGCGGATCTCCATGCGCCTGCCCACTATTATTTTCAATTTAGTTGTGGCCATAGTAACAGTAAACAGGAAAAAATGCATAGAAGTTAAGATACTCTTACCTTACTATGCCTTGGAAGGTGACAAAAAGAGTCACCATAGGACAAGAAAATTCCAAAATGTGATCATTTACACATACTCGGTCCATGGGTGCAGCTGAGATGATCTTTGCCAACCCGGCCCACAATTTAGGTGACATTGTCCTGTAGCTTTACCCATAAAAGATGGTGCCTGCGTAGCCACCTCATACTAGTATGTGTACTGGATAAAGGTGAGAAGAGTCGACGGCCCAACACACCCCGTACCTAAAGTATACATTGCCATTCGACTAATGACCTATAAGAGGACGAAAGTGCGCAGAGCAACCAGAACTTCTGTGGATACAATAGCAAGTTTGGAAGAGGTTAAGCGGGTATGTAATGAAAATAATTAGCAATAGATGGGTCTACTAACGAGCAATGGATGATCACCTATTATTATCATACTGTGGTGATAGTATCATACCCCGACACTAGGTTTTTCGGGAACCATGTATGGCGAACTAGACAGGCTAATTACTCCTTGTGAGTACTTAATTTTAGATATTTTTTACAAGGTAGAGGGGATAGTCGTAGATACAAGTGGGCCTCATCATATTGTTCAAGTAAACCCACTGATGGGTTCTTCCATATTGCCACTCTGGCATGGAGGATGGGCTCTAAACTACACCTATTCTTCATTTAATGTTTGCTAAAAATGGTACGAAGAGGTTTTCTTAGTAGAAAGAACAGTATTTTTAGTAGTGGGTACATCTTTTACAAAGAAACAACATGGCTAGATGCATTAGTTCTATTGCAAAAATTAAATTAGTTTTCTTCAAAAGTGAACTATAATTAAATACCTGAGCTAAGGTTACAGATACACTCCGCTTATAGCTGGGTCTTCCTTGACACAGGACTCTGAGAACTCTCAAAAATACGACGAAATTGATAAAAAGAACCACGCAAATGGGAGCTAAAAGAAATTTGAGTAAATTTAATGGATAGTTTCAATTCAGACATGAATCGATATTGTTAAAAAAAAAAAACACTTATCTAATTTTGCTCTCTCTTTACTCTTTTGTGCATGTTTTTTTGCTCATTTTCCATCTATGTTTGTCTTTTTTTAGTTTTTTTTGCTTTTAAGGGATATTTATATGCTTGGACATCTCCATAGGTATACATTAACACGAATTAGTAGGTGTTGTGAGCCATTGCTTTCCTAGTTTAAGTTAATCCTCTTTAACAAGTAGTTATCCCCACCCAAACCTGCCTACATTGAGGAACAAGAGCAAGGGAGAGTTGCGAGCCATCATTACCCTACTAAGTTTTCTATTTTTGGTTACTTGGACTATGTAACCGCCACACATTTTCATTACTCTTACCTGAACTCTTTTCACTCTTTTCTAACCATAATGCCCTCGTTGGTTTTCACATTTAAATAATGGCAATCGTAAATAGTCATTGTATCAATTTGAAACACAATTTCATTATAATATATTCGGCAGAGTTCGAAAATGAATGGCCTTGTGGCAAACTCCATTTACCCTCATATTAAGAAATCTGCCGCCAACCTTCTTTCTCTCGGGGTTTATTGCGATCCCGTCTCTTCAATACACACCCTATCTCTTCATTTACTACTGATCCCATCATTACACATTTCTCAAAAGATTTCTCAACATACACTTCCACAGGTGTATCTAAATGCATACCATAAATACAAGAATCGTTCGTTTGGTATACGGAGAAGATAAAGTAGGGAGATAACAGGCATCATCTCGTATACACCCGTTTCCGAGTCCAGCCTCGCCATGACAGTGAAACTTTATAATATTCGCAATTAAGCACTCTTTTCTACTTAATTGCGAAACTAGAACATCCAACTTGTTCACCTCACCTAACCAATCCTGCCTCGCACATGTTAAAGACCGAATAAATACGCTTACTCAAATCTTTCGCTACTTTTATGTAGTGAAAACATTGATACATTTTTTCATCGAAACAAAAATATCAGTCTTAGTTATTTGTATCCGCTGTGTATCGGGTATGGTTGTGGTTGTGTATCCATGTCTTAATGACTTGTAGATAATCCTGATCTAATTTTCAAAGCACAAGCTAAAAAGATACACACGCTACACCCAAAATACCCCCATCGTATCACGGTGCTAGTAGCCTTGCACTTGTAATATTTAACACTACCTTACCCAGATACGTGATATAATAAACCAGTGGCGAAACTGTAGACGAGATTATACAGGCTCCTTGGTACTCCGTGAAGTAGATGTGCCTCTCCCAAACCAGAGCAACCATGACGAATAACAGTGGCACCCCTGCAATATAATTCAGAGATGTGGTAAGGGAGTAAGAAAGTCATGTCAGGTGCGCGTTGCAAAGGGTAACAATAGCCACACTTCAAGCATGAAGTAAAGGGAGAGAGTGGGTTGGGGACGTGTTTTTACTGTATAATAATCCCATGGGTTAAGTGCTCTTGGACAAAATTGAGGACTCTCAAGTTCAGAGATATATTTGTTTTGGTAGCCAATAATTCTAACGGATGTCAAATGCCAGACTTTGGGCATGGAGGATAGGATGCTACAAATAGGATATTAAAATAGTAAAATTAAATGAGATCCTATCTATTTAATAAGATCTATTTTATTAAACTAAAGAGTTAAATATTATGTTGTCCAGGAATTAACTGTATTTTTAAATTAAAAAAGTTGAATAAAAAGGATAGTAATTCCTGGAAACTAATAATTAACGACTCAATTACATTAACTTGTGAGACATAAAAAGGACGCAGTTTCATATGCAGAATGCAGCAAACTAGTTTCATTAGGAACCGGCTTCTAGCTTCAATCTAGAAGGAGTACGAAGGGTAAATGGGAGGGAAGCTTAAGAGAGATTGAAAAAGAGGATATGGAATTATTAAAGAAACGAAACCAACGAGGACTTCGGCTCCCGAAATTGTGAAGTTTCGGTAAGTGATAGATGTTGGCCAGTATAGGCCGAGAAAACTACTCGGAGAGCTCTAAACTTTCTTGCACTAACATAGCCTCCTTCTGCAAAACCCATCCAATGGTCAATCGTCACTTATTCAACCACCTAATCAATACTATAATGCATTCACTTCCCGCAGGCAAACGGTGAAATTCCGTCCCTAGAAACACCACACTCACTCTCGCAAGACTCAGTCAGATCAGGCCAAACCCAAAATTGCATTACTACACATCCCTTATTAAGCAAATTTGCCCACGCTATGACTACTAAACGCCAAAACATCCACTTCTTACATGCCCAAACCTTAAACCACATTTCTTTTCGCCCATTTGGCGAATGCAGTCAAGGGCATAAGACACCGCACTTAAAAGTCTAGCCCTAGTACTAGACGATTAAAAAATGTGCAAAAATGAACAAACAAAAAAACAACAGGAAGGAAGAACGCTCCGGGGTCGGGGGGGGAAGGCTCGCCTCCTCCCGGCACAGGAGCATGCGACCTACAACAAAGATAGTCAAATAAAATGGAGGAGGCCCAGCCTACTCCAACTCATCCAGATACCTGGACGTGCGGGAAGATCATCCAGACTGTACCATTCAACATGAGCGTGCCGAAAAGCCTGAAGGACAACGCAGTCGTCCCCCCAAAAATGCCGGCCAGCGCTCCATCAAATGGTGCTGCGTCCCACGACTGTGCCCAATTCTAGGAGACAAAAAAGCGACCCGATGTCATAGCGGTATTCGGAGGGGGGCGGTCCATGGGAGGGGGGCGGTCCATGGGAAGAGGCGCGGCGCAATGGCAGGCAAATTCAATTTCCCACTGGCCGTCTCGAATCTTCTTTGCCAAGCAGCCCGGGGGACTACCCTGATTTCTACCATGTAGTCGGTGTGAGGAAGAGCCAAACGCTGGTCTAGTCGCTCAGTCCTCGAGGATTTCTTCGTGGCTTCAGGGGTATGATCATTACACGAAATTCCTACATGTCTAGAAACTGAGCAGAAGATAATCTCGACATCTACCCGGCTCGCGGCAACCGTAAAATTAAAGCTATCGTGATCGAGGAGGTGTAAAATTTCCAATGCCCCGCGAGCACTGATGGCGCTTTGAGAGTAGCGAAAAATCACAATCCGGTATCCGAAAAGGGCACGAAGCGTTATTTTCCGTACTAAGCGGTTTGTTGCTACCAGCTCGGCTGTGAAGATAAATGCAGCACCTAGTAGAGCCTCGCTGACTTCAAACAGAGGGGATATGATGTGTAAACCGATCTCCTCGTGGGACCTGGAGCCATCCATATACAGTGGCACGGATCCAGCGTGACACGAAGTGTGCTCCAAAAGGAGCGAACGATGTAGAAGCTTTAGAAGCAGAGGTGTGGTGACAAATAGTCAAAGGTGATACCTTTCTGGCTGGCGTCGTGGGTAGAACAAAAGGCGCTACCGGCCAAAGAGTTGCATCGAGCTCCGAAGGAGTTTATTAGCGCTAAACCCAAAGAGCTTTATGTAAGACTGGCGTCTCTCGGCGGCATAGGTATCGTCGAGATTGGCTGTGGATATATTGAGAGAAGTAGGCGAATGAGGGAGGCGCCGGGCTCGCGCGTAAAGGAACATAATGAACTGTGCACGGCGCAGAGCTAGGGGCATTTCACCACCCTCGACAAGTAGGTTCTTAATGGGGAATGTGCAGAAGGCACCGGTTGCCTGGTTGAGCCGGTATGGGGGATTGAGTCCACCTTTTGCAATACACGCTCCTGCGGATGCATAAAACTCGCATCCTTAGTTAGGCTTCGAAGGAATAAAGGATCGCTATAAAAGAAAGGCAGTAACCCTATAAACGTTACGGAACAAAGACTATCCATGGCGCGGATACAAGAGATATTAAAGCTGCGAATATGAGCCGGCCAGGTGAGTAGTCGGTCAAATACAAGACAAATGAAAGGGTGAATACAACAATACCAAGCGGACCTCGTTTACGAACAAGTCCGTGGATGGCGATAGATTTACACCACCTTAGTCTTGGCCAAGGAAAACCGAGACTTTTGCGTTTGGACATAGCGAAGGATGCGGTTCAATGCGAATATCGAGCATAGAAACTATTTGCAGGAGGCTGGTAGTATATATTGTCCAAATCTTGTTTAACGAATTTACCTAAAAGGCAATGCCTCGCTCACCTAGGTGTCGAAGCATGGCATACGGAACATCGTCCGTACCGGAGGCAGTGTCCGCGCACGAAGCGAAAGAAGAGTGGAACAGAACTCACCCAATGAAAACCTGTCGTTGAATGGTTCTCAACGAGAATGAAGACACGTATGCCCGCCTGGAAGAGTGTGGGCGTGTTTCGAATCATACAAGAATTGAGCTCTAGTTCGACCAAATTCCCCGACAGTAAAATTGTTAGGGCGGCGCTTCTAGTTAAGGGCCGTCTCACACTCCGCGTGCAACACACACGTTCTAGGAATAGTATTTAGACCCACGGCGTTGAGGTTGCCGAAAAAAACCAATGGCCTCATCCACCGACCTAAACTCCTCAACTGGGATAGATAAATCAGTCATTTCCTGAAACGCAGGGCATCGTGCCCCTGTTGTGGACCAACGGGGAAGTCTCTCAGCCGTCAGCGGTCCAGAAAATGATAGTTGAATGAGAAAGAGATCACTACTGGGGAGGTCATTGACTACCTCTCTCTTAAAAATCAGGTTGGGCATCCAGAGACCATACAGAGAGATCAAGAGAGGAAAATGACGCGGTTCGCGGGCATTGATGCGCAAACTCATCCACATCTCGACACCTATCTCGAGCTCGTGGTCTAAGTCGGCAAGGACATGACCCACGAGATTGATCAAGTAGTCTACGTACAAGGGCTGTCTACCGTTCAAATTCCCACTTAAGTGAAGACACGTATGCCAAGAAGAGCGGCGGTCGTGCTTCGAAATATACCGGAGCCTAGCCTTAGGTCGACGAAATTCACTGACAGTGAGGTCCTTCAGGTGGCGCTTATAGTGCATGTAGGCATACTGCTTCAGTTTGAGGGCTGTCTCACACTTAGCTGACCACCAAGGAAGCTGTCGGCGTGCGAAACGGCCTAGAGGTTCTAGTAATAGTAGTTAGGACAACTGCGATAAGGTTGCTGGAGATGAGCTCAACGGCTTTATCTACCGACCTAAACTTCTCAACTGACAGTGAAATCAGTCATTTCCTGAAATACGAACCACTGCGCCTGCGCCAAGCACCACTGGGATGGGCTCTTGGGGAACAGTAGCCCAGAAAAAAGATATTTGAATGGGAAAGTGATCACTACCATAGAGGTCATCGACCACCTCCACTCAAAATAAGGCTGTGCATCCGGATCGCACAGAGATAGATCGAGGCAGGAAAATGAAGCGGCTCCCGGGAAGTGATGCGTAAACTCATCCACATTTAGGACATCTATCTCCAGCTCGTCGATTAGGTAAGCGAGGACTTGCCCCCTGGGATTTATTGAGTAGTCTCCCCAGAAGGGGTGTCTACCGTTCAGATCTCCAAGCACGAGAAAGGGCTTGGGCAACCGTGCCAAGACGACGGCGGAAGTCCCCCGCGTAGAAGTTGACTGACAGTGGAATGTACGTGGAGATAACAGTATACCTTCTAGCTAGGTGCAACTGCACAGCTACTACTTAAAAGAGGTACTAATGCACATAGAGCGGCATAAACATCATGCCGGATGTAAATCGCTCATCGTCCTGCCTTGACTCCATCATGTGGTGGCGGGGTCGCAAAACCCTTATACTCCAGCATGCTCTCTAATAAAAAGATAGCTAACGGGGAATAGGAAGAGACCAATCTCCGCATCCCCTCCCAGTTGGCCCAGTCCGCAGCAATTCCATTGAAGGAATATGCCCTCCACGCCTAGCTCGGAGGATATGAGGGGGCCCTCACGAGTATGGCTGTACGCTTCCCGGAGGCAGAATTCAGGGCGCTATTAGCCGAACAATGCACTGAAGGTGCTATTGCCTTCGAGGACTTACCGGGGGAGGTTGGGCTCGCCATCTGAGTATTTTCACCGTCTACGAGCCACCCACCCTAGAACTGGTTGTGGGCGAAGGAGCCGAAGCTCCTTTAGTGCTCTCCTCCTTTCGGGTGGCAGCTTTAGGAACACCAGAAGATGACCTCATTACCAGCTTCAGAGGTGTTGCTTCCTGTGAGTCTAACGACTCAGAGGAGGCGCGCGGGCGTTTCGCCTTACCGAAAACGGTCACGCTTTGGGAATTAGCGGGATCCCTGGTTTTAGCCGGGGCTGGGTGTGAACCCTATATGCCCCCAGCTCCACCAGGGGAGCCCTGTGATAGGTAGAACCCTCAGAAGGGTTCCGAATGGGCGCGGAAACGAACGTGTTGGTTGGCCTGGATGGGCCAGGAGCATAGGGTATTTCTTAACTTTGGGGCATAAGACCTCGCAAGGAGCGCTGGGCGCACCATGACCAAATCTTTCGCCTAACGAAATTAGAGTCGCGAAGCTTGTCCTGAAAGGTCAGGAGATACGCACCACATTGCTTCGAAGAAGCGAGGTGCGACTCTCCGCAATTGACACATTAGACCACACACGATTTTGAATTATCATTTGTGGCCTTGGAGGAATTTACACAGACTTCGGGTAACTCCGACTTTGCACGTCTACAGGAGCGATTAGTATAGCCGAAGTGGTGTCAGTAGTAACACCTTCGCGGCAGTGACGCGAATGCCTTCAAGCAGGAGCGATACCAACCGGCACGCATCAACTCAGGGAGCTTGTCACAGTCGAACGTGACAAAGAGTGTAGATGCGGGGGTCTCGAGGCCCCACCCTGTTTTCTCATCACACGTTCGACCTTGACCATTCCATGGTCGGCCAGCTCTAAAGTGATCTATGGAGTAGTCCACGAGTTCCCTCGTATAAACTACTACTTTCACGAAATTCTTGGTGGAGTGCAGCGTCACACTCACCGGCGTGCCATCAAGTGTCCGAACGGCACTAATCATGGCCGCCTCGGAGGGATTTGACGCATTCGCAAAAAGGCTTCGCTCCCACGAACTGGTCACCTTCAGCTCTCTACCAATCACAGTAGCTAAAGCTCTCCTCTGATGGATCATGTTGCCCTCAGCCAACATGCAGCCATCAGTGAAGCGAATAATGAGGAAGTGTTTGAAACTAGCGGGCTCGAAAAGGCCAGGTAACCGCCGAATGAGGTGCTCTTATGTAATCAAGGCTCTGCACTGCGCACTTTTTTTCTTAGTCTGTGCCTCTCTACTCGGGAGAGCACCAGAGCCGGACGTGCCCATCTTGGCTTGGTCTCGTACCGAATCCGCAGCGGCCCCGTCCGTCCCAGAGCTTCCTCAGAGAGAGAGGAACCCTTAGACCTCTTTATTTTTCTCTTACTTCTTTTCTTTTTATGAGAGGAAAGTGAGTAATGAAGCCGTTCACTTTACAGACCAAAGTAGCCCATAGGCCGAATAGACCAGGTTTAGCAAGATCCTTTTCCGAAATGGAGCACGTCTTGGCTGTCCAAAGTGCAGCAACCGGGGAAAGAGATCCCTCCTCTCCTTGTTAGTCTTCGGTGGCCCGAGCCGTGTGTGAGGAAGCTTGCGCAGGAAAGGACTCCTGTTCGTTGTTTGGCAGCAAGCCAGGTCTGATCCCATATCCTGTACTTAGGGGCTGGGTTACTTCAGGGGCCATGTCCATCTCAAGAGAGGGGCCTCCATTTGGCCATCTCCCCTTGAGACATCACGGATCCTATTCGAGGTTCCTTTTTCACCTTCTAAGTCAGCGAACTGACATCCATCGTGGAAGAGAGGAGGGTAGATAGACGGCCCCCAATCAAACTACTCGCGCTGTCTAGCAGGAAATTATGGGGTACGGGCTCTATCGAGCCGCTCCCACCGGTGGGAGCGGTCAATTCCTACTTTCTTGGTAGTCCCCTTGGCAAATAAAGAGGAGACTGCCACTGAAAAAGTGACAGAGAAGTGGGAGAGGGGAAATCTCCTCCACTCGTAGGCAAAAGAGAAGAGTAAGCCTCCTTTCCGGTAGAAGAAATTAGGCGGGTCCTCTGAGAAAACACAGGGTGGAGGGGAAACCTACATTTTTTTCAGTGGAATTGCCCAAAGGCAGCTCCGCTGATGGTAGTGGGGAAGGTTAAGGGAGAGAATTTTTTATGGACTCATCATTGGGCATAGTGACCTTATTTAATTCACGGGATGAACACGCTCATCACCCTCACGCAGTAGCCCGCTCTGTGAGGGGTGAATACGTGGCCGGCAGAACCAGCTGCCGCCATTTGAGGCCAATAATCCCGCCTAGTGAGGGACCTGGCAGCCCATCGGCATGGCGGTTCCACTTTAGGCACAGCGTAAAAATGATAGATAGTAAAAGGAGAAAGAAAGGGGATGTGAAGAAGGTGAGGGTGTGTGAGGTGAAGTAGGTTGTTAAAAATCCACCATCCCAAACAGGAGCTCAGGGGTAAGGGAAAGTTGTCCCCTCCACCCTCAGCCCCAATTCGGGATGGTTGGCTGAGAGGAGGCTGGTCGGCGTCTACCCTGTGAAATAAGAGGCCGACCAGAGAAAGTTGTGGGAAAGGTTGTAGGGAAAGTGAGGAATTAGGGTAAAAACACAAGCTGTGATAAAGAAGAAGAGGCTAAGCTGGGGCCGGACGGGGCGATGAGTCTGGTCACGGCGGCTAGTAAAGCAAATCGCCTTGCCCCTTACGGGGCTCCGGTACAAGAAATTTCCAGGGTTCCCTGAGAAAGCACAGGGGTGTGGAACCCCATTTCTTTGGTGTAGCTGCCCCAAGGCTTCTCTGGTAAAGGGGAAGGTAGAGGGGAAGTATTTTTCTTTTAATAGACTCCCCATTGGGCATTGTGACTGACTATATTTATATCACGGGATGCATACGCTAATCACACCACGCAGTAGCCTGCTCTGCGAGCGGTGAACACGGGGACGGAAAACCCTGCTGCCGCCATTTAAGACCACACCTTAGCCCCAGTGGCCAGGCAGCCCTTCGGCATGGCGGCTCCACCTTGGGCTGGGCCTAAAATTCATAGACGGTGAAATGAGAAAGAAAGGTGAGGGTGGGGCTTAAGCAGGTTGTTAAAAACCCATCACCCTAAACAGTCGCTCAGGGGTGAGGGGGCGTTGCCCCCCCTTCAGCCTCGATCCGGGATGGTTGGGTGAAATGAAGCTGGGCGGCGTCTACCTTGTAAAATTAGAGGCCGACCAGCGAAAGTTGTGGGAGAGGTTAAATGAAAAGTCAGAAAGCAGCGCAAGAAGACAGTGTTTAAGAAAGAAGGAGAAGAGGCTAAGCTGGGACGTCAGCACGGTGGCCAGGAAAGAAAATCGCCGTGCCACTTACGGGGTCGTCCTAAAGCAATCCAACCCAGCCTTGGGTTGGGGCGTAGGAGCCGAAGCTCTTTTGGTGCTGTCCTCCTTGGGGGGGAAGGGCCACGAACAGAGGGTGATTTTAAAAAATTGAGGCATAAGACGTCCCAAGCAGCGCCGAGCGTAACAGGACCACGTCCTTAGCCTCGCGAACTGAGAGAGGATTCGTAATATGAACGGATAAGATTTACCTTTCCAGGACATACGCACTGCATTGCTTCGAAGAAGCGGGCTGCGGCTCTCTGCAATTGGCACACTTGGCTTTGCATGATAGGGATTTATTGTGTCCGATCTTAGAGCAAATTACACAGTCTTCGGGTAAATCCGAATTTGCACGTCTATATGAGCGATTTGTATGGCCGAAGCGGTGGCAGTAGTAGGACCTCCACGGAAGTGGCACAAATGCCTTCACGCGGTAGCGATAGCAATCGGCACGTAGCCACGATTGAACGTGACAAATAGTGTAGGGTTGGGTCTTGAGGCACTTTTGCGTTCGACTTTGGCCGCCACATGGGCCGCTAGCGCTAAGCTAATTATTTATATAGTTATCTACGAATGACAAAAGGCCCTTGTGGCTTTTTTCAACCGTGAAATTATGTTATGTAAACAACTCCTTTTACTAAGTTCAATTTAGATTGCGGCGTGACATTCACCGGTGAGTCATTAAGTGTCGAAGGGCACTATTCATGGCCGCCTCAGAGGGATCCGATACATTCGCAACCAGGCTCAAGAAATGGGTCAACTTCGGTTTTCTACCTTTCAAGTTAGTTAATGCTCTTTTCTGATGGATCATATTGCCCTTGAGTAACATGCTGCCATCGGTGGAGCGAATAACTAGAAAGCATCTGAAGCCAGCGTGCTTGAAAACACCATGTAGTCTCTTAATTAGGGGCCCCATACGTAATCGAGGCTGCGGTCAGCGCACTTGCCACATTGGTCTTGGTCTGTGCCCGCTGACCCGGCAAGGGTGCCTCGGTGCCAGAAGTTCCAATCTTGGCCTGTTCGTTTGCCGAAAATGCAGCGGACCGGTCCGTCCTCGGAGCTTCTGCGGAGGGAGAGGAACCGTTAGACCTCTTTATCTTTCTCTTACTTCTTTTCTTTTTAGGAGAGAAAGCTAAGGAATGAAGCTGCTTCTCTCCACAGGTGTAAGGAGCCCATAGGCAGAATATACCGGTTTTAGCAAGATCCTTTTTCAAGATAAAGCATGTCTTGGTTTTCCAAAGGGCAGCGGCCAGGGAAAGAGATCCGTCCTCTCTTTGCCAGTCCTGGGTGGTCCAAGCCGTCTGTGAAGAAGCCTGCACAGAGGAGGACTCAGGTTCGGTGTTTGGCCGCAAGCCAGGGTTCGAACCATAGAAGATCCTGTCCTCTGGGGCTGGGTTACCTACGGGAACATCTCCATCTCAGTGTGAGCCTCCCTGTGCCCCCCTCCCCCCAAGGCATGACGGATAGCATTCGAAGTACTTTTTATCATATCTTCTCTGGCCGGCAAACCGATTAGGCACTCCACCCCCTGCAAATAGTTAATTCAGGACTGCAGGACTGTAAGGAGCACGGAAAGGTGGTAGGCCCTGCTATCCCTTACCTCTCTATGGGTGTTGGGACTATCAAGCCGCTCTCATTGGTCAATTTCGGACCGCCTATCTGATCCGTCCGTTGTCAGTTCCAAGTAATAGTAAAGGAGGGGCTGTCGCTGGTAGGGAGATGGAGTCGAACGAGGGCGCTTCCAGAGAAGGGAATGAGATGAAATCTACCGCACCCGTAGGCCTAAGAGACGAGTAATCTCCTCTTAAGTAGAAGAGGGTCCCTCCTTTACTGGAGTAGAGCTGCTCGGAGGCGGCTCCAGAGATGGCAAAGGGAAAGTCATTTGCCGCATACGGATGGTGAGAGGAGAGCCTCACCACTGGTTGAAGGGGTGTCTCGTGTTACTTAGTTCTTCTCGACACTTATCGAGGGCGAGGCCGCGCTTAGAGGCGGAACCCCATGCACATTACCACCATTGCCTTCTATTGTAAACAAAGGGGATAAAAAAGGGGCTCATGGAAAGTAGATCCTATGCATTCTCATTAACTTGGGAGGTTAAGAGAAACGACTCCATAGAATCAGAAAATTCCAGAATGTGATCATTTACAGATTATAATCAGTCCCACTCCGGCGTTGATGGCCTTTGCCAACCCGGCCCGCCATTCAAGCGACATTGTCCTGGAGCTTTAACCATAAAGGATGGTATCACACCTTAATTCTGTACTGGAGGAAGGTAAACAGAGTCGAAGGCCCAGCACACCCTGTACCTAATACTTGACCTAGCCAGCGGGCTTTCGCCCCTCGCAGCTCGACTAAGCCTCATAGAAGGACGAAAGTGCACCGTGCAGCCAGGACCTTTGTGGATAGGATAGCAAGTCTAGAAGAGGGTAGTTGGGTATGTAATAAAGATAAGTAGAAATAGCCGGGTCCTTTAAGAGTAGGGTGGGTTATCACCTAATATTATCATACCCTGGTGCTCGGTGATCCCAGGATAGCAGGTAGTCCACCAAAGCAGCATGGCTACCAGACAGACCTCTGTCCAAGTGGGAACGTTCCTCTTGATATAGATTGCGGGTAGAAAGGGTGAGGGGATAGACGTAATAATAATAATAATAAAATAATAATGATAAAAAATAATAAATAATAATAATAGATAATAATAATAAAAGTTAATAATAATACACAATTAATTACATAATATTAATGATACACAGTAATACTAACAATACAATAATTTAATACAGTAAAAACAATAACAATGCTAATAATAATAATAATACTAATAACAATATTAATACTAATGATAGTACTAATGATAATACTAATAATAATGCAAATACTACTACTATTCCTACTACTAATAATAATAATACAAATAAAAACTATAGTAGTGTTGATGGGGCGAGGGGAAAGCACCCCAGGTCCCATCAGAGTGTTCACGTCAACCCAGCGACCGAGGGCTTGCCCAATTTTGAACCTGCGAAAACATGGAGTGATATGATTGCAAAAGGATAAAAGGGGAGAGTGAAGTCGTCCCTTACCCCAACCTAGGAGGACCCTCTTCCGCATAAAGTGGGTCTCGGATGAGGGAAAGACGGTCACGAGTAACTGGTACATATTGACGGCTTCAATCAGCATCCAGGAGAAGGAGGCTGCGACGGCGTAATGGACCTGGCCAAAAAAAATGCATTCTAACCCAGAATGTTGTGAGGTGGTGTGGATATGTAAAAAAACAATTGTTGAGAGGAGTCTTATCAAAATAATATACGAGAATTGCTGTGTAGAGCGCGAAGTAATGAAAGCTTTAAAAGCGAAAGATGCTTGTTATGTGATATGAAAATGAGAGTGGATTGAGAATAAGTGTGAGTTGCGGTAGTAGAAGTAAAGAGAGGCTGGCTATGCTATTGGGCGAAGAAAGATGTCTATGGTTCTGATAACGTTGTGAGGTGGTATGGGAATGTAAGAGGAGTAGACTTATGAAAAGGATAAATTGGAGTGTAATGACGTGCGAACAACCGTTGCAATGTAGAGTGAAAAAAATGGAATAATTGCGTGTTTTAGAGAAAGGGGACAAAAAGAGGGAGAACCGAATGATATTGTGGGCGATGGATGTGCAAGGGAGGGAGTTTGCGACCATTTTCAAGGGAATGAGCTCTGAGTGGACCAGATGCTACAACACGTAGCGCCTCAATCGATATGATGGGCCAAATGGAGGTGTATGCTTAAATGGCTGAAATGAATACTTTTGGGGCGTTGATGGCGTCAACCTCACTCTGTGATATTGATACTATATAAAGAACTTACCAATGCGCCGAAAGTGACGCACAACTCGTGTTGGGAAGTGATGAAAAGAGCGGCGAGGAAACCCAAATTGAGGAGCAGCAATGCCATCGATAGGTTCATGACAATCAGCCCGGATCTGTCGCGATTCATGGACCTAATGGGCAGAGAAAGGCGAATGGCTCCAGTAAAAAAGGGTTCTAATTTAATGTCGAGATACCTGAAGAGAGGATACACTAGAGTACCTCTCAAGATGGCTTCAAATGCACTCTTTTTTTATCACGTCTTTTTTTCAGGATTTCTCTTCCTCGTTTTATCCACTTACCTCCATGTCAGTTTCTTCTCACACTCTTCCCCACACCTAATGAGTCTAGCGACTGCCTACGGTCACTAGAATCGTTAAAAGGGTTGATTTATTGTTTGTGGCAACCGAATTTGTTGGAGATGTGGTTAGTATCCCTAATTTCTGATCATACAGTGAGTTCGAAATCCACTGTAATGGGAATACGGCGAAGAGAGATTCGAAGACACCCACCCCAAAACTTAGGCCGCACTTAGTTTTTGTTGTGAATAGTGTGTTGTGGTGTTGCACTTACGAATTTTTTTAGTAATGGAAGGGGGTTGCCCCTGTTAAAGAGTTATATCAAAGAAAATTCGGTCGGAGGCGTCATCGCAGTTAAAACCTTGATAGCAAATAGACGCCTTTGACTCCAGATATAAATGGGATGGTGAAATAGAAACGACTTGTGTTTTTGTCGCGTACCAGTCTAGTCGCGAGCGACTCTACATCTCACATGTCGGTCGGTCGGTCCCCGTTTTGCCCTTTTTTTGTAATAACATCACAATTATTCGGCAGATTCAAACGAAATCTGAAAACCTTATGTTGTTTTACATTTTCTTCCGAATGATATAATTGCCAAAGTCCTTCCAAGGTTACTCCGGGAATTTTGGGGGGCAAAAACATCATAACTATTTGGCCGATTCTAGCGAAATTTGTAACTCTTATGTTGTTTTACATTACCTTTCGAATGGTATAACTGCCAAAGTCTTCCCAAGGTTAGCCCTGGAATGATTTTGTTTTGACAATAACATCATAACTATTTGGCCGATACTCTTCTAGACTCAACTAGGCTATAATATGCTATACTCTGCTAGGCAAGTCTAGAATAGGCTATACTATGCTAGGTTATTATAGGCTATGCTATGCTAAGATATAATGTACAATGATAAGATATACTGTGTTAATTTAGGCTATAAAACGGCATGCAAGGATAGCATATAGTATATTAGACTAGACAATACTAAGCTATGCTTGACCAGAATATAATAGGATAGTATAGGCTATACCTGTCTAGGATAGTTAATGCTAGGCTAAGCTAAGCTAAGCTAAGACATGCTAAGCTATACTAGGCTAGACAGGGCTATACTATGCTATGGTAGGGTAGGGTAGGCTAAAGTATAATAGACTAGGGGGGCTATGCTCCGCTAAGCTAGGCTACGATAGGCTAGCTAAACAAGGCTATAATAGGTTAAGCTATGCAAGGTTATTCTAGTCTAGGGTGTGGTATGCTAGGCTATAATATGATACGCTTGGCTATATTATGTTAGGTGTGGTTATGCTAAGATAGGCTATACAAAACTAGCCTATATTATGCTAGGCTAGGCTAGGCTAGGCTATCGTATGCTAGGTTATACTAGGATACGATAGGCTAGGCTATATTAAGCTAAGGTAGGATAAAGTAGGCTATACTATGCTAGGTTATACTAGGTTAGGTAGATTATACTAAGCTAGACTAGGTTAGGCCCGGCACATCTAGGCTATTCTATTCTAGGCTAGGCTATCCTATGTTTGGCTAGGCTTGGCTATATTAGGCTAAAACAGGGTAGGTTATGCTATGCTATACTAGGTAAGTTTTGGCTAGGCTATACTAGGCTATGCTATGCTCTACTATGCTATGCTAAAGTAAGTGTCTGTAATATTCTATTTTAGGCTATGCTAGACTAGATTATGCTATTCTATACTATTCTGTGCTATGCTATACTATGCTATAATATACTATGTTATACTTTGCTGTGCTCTGCTATACTACGATATGCAATAATATTCTATACAGTGAGGGCACACGACTTTATGGTCAGCAGACCTTGTTTAGTCTATTTTTCCTTTGTTTCCTTAACGCAGTGGTCAAACTTAGATTCAATTGCCGTTTGAGAGGAAAATTGGATTTATAAATCCTTCAAAACCGAGCCCTAGCAGAGAGAGAGAGAGTAACAACAAGGAAAGAAGGTACCCTAGGAGACCTTACGGTCCATTCAAAGAGGGTACCTTTGGACTAGCAATCGAGCAGGCACAAGGCTGCTCAATTGTTTTGCGTCCCTAAACGGCCACTTTTCAAGACTTTGTCTAGTCTTGACTTGAACTGGTCAACAGATTCACTGTTGACAACTTCCACTGGAAGTGCGTTCCACATACCTCAGATACTGTAAGTGAAAAAATTTCCACACAGATTGCGGTTGTAACGCTTCAGTTCAAGTTTGAAGCCGTGATTGCGCGTTCTTTTCTCACTCAGTGTGAAAATATCCCGGTTAGTCAACATTGTCGAACGCACGAAAGTATTTTGAAAACTTCGATGAGCTGACCACGCTGTCTACGGGTTTCCAGCGAGAACAGATCTAATTCCCTTAGTCTATCCGCAAAACTTTTATCTCGGATAGAGGGAATCAGCTTGGTTGCCCTGGCTTATACGCGTTCCAATCTCGCGATGTCCTTTCGCAATGAAGGACTCCAAAATTGTACGGCATACTCCAGGTGCGGTCGGACAAGTGAGTTGTACAGGCACAGTACAATCTCCTGGTTCCGATAACCAAACTGGCGCTTAATATAGCCTAGTATCCTTTGGGCCTTTTTCTCCGCCTCAATGCACTGTTTCGAGAACTTGATGTCACTAGTGATTGTTACACCCAAGTCCTTTTCAGTGTCGGCGGAATCAATAGCAGTGCCCTTAAGGATATACTGAGATTGGGGGTTTCTGTGGCCGATATGCATCACGTTAAAAGGCATTTGCCACGTGTCCGACCACCTCCCAATCTTCCAAGATCTTCCTGCAGGCGGGCAGTATTTCCATCCTTTGCAGAGAGAGAAAGAGAGAGAAAGAGAGAGAAAGAGAGAGAAAGAGAGGAGAGAGAGAGAGGAGAGAGAGAGAGAGAGAGAGAGAGAGAGAGAGAGAGAGAGAGAGAGAGAGAGAGAGAGAGAGAGAGAGAGAGAGAGAGGGAGTTACAAGGAAAGAAGGTACCCTAGGAGACCTTACGGTCCATTCAAAGAGGGTACCTTTGGACTAGCAATCGAGCGGGCACATGGCTGCTCAATTGTTTTGCGTCCCTAAACGACCACTTTTCAAGACTTTGTCTAGTCTTGACTTGAACTGGTCAACAGATTCACTGTTGACAACTTCCACTGGAAGTGCGTTCCACATACCGCAGATACTGTAAGTGAAAAAATTTCCACACAGATTGCGGTTGTAACGCTTCAGTTCAAGTTTGAAGCCGTGATTGCGCGTTCTGTTCTCACTCAGTGTGAAAATATCCCGGTAGTCAACATTGTCGAACCCTCGAAGTATTTTGAAAACTTCGATTAGCTGACCACGCAGTCTACGGGTTTCCAACGAGAACAGATCTAATTCCCTTAGTCTATCCTCATAACTTTTATCTCGGATAGAGGGAATCAGCTTGGTTGCCCTGGCTTATACGCGTTCCAATCTCGCGATGTCCTTTCGCAATGAAGGACTCCAAAATTGTACGGCATACTCCAGGTGCGGTCGGACAAGTGAGTTGTACAGGCACAGTACAATCTCCTGGTTCCGATAACCAAACTGGCGCTTAATATAGCCTAGTATCCTTTGGGCCTTTTTCTCCGCCTCAATGCACTGTTTCGAGAACTTGATGTCACTAGTGATTGTTACACCCAAGTCCTTTTCAGTGTCGGCGGAATCAATAGCAGTGCCCTTAAGGATATACTGAGATTGGGGGTTTCTGTGGCCGATATGCATCACGTTAAAAGGCATTTGCCACGTGTCCGACCACTCCCCAATCTTCCCAAGATCTTCCTGCAGGCGGGCAGTATTTCCATCCTTTGCAGAGAGAGAAAGAGAGAGAAAGAGAGAGAAAGAGAGAGAAAGAGAGAGAAAAAGAGAGAAAGAGAAAGAGAAAGAGAGAGAGAGAGAGAGAGAGAGAGAGAGAGAGAGAGAGAGAGAGAGAGAGAGAGAGAGGAGTTACAAGGAGTTACAAGGAAAGAAGGTACCCTAGGAGACCTTACGGTCCATTCAAAGAGGGTACCTTTGGACTAGCAATCGAGCGGGCACATGGCTGCTCAATTGTTTTGCGTCCCTAAACGACCACTTTTCAAGACTTTGTCTAGTCTTGACTTGAACTGGTCAACAGATTCACTGTTGACAACTTCCACTGGAAGTGCGTTCCACATACCGCAGATACTGTAAGTGAAAAAATTTCCACACAGATTGCGGTTGTAACGCTTCAGTTCAAGTTTGAAGCCGTGATTGCGCGTTCTGTTCTCACTCAGTGTGAAAATATCCCGGTAGTCAACATTGTCGAACCCTCGAAGTATTTTGAAAACTTCGATTAGCTGACCACGCAGTCTACGGGTTTCCAACGAGAACAGATCTAATTCCCTTAGTCTATCCTCATAACTTTTATGTCGGATAGAGGGAATCAGTTTGGTTGCCCTAGCTTGTACGCGTTTCAACCTTGCGATGTCCTTTCGAAACGAAGGACTCCAAAATTGTACGGCATACTCCAGGTGTGGCCGAACCAGGGAGTTGTACAGACAAAGTACTATCTCCCTGTTACGGTATCCAAACTGGCGCTTTATGTAGCCTAACATCCTTTGGGCTTTCTTCTCTGCCTCGATGCACTGTTTCGAGAACTTGAGGTCGCTAGTGATAGCAACACCCAAGTCCTTCTCAGTGTCACTCGATTCAAGAGCAGTGCCGTTAAGGATATAATGAGATTTGGGATTTCTGTGGCCGATATGCATTACTTTGCATTTGTTCACGTTGAAAGGCATTTGCCACGTGTCCGACCACTCCCCAATCTTCCAAAGATCTTCCTGCAGGCGGGCAGTATTTCCATCCTTTGCAACGTTCATACCAAGCTTGGTATCGTCGGCAAATTTGGAAATCTTCGCAACCATGTCACCGTCCATGTCGTTGACGTAGATGATGAATAGTAGTGGTCCCAGGACAGAACCTTGAGGCACTCCGCTAGTAACGGGCACCCACTCAGAAGCCTGTCCATTCACCACCACCCGTTGCCGTCTGCCACTTAGCCAGTTCTCGATCCAGCCGGCTACTTTTCCGTCTATGCCCAGCGCTCGCACTTTCCGGAGAAGGCGGAAGAATTCCACAAGGTTCGTCAGGCATGACCGTTGCCTTCGGAAGCCGTGCTGGGAACTCCTCAGTAGCAGGTTTGACTCTAAATACGACGTCACTTTGTCCACCATGATGCTTTCCATGAGTTTACCGACTATCGAAGTCAGACTGATAGGTTGGTAGTTCGACGGTTGGCTACGGTCTCCTTTCTTGAAGATCGGAGTCACCTCCGCCTCACGCCAGTCTCTAGGAACGCATTTGGTCCGGATTGACATGTTAAAGATAGCGCACAGATGTCGTGATACTTCATCGCACACTTCCTTCAACACTTTAGGTAGAAACCCATCCGGTCCAGGGGACTTATTCGTCTTTAGGTCAGCGATCTTTTTCTTTATTTCTCCTTCGGTGAAGTCCATTGGCTGGAGAATGGGACCACACTCTTCAGTAAACACTGAAGAGAAGTAGTCGTTGAGGAGGTTGGCATTTTCTGCATCTGAATGCTTTAATGTCCCCTCCTCATTCCTCAAAGGGCCAATCGTTCGACGGATTGGTTTACGGCTGTTCACATATCCAAAAAACTCCTTGGGATTCTCTTTACAGAGTTTCGCCACTCGGAGTTCCTCAGACCACTTAGCCGCCCTTATACTGGACTTCACTCTCCTGGCTAGCCTCCGGTATTTGTCAAAGTCACCCGAGATCTTCGATTGCCGGTACACATTTCTCTTCTCCCTAAGCAGTTGCCCGATTTCTCGATTAAACCACTTTGGTTGATCAGAAGACCGACGGGGGCATTTCAGAGGAATAAAACGGGATTGAAGACTCATGAATGTGGTTTTGAAACTGTTCCAAGAGTCTTCAACAGCATCGCACTCATCTAGCCTCGCGTCAGTCAGTCCCGCGCGTAGACCTGCAAAGTCTGCTCTTCTCAAATCCAGTTTCCTTGATTTACTAGTTGCAGGCTCTGCCTTGGGGACTTTGACTACAAATCTAATTAGTCGGTGGTCACTGCCACCAGGCTCTTCGCCAACAGAGAGGTCCTCAACGATGTCATCTTCAGAGGTGAAAACCAAGTCGAGGATATTGTCTCCTCTCCTTGGCTCTCTCACCCATTGAGTCAGGAACTCGTTGTTCGTGAACTCCAGGAGTAGTGCGTTCTCGCCACAGGGTTCTCTGGTTTCCCAGTCAACTTGTGTGTTGAAATCACCCATGACGATACACACTCTGTCTTCGACAAGTTCTCCTAGTAGCTGGTACAGATCTCTGTCCTTTTCAACGAGTTGGGCAGGAGGTCTATAAAGCACCAGGGTCCTGTATTTGGCAGGACCTATCTCTAGGTCAACACCTAGTAGTTCATGGTCGGATATGATGTTGCAATCCGTCGAGTTGAGAGTATCCTTGACATGCAACATCACACCGCCACCCTCTCTGTCTGGCCTATCTTTCAGGAAGAGCTGGTAACCGGGAATCATGAATTCACCTTCAAAATCTCGGTTTGAGGTTTTTATCCACGACTCCGTTATGGCCACCATCTCAGGTTCCTCTGTTACTACGAGGCCACGGAGCTCAAGAAACTTATTCCTGATTGACCTCGCATTGAACAGAAGAACTTTGAGGGAGTCCCCTAGTGTAGGACTCACTACGCTCTTCCGTTTCCCGGCTTCTCTGTTTTCGTGGTCACACCCTTTTTGACCACCTCCGAGAAGGTCGTTCCAGGAGTGACAGGGGCATGCTAGCGCACGTCCGCTTTCGCTCTGTTTCGAACGCTCCTTTGGGTGCGTTCCACGACATCTTGAATTAGATTGGCGAGAAAGGCCTTCCCTTTAAAGGAGAGATGTACCCCGTCCCTTTAGTAGAGGTCGTCTCTACCGATAAAGGTACGATAGGGGTCCACGAAGAAGACTCCTTCTGCCGTGCAGAGATCCGCCAACCTTTTGTTCACTGCCACGTTTCTTTCGTGAGCGGTTCGGGATGGACCTCTTCTCGGAAGCATCCCAACCACCACACGTTTGCGGGTTTTAAGCCCTATGTGCCCTATGTCGTCCACGGCTCCCATCACTGTTTGGATGGTCTTACCACTGAGGCCCACTTTACCCCCTCTGAGGTAGATGTCGTTGCCGCTCACCATCAGAGCAACCACAGAATTCTCAGAAATCTGAGCTTTCTCTGCCTCTACTCTGATGGTGTGGTTACCCCGTCCTGACAGGCAGCTTACCTTCACGCTAGTGCGAAGGCGGGCCGCTAGCAGCGGCTGCAGATCCCGTGTTTGCGAGTCACCAATGAGGGTGACCTTCGGACACTTGGTCTCTGAAGACGGGGTCTTCCCTTGTGGAAGAGGCCTCCCCTTTTCCTCTTTACTCTCCACATTCTTATCTTTCTTTTTCTTCTTCTTTATCTGTTTTTCTTCTATTTTGGGTTCTACTCTTGTTTCAACTATCACCTTTTTCTTTTTTTTTCTCCGTTTCTCCTCTCTCGCCTCAGCTGGCTTAGCCTCAGATGATGCCGGAATGTCCGCTTCATTACCAGGGGATTCCGAAACGTCAGTGGGCGGCGCCTCTTCTAGGCATCGAACCTGAGCTACGTTAAGGGCTTCGAGCTTCTCCAACTTTCCCTCAAGGACCTTAGCTCTCTCCTCTGAGGCTCTATAGAGGTCTTTTAATTTTTCCACCTCTCGCGTCAATATGCAAGTAGTGCAGATACTTTCAGGGCTGCATTTTGAGTAGCAGCCCTCCGGAAAGTCAACGCACCACTTTTTCTAACTGGCATATTGCACAGTTGTGTTTGAGACGAACGGGTCCTTTTTTGCCTGTCATTTTGAGCGCTTTCTCTCTCTCTGAAAACTCGTGACCAATCAATGATAAAAAAGGGGGCTGGTGAGTTCTCCCAGCGTGAGTCGCTCCCGCCTATCGATCGGAGAGGTTTCGGATCTTTCAGAATGCACGCTCCATGTGCTGCTGTTCGTCCGACCAGAGTCGTCAAACCTCGGCGTGCCGTGGCTCCCAACCAAGCAGCACTGACGGTCCCCGAAGGGGCCATCGATTTCTCACCAGGTGAACAACAAACGAAGCACGCCCCGTACTAAACTCCTACTAGTTCCCTTCACAACGGCCAGGATCTCGGAGTAGCGTTCAATGGATATCCCGCCACACCAAGGATCTCGACCCAAGGCTTTTTATTGGCCTGGCAACCAACATGGGAACAAAGAGAAAGAGAAAGAGAAAGAGAAATAGAAAGAGAAAGAGAAAGAGAAAAAGAGAGAGAGAGAGAGAGAGAGAGAGAGAGAGAGAGAGAGAGAGAGAAGAGAGAAAGAGAAAGAGAAAGAGAAAGAGAGAGAGAGAGAGAGAGAGAGAGAGAGAGAGAGAGAGAGAGAGAGAGAGAGAGAGAGAGAGAGAGAGAGAGAGAGAGAGAGAGAGAGAGAGAGAGAGAGAGAGAGAGAGCGAGAGAGAACTTCATTAAATATAATTGGATTATCACTACTGAATTGTGTATGGGTCAATTATGGCTTAATTTGATGCTCTCTATAGAAAAAAAAAGCTTTCGGTGGACCTTCTTTCCATTGAAAAGTGTCCTCGTTGGTTACATCCTTCACAACTACTATGTACTAAGCTTCGCCTGTCATGTATGAGAGAAAAGTGGCAAGTAATGTCCATCCGTCAACTAAACATAACTAATATGGTTTAACTTCACGCATGGAAAGCAGGCCATAACCCTCTCTATGAGAGAGAGGTACGATATACAGAGAACATAAGGCATACGCAACCAATATGGGTCCCTGCCGTCCCCCTCCCCCGCTCGCGCCTACCTGAAGAGCGCGAAAGTAACGATGGTAGCGACCAGAGCAACAGTCGAAAGAGCAATGCCGACGTAGGTGAGGATCGAGAGAGCGGGTTTAATGTGGGCGGCGATGGGGCTCCCAATGGGGTCCAGCAGAACGGAGAAGGAGGTGAGATGGTCCGCCTCGCAAAACACTTGGCCCTTTTCCGTTTGCAGGGTGCGCACCCCCTCCGTAGACCACTCGCGCTCTGTTAGGGAGACAGAATGGAAGGGTTAGGTCTCTCCCGGATCAGCCCAGAGTCGGGACCTTACGTTAAATCGAAGGCATCCACTGAAATGGGTATCAGGCGATTCTGAAATCCGGATTAAAACACAACACCGAGACTGCAACCACTAGGTCCGACCATTTATGAATAGCAAAGTTTGTTATTTTTAGTCTTGTTTTTCTTTATGAACTTCTTTCGATTTATATTTTCTCGTTTCGCCTTTTACATTATATCTCCAGTGGGTGACCAAGCCGCTATTGGATTACACCGATTCTCGGCAATATAATTCATAATTAACCTCATGGCATCCCGCAAGGAAGTTTCAGGTGGAGCATCGGTAACCTTGCTGCAGCTTACATCTGGCGGAGTGAAATCCCCTACCAACCCCACGCCAGCAGTTGGATCTGCTGCTTTCTTTACATGTCTCTCCTCGCGAACTTTCTAATGAAGATGCCCTCGGTACTTTTCCATTCATATTTTAACTTTTTACTACCTATGCTCTTCGAATTTCTTCCGGTCTTTGCCACTACACGCCATATCCGTACTCCGCGAAACAAAACATGACCACAAGGGTAGCTATATCTACTACACCGAGGTACTGCAAGTAAGATCATTCCCCTGAGACCAGACCGACATCCCAAGCCTTTCAGTCTTGGTTCTCAATCCATCTTCCTTCTACCAGAACTCCCCCACCCATTCCCCGGTCACGAACGTGTCGCCTGACAAGGCTCCGATGAAGTCACCCCGCACCCAAATAAACCCAAGCACCATCGTCTTCACCAACACAGACAACTGCACATGGCTGCCAGTACCATCATCATCGTGAAGTTTGCTCTAGTAGCGATCTGGCTGAGGCCAGGACCATCATCGTTATCATGGTTTCCTATAGCAGCGATCTTCCTCCATGACCCTACCTCTGTTTTCCACTCATTTTATTTCCTCTTTATTTGCTCACGTCTATCGAGACGCGGCCAAGTGAGACAGTGTATTAAACTAAAGGAATGTCACCTGAAGTATCCCAAAATACGCATCTCGGGATCATCAACATAGGGTCCAATTTTCTGACGGGGATCATGTAGCTGACAGGTGCAGGCAAGTGGTCTGTCTGGATACCATCGATATTGGCACAAAGAACGCGATGGTTGAGGAGCCTGGCGTGTTTACTGCTTCGGAAGATGCGGTCATTCTTGAAAGAAATGAACTGCAAGCGAATGTTGTCCAGGGTTGCATTTTTCAGTGCCAACTTCGGTATCTTGATCCACACTTTTCCCTTAAAAAAGAAAAAAAAAAATGTTTTTGCTCTCCAATAATCAATAGGAAAGGGAAATTTCGCAATTTGATTCAGTGCAAATACAGGTAACGAAAGACGGTGTGTCCAAGAGACACGAGGAAGGATAGATGCAAGTAAATCCCTGAAGCAGAGGAACAGGGATCCCCAGAATTTTTAGTATTGAAATATTCAGTGTAAGACGACAGGTCATATCTGCTGGATTATTTAAAGGAGCTTCGTAAAGAAGGCGGTAAATGTAGTGGAAGTAAAAATGGGTGAAAATCTGTTGCTGATAATATCTCCCCAGGACCAAATGGCATCTCTGCTTCCTCCGACCGCTTGGCAGAGGAAGGAAAAAAGCCTTTGATCCTAACACCTGAGCCGTAGGTGCCCGCCAACATTACCACAATTATGTGGGGCCGCGCCCTCTGTGGAGACTAACCTAAAGGAGCTGGTTAAAGTGGGGGAAGGCTGTTACATACTGTGGGGAATTATAGCATCCCTTCTTTCCTTGCTGTTCATGCAACGGCTAGGAAGTGGTAGTTCTATTGCAACTTAACCTCACATGGAATACATCCAAGCGGGGTGATGATCCAACTACGGGATAGCTGCAAGGTGTGGTGGTCGACTCATATCCACTTGGAAATAATCTAACACTACAACTCTATTAATTCTTACCCTACAGGGTGGCTAGAGTTTAAAAAAAGCACAACCTAGCCTGCTGGGCATGTGGGTGAAACGTTTAATGCGAGAGAGAGCAACTCCCAATAGAGACACCGGTGTACCACCTTTCTATACAAACAAGCGACAATTCAGGATTTATAGTACAATACAAAACTAACCCCATTACTTACGGGATCTTTGTTAGATAGGTCGCTGTGATTTTCGTCATCGAGATCCAAAGGAGTGAAAGTGACCTTGTCTGGAAGAGAGTCTTTCGGAAGCAACTGGGCTTCCACAACTAAATTTTCTGCCCTGAAATTCAACAACACGCTTATTCTTTGGATATGTGTATGAATATGTTGATGTAGGTTTGCATGCATGTGTCCAATACATTTGGAAAGCAAAATAAAAGTACAAGACCCTATAACCTTTTTAATCTAAAATTGCTGATATTAAAATGTATGAAATCCTGGTATCAGTATGCGATATGTTGCAGTCAAAATGTCTTCATATGACATTATATCTGTTGATTAATATGATATTCCATGTGGACAGGATCTGATAATGATATAATAATGGCGAAAACACGCAACTACAGTATACCGTGGAGGAAAAAATTCCTGATATTCACTCTGAACGAGAGGGTCTCAGCTGTCGACAAATTGCCCAGAGGTTCAGCGGATCATATTCCGGTGTTGAAGCAGTGTTAAAGAGGATCCGAGAACGTGTGAACATCCAACACCGACCTTGTTTTTGACTAACAAGGTTCAGTACGTAACGAGACGACGTCTTTGTGTCCCATGACCTTTCAGGATCGTAAGAAAACCACAGTCCAAATGCAACATTAATGAACAGATGGAGGCCAGATTAATGCATTCGTCAGAGCAGTTCGTCACATACTAATTTCAAAAGGCCTGAAGTCATAAAAACATGCCGGAAACCGCCCATCAAAATTCAGCATCGACTTCGACTGACTTGGGCACGTGCACGCCGTAACTGGACTATACGTCAGTGGAGACTTCTTTATGGTCTGACGAGTCCACGTCTAGGTTAGAGTCTACAGGGAAGTAGTGGAATCAAGAGTGCATAGTGACATCAGTAAAGCATGTTGGCCTCTCGATAATGGTATGGGGCTGTATGTCAAGTACAGGGTTGGTCGTCTCACTGTTTGTGATGGCACCATGAATTATGAGAAATACCAAAGAACCAAGACCTCTCCAGAAATGTCCGGGATAGGATATTTTAGCAGGAAGATGCCCATGTCACAAGGGGGATTCCACCATATAGTGGTTTGGGAAAACAATATCACGGCGATAGACTGGCCCCCTCAGTATCCGGATTTTTTAGAGACAGAATGGCGACTGTCATCAACACAAAAAACCCGCAAAAAAAGGCAAGAAAAAGGACGACACAGGCACGGTGTAGTGGAATGCCCGCCTTCCCCCGGCACCGGAGTATGGACTTTTCACAAGTCAATTTGCACAAACCCATCACGAGCACAAGTGACAATCGGTAACAACTCTACTCGTCCCATTACTAGGACAGGTAACGTGCGCCAAGATTCAGCAGAAGAATGTGCCAAACAGTCGGGTGGGGAGAGGGGGGATGTTGCAATGCATTCGTCGAAGTAGGAGCAGGAGAGCAACGTATCAAATGCCGGTGCGCCCTGAGAATGTATCCAATTAGAAGAAGACAGAAAGCGACCTGAAGTTGCCGAGATATTAAGACAGGGGCGGGCAACCTCGGGCCCACGAAGGGACTAGCGTCTGTCCCGCCAGCTTGCTCGGCATTAATATTGCAATCCGACCCGCGAAACCCAAGCCCCCAAAATAAAAAGTTCTCTCAAACATCGTATGAATCAGTAGATAGAAAGGGAAATGAGTCTTATGTCTGGTAGTGAAAATGAGTAAAATATGAGACAAAAATGAATTTCCCTCACAGATACGAAAGATTTCCGAGACTAAAGTTGTAGAGGAGGCAATTCTAAACAAGATATGCTTATGACTTTTTCCGCTGCGATCAATCCTTCTTCCGCGACCCCGTCCTCCCTTCTAGCAATTTTCAAAATTACATTGCGCATGTTCAACGCATCGTGGACATGTTTGGCAGCCCCTACTGTTGCAAACATTTTTTTGTTGTCTCTCTCATCTATCGAGCCGGACATTAAAAACGCTTCTTCATGGCAAGCAGCACCAGCCGTCTCACTGATTTGTATGTTTTTCAATAAAAATCTTGTATAATGAATTTTAGTATATATACGGTCACTTTGGGCACTTTGTTTGTCAATCCGGCCCGCGTCCTGCTCCCAAAAGTCACATCTGGCCCTGACTCTGAAAAGGTTGCCCGCCCCTGTACACGGGATCAATTTCGGCGGGATGGCATGCAACTTAAGTTCCCAGCGGATGCCTCCCATCTTCTCTGCCGGGCAGCCCCGAGGATGACATGATTACTGGGATGTAGTCGGTGTAAGGGATAGCAAAAATTCTGGTCTGTTCATTAAGTCCTAGTGGACTTTTTCGCGTCTTTGTCGGCGTGATCATTACCACCAATCTACATGTCCAGGAATCCAGCAGAAATAATCTCAACATCCATGGTGGCGTCACAGATAGGGCGGTGAAGCTGACGTCCTATTTGGACTTAGAAACATCCGTGTACACTGGAAGCTTTGGGGGCACTATCGTGGCAACAAATAGTTAGAGTTGGTAACTTAATGGTGGAATCTTGGTCAGAACCAGATAAGCCACTGGCCCAAGAGCTACACGGAACTCTCGATGGAGTTTCAGAAATCTAAACCATGAGAGCTTACAGTATGAATAGGGTCTGTCTACGGCAAAGGAAGCATCGATATCGGTCGCGATAGAGTGAGAGTCCTTAGAAACTGAAGGAGACACCGAGCACGCGCGTACAAGCGCATAATACGCCGTGCACGGCGCAGGGCAAGTAACAGTGGCATCTCCCAACCAAAGGCAAACAGTCTATCAATAGGGGACGTGTGGAAGGTATTGGTCACCAGACGCACAAGGGGATAGTGCATCTCTTTCACCATTTTAAATTCACGCTCGGCTGCGAAAGGGTGCCGCCTCAGAAGGATCTTGCACAGGGGAGGACTTTGGCTCGGAGGTTTCTCCTTGAACTTAGAAGACCCTGCCTCATTGGGCGGGGCCCCTCACGGACCATTTCCATATCAAAGGGGCCACTAAGTGGCCATCTCCGCCAAGATGTCAGTTCGGCTGGTGAATCGACCTTCATCATGGAAAAAACTTGGTAGGCACGTTGGCCACGAACAAGGTCAACGCAGTCTAAATGAGAATAGGACATGGCCACACATGCCATGCCACCCCAAACCATGCACTTTTAAGGTGGTTTGTCCTATCGAGTCGCTCCCACCGGGATCAGTCGACTTTGGGCCTCCTGGTCACTGTTTTAGTGGCAGGTCCTTATGAGAGTGAAAAGAACAGTTAAAGAGACAAGAAAACGGGGTAAATCATTTTATGGGATTGTACTAATCGTCGACAGGTGGGCTAGAATCTGCCCCTTGCGGCAAACCTGAAATGGGACCGGCGGTTTTTAGTTGGTCCGGCAGCCAACAAAGCAGTAAAGCCAGCTCGCCTTAAACAGAACAGTCTTATGCACTCGAGCACGGTCGTAGGGAGGTGATCAACCCATTACACCCATGGTAGGGGTTATTGAGGCGAAAATCGATCTTCCCATTAATCGCGCCAAAATGCTAAGGACCCTTCAAGTCCTGGTTATTTACGACCTGCAGGCATTAAAGGGCGTCGCTTATAGGGGCCATAAAGCCTCTTCTGGCAGAGCATGAGGCAGCTGGTCAGCTCCTTAAGCTTAGACAAAGGGTTGAAGGATAGTTGTAGACAAAGAGGAATGCCGAGAGGGAACTAGGATGAAGAACAACAACTTCCTACGGCTCCGTCTGAGAGTTAAGTCAACCACCTAACGGGGCTTCTTAATTTGCACTCAGACCGGCAGAACGTGCTGCTCCTCCAGATACCAAGTGTAACAGGCTCCGATGGCTATCCTCCTGCGTTGAAGTCCGAGTATGAGTCTACTGGAAAACCTATGGAAGGGTCTGAAAAAAGGTGTAAGACGTCGTCGACCAGTCTCCAATGAGCAACTGAAGTGAGTGATCACCGAGAAGTGGACCAGCGACCAGCATCACACTAATATGGTGTAGTAACTTCGTGGAGAGGTTGCCTCGAAGAATTAATGCTTTCATCATTGCCAAAGGACTCTCGACACGCTACTGAGCTTCCTGCTTCAGTTTGGTGCTGCTGTAATGTTTACAGAGCTTCATCTCCTTATCTGTTATATGGTGCTGGTTATATGTTTTAGCAAATTTGGTATTTTATTCATTCTTGTTGATTGTTTGAGGTATATGTAGATAACATTGCTATTTATTCATCCTTATTTCACTCTTATCTTCCTATTGATATGCAAATAAAAATTTGATCACCCTGCACCTATCTAATTTCATAAAATTTTCGAGGTGTCCGAAAACTTTTGATCTGTGATGTACTTCTTCTAACTTGAACCCTTTCTATACAAACCTCTTTTTCACCCGTAGAGGGGCACGGCAATTTGATATTTTGGCCGCCGTTTTTTTGCTTTTCTTTACATATTCATTCATTAATTATTTTTCTCTGTCCCCTCCTCTTCAAATGTAGTTAGGTTTTGTGTTTACTAGACAAAGCTAGTATAAAAAACAAGCCAGCTTTCGAATATTTCCATCCATAAAATAATGATACACATGAAGAGATGCCGCACTACTGAAGGGATGACCTAAAAGAAATGGCAGAGAACAAGAGAGACGGCCTGCACAAGTGTCCCACCTTGGAAGCTGGAGAAGTTGGACAATATAAACGGTGTTTCAGGAAAGTCGATACAAATTGTACACGGAAAAAGAAAGCAGGTTATGTAGAAAGTGAAGTAATATATTATAATGATAATTTCCACACAAATAAGTTGGGAAACCCCTCGAAATGGCCACCATCTATCTTCACGACCATATCTAGGTGGGACCTGAACTGGTTGGATGCCCTATTTAGGATGTCCTTGTCAATGGATGACATTACCTTCACAATGCTGGCGCTCAGAGATCATAAAGTGCTGTGAGCAACCTTGTTGATATCCTTCTCAACAAATCTCCACACGAAATAATCTAAGAGGTTGCAGTCAGGTCAGCTGGGCGGCCAAAAGTCTGGGGACCACTGGTGCGGGACGTTGTTAAACAACCACGTCTGTGTCTTCCTTGTCTTGTGTGCGGGAGCAGAGTCCTCCTGGAAAACAGAATGCCTTCTCGCGGCTACTTGCTGCGGACCAAGCCAAGAACCATCACAAGGCTGGAAATTCGGTGTGCATGAACGTCGGTATTTCTGGTGTGTTTGCCAATAGCCGGCAATCATTCTGCCAGTTCACCTTCCTGTCCTGCAGGAAATCTTTTTCGTCGGAGAAGAAACAAAGAAGGCTGGTACCATCGTACATGACTTCGCTAATGAGTATTTGTGCCTTCAGTTAAAGGGGTTTCCTTGGTACCAGCGTGAGAAGCTGGCGCCTCTTCAGCACGTACGAGTGATAGCCCTGGTCTTCGTGCACTGCTATGTCTGGTTGCCTTGCTCACACCTATTTTCTTGGCAGGTTCGCCATGTAGGACTCAAAGATATTCTGCCTAATACTGCGGCACTTTATTTCGTCGGTAACTTCGTCCTTATTCTCAGCCTCGTCATAGTTCCGTTTCACTTTGTAAACGAGGTTCCTCGAGTAGGTAAATAAATCCACACTCTCCTTCACGATCCTCTCGGCATGGAGGTAGAGGGGCACGAGGATAGGGTGTCGTTTTTCGATTTCAGTTGGCATTCTCAAGAGAAACCGCATATGGCTACCCGCATGAAAGCTAAACTCTTCTTGAGCGTGTCCAAGGTCAAATAACTTACATTGGTGCTGTCATTAATCCTTAGGAACACTTTCAACGTTGTATCGATTTACCTTAAATGCCAATCCAGCGATTAACCACACCCTATATGGCTTAACTTTGCTGTAATCGAACGCACTGTTTCCATTCGGGTAAGCAGTGGCCAATTGTAGAATAAAATACTTTTTTTTTCTTTTTTTTAAAGGGGCTATCTGGTGACTGCCCACTTGGGCACAAGTCTCCGCAAACAAACAGCCCAGTTCTAGGCTACTTTAAAATAAAATTTTTAACAGAAACAACAATAAAAAGGGATAACAATCAGGGAGCAAGCTCCGGCGACGGGGGTGAGGTCCCCGTTTCTCCGGCGCAGGAGCCTGCGACCTACAAAAAAACAAAAACAAACAAAAATAACAAAAAACAAGTTAAATACATGGGAGAAGGCCGGGCTCCCCCAAACAGTCTATCAGTCCACCATTCATGGTGCACGCACTCGACCCGAGTAAAAGGGGCAGGCGGTAGCGACCCCGCCTATCCCGGTACCTGGACAGGTAACGTGCGCGAAGATCACCCAGACTGGGACATTCGACAAGAATGTGCCGAACAGTCTGGGGAACGCCGCAGTCGTCGCAATAGGGCGGAGGCGAGCGCTCCATCAAATAGCGATGCGTCACACGAGTGTGTCTGATTCGGAGACGACAGAAAGCGACCTGAAGCCGTGGCGGCATTGGGGGATAGGTCCATGGGAACAGTCGTGGCGCAATAGCACGCAACTTTAAGTTCCCTTCGACCGTCTCTAAACTTCTTTGCCAAGCAGTCCGAAGAGCTGCCATTTTTCCTGCCATGTGGACGGTGTGAGGAAGAGCCAAACGCTGGTCCAGTCGCAGAGTTTCGCGGACTCTTTGGCGCCCTCATTCCCCGCAATTCTTACATGTCCAGGAACCCAGCAGAAGATAATCTCGACATCTGCCCGGCTCGCCATAACCGTGGTGTCACGGATATCGCGAACCAGGGGATGCGGAGATTCTAATGCCCCGAGAGCACTCAGGGCGCTTTGTGAGTCGCTATAGATCACAATCCGGTCTCCGAACCGGGCACGTCGCGTAATCTCCCGTACCAAGTGGTGTATTGCCACCAGCTCGGCCGTGAAGACAGACGCAGCGCCTGGCAGAGCCCCGCTGACTTCAAACAAAGGGGATACAGCGTGGAAACCGACCCCCTCTTGGGACTTGGAGCCATCCGTATACACTGGCACGGTTCCAGCGTGACACGAGGTGTGCTCCAGAAAGGTCGAACGCAATACTCCCGGCTCCGTAAAAGCTTTGGGAGCAGAGGCGTGGCGACAAATAGCCAAATGTGGTACCCTCCAGGGTAGCGTCCTAAGCAGAACCAGGGGCGCCACCGGCCCGAGAGCTATATCTAGCTCTCGAAGGAGTTTCCTGGCCCTAAACCCAAAGGGCTTAGGGTATGACTGGCGTCTCTCGGTGGCATAGGCACCATCGAGATCAGCTGCGGATGCAGTGAGAGCTGTTGGTGACTGCTGGAGGCGCCGGGCTCGCGCGCACAGGCGGGTGATGCACTGCATGAGGCGCAGAGCGAGTGGCATCTCCCCAACATCGACCAACAGGCTCTCAATGGGGAAAGTGCGGAAGGCACCGGTCGCAAGGCGAAGGCCGGTGTGGTGGATCGAATCCACTTATCGCAATAAACGCTCGGCTGCGGATGCATAAAACTCGCATCCGTAGTCGAGGTACGAACGAACAAAGGATCGATAAAAAAAAGGGTAGTAGCCCTATTCAGCGCCCCAAGCGATGAACGTCACGGACCGGAGAACGTCCATGGCGCGGGTACAAGAGACCCTAAGGCTGCGAATATGAGCCTCCCAGGTGAGGCGTCGGTCGAATACAAGACCGAGAAAACGGTGCGATTCCACCACATCCATGCGCACCCGATTAAGAAACAAATCTGGGTCGGAGTGAAGCCGTGGATGGCGGAAGAAGTGCACCACCTTAGTCTTGGCCTAAGAAAACACAAACCTGTGCGCTTCGGCATAGCGAGAGAAGCGGTTCAATGCCTGTTGGAGTCGACGCTCCAGAATTGGCATCTGGGCCGCGCTAAAAGAGATTAAAAGGTCGTCCACGTAGAGCGTAGCGAAAACATCTTTAGGCAACACCGAGGTGATGCCGTTGATGCTCAGGGCAAAGAGTGATACACTGAGGACACTTCCCTACGGGACACTTTCTTCCTGCCCCTTTGGGCCGGAGAGCGCCTTCCCCCCCCACCGTACGCAGAATCGACGATTTCGCAAAAATTCAGATTTAAACATTGGGAGGAGTCCCCTTGCCCCCATCGTGTGGAGAGTCTCCATGATACCGTATCGCCATGCGGTATCATAGGCCTTCTCCAGATCGAAAATCACCGTGACGTAGTGCTGTTTACGAAGGAAAGCCTCGCACACGGCATTTTCCAGTCTAAGCAGAGCATCCGACGTGGAGTGGAACTTGCGGAAGCCGCACTGTGCAGAAGACAGATGGCCTCCTCTGTCCAGGAAGAAGGCTAGTCTAACATTTCCCAATTTCCCCATCAACTTGCACACGCAAGAGGTTAGAGAGATTGGGCGGAATCCGGTCGGAGTAGAAGAATCTCTCCCCGGTTTGCGAAAGGCGAGCACAGTAGCGATTCTCCAGGAATCTGGGAGAAGACCCTCCGCCCAGATCTTGTTTAACAAATCTAACCGAAATGCCATGCCTCGCTCACCCAGGTGTCGAATCATGGCGTACGGGACATCCTCCGGACCATGTGCGGTGTCCGCGCACGAAGCGAGAGCGGAGCGCAACTCACACCCAGTAAACCTGTCGTTGAGGGGTTCTCCGCCTCTGGAGGTAAAGTCCAGCCGGTGGCCTTCCGCGACATCACGACGTGCATTGAATGCTGGTGGAGCAGCATCACGGCTAGAGAATGCGGAAAAAGCAGTCGCGAAGGATTCCGCCACGGACGCGGAGTCCGAGATTGCGGTCCCATTCTCCTCGAGAACGGGAGGGGGGTCCTGCCAGAACTTGCCCCGAATCCTTTTGACTCGCCTCCACACCTCCGCTAAAGGCGTGTTCCCGTTAAGTGAAGTCACATATGCCCGCCAAGAAGAGCGGCGGGCGTGCTTCGAAATATACCGGAACCTAGCCCTAGCTCGACGAAATTTAGCGACAGTGAAATCGTTCGGGCGGCGCTTATAGCGCATGTAGGCATAACGCTTCTGTTTGAGGGCGTCTCACACTCGGCCGACCACCATGGTAGCGGGTGGCGTGCAAAACGGCCAGACGTCCTAGGAATAGTAGTCAGGCCCGCGGAGATGAGGTTGCCGTAGAAGAACTCAACGGCCTCATCTACTGACCTAAACTCCTCGACTGAGATAGAAAATTCAGTCATTTCCTGAAATGCAGGCCACCGCGTCCGCGTCAAACACCACCGAGGTGGGCTCTCAAGCGGCAGCTGCCCTGATAATGATATTTGAATGGGAAAGTGATGACTACCATGGAGGTCATCGACTACCCCCCAATCAAAATCAGGCTGTGTATCCGAAGAACACAAGGATAGGTCAAGGCAAGAAAATAAAGCGGTTCTCGGACAGTGATGCGTAAACTCATCTACGTTTATGACACCCATCTCAAGCTCTTCAATCAGATCGGCAAAGACTTGCCCCCTGAGATTTGAGTAATCTCCACAGAGAGGATACCTGCCGTTTAGATCTCCAAGCAAGAGATACGGCCTCGGCCACCGTGCCACGACGAGGCGGAAAGCCCCCGCGTCAAAGTCAGATGACGGTGGAATGTACGCAGAAATGATAGTATACCTCCTATCCAGGTGAAGCTGCACAGCTACTGCCTCAAAGGAGGTATCGAAAGAGAAAGGAAGAACGGAGACAACATGCCGGGTGTAAACCACGCATCACCCAGCCCGGCTGCTCCGTGGTGGTGGGGTCGCAAGACCCTAATACCTCAGGAGAGCAGGCAGGGGGCACGCGCCTAGCATGGTCTCCTGCAAAAAGATAGCTAACGGCGAACGGGACGAGACGAGCCTCCACAGCTCCTCCCAATTGGCCCGGAGTCTACGGCAATTCCATTGAAGGAATATGCCCACCAGGCCTAGATCGAAGGAGACGCGGGGGCCCTCTTCGAACTGAAGACCCTTTACGGGATTCGCCGTAAGCTTCCCGGTGGCAGAATCTCAGGCGCTGTTGGCCGGACAAAGCGCTGAAGGCGCTGTTGGCCGGACAAAGCGTTGAAGGCGCTGTTGCCTTCGAGGACTTATTGGGGGAGGTTGGGCTCGCCATGCGAGTCTTTTCCTCCCTCCGCCTCGAAACCTTAGGCGGGCGTTGCGGCTTCGGGGGCGAAGGGTCCTCTTTTCGAGGAACCACCGTCTCAGAGCCACTCGCTCCACCTCGGGGCGTGGGCAAAGAAGCCGAAGCTCCTTTGTTGCTGTCCTCCTTTCGGGAGACAGCTTTAGGAACCCCGAAAGATAGCCTAGCGACCATCTTCAGGGGTGTGGAGGCGCGTGGCCGTTTTACCTTACGGGAAACGGTCACGCTGGGGGAAGAGGGGGAAGCCCTGGTTTTAGCCGGGGCTGGGTGTGAGCCCTTTTTGCCGCCAGCTTTACCAGGGGAGCGCCCGGGTTGAGTAGAGCCCGCAGAAGGGTTCCGAATTGGCGCGGAAACAACCGTGCTTGTTGGCCTGGATGGGCCAGGAACAGAGGGTGCCTTTCTAGCTATTGAGGCATATGATGTCCCAGGCAGAGCCGAGCGCGCCAGGACCAAGTCCTTAGCCTCGCAAAATGAGAGTCGATCCTGGGCCTGAACGGCTAGGATTTCTTTCTCAAGGAGATATGCACCACATTGCTTAGAAGAAGCAGTGTGCGGCTCTCCGCAATTGACACACTTGGCCACACACGATTGGACGTATCGTGTGTGGCCTTGGAGCAATTTACACAAGCTTTGGGTGACCCCGACTTTCCACGTCTACAAGAACGATTCGTATGGCCGAAGCGGTGACAGTAATAGCACCGCCACGGCAGTGGCACGAATGCCTTCACGCGGTAGCGGTACCAACCGGCACGCACCAACTGAGGGAGCTTGTCACAGTCGAACGTGACGAAGAGTGTAGGGGTGGGTCTCGAGGCCCCTCCCTGTTTTCTTATCACACGTTCCACCTTGACCACCCCATGGTGGGCCAGTTCTAAGGTGATGTCTTTTATGGAGTAGTCCACGAGTTCCCTTGCATAAACTAATCCTTTCACAAAGTTCATGGTAGAGTGCGGCGTCACACTCACCTGGGTGCCATTAGTGTCCAAAGAGCACTTATCTTGGCCGCCTCGGCGGGATTGGCTGCATTCGCCAGAAGGCTCCCGTCCGAGAAACGGGTCACCTTCAGCACTAGCTAATCCTCTCCTCTGATTGGTCATGTTGCCCTTAGACAACTTGGTGTCATCAGTGGAGCAAATAACGAGGAAGCGTTTGAAGCCAGCGGGATCGAAAACGCCAGTTAACCTCTGAATCAGGGGCCCCGATGTCATCGAGGCTCCGCCCTGTGCATTTTTGGTCTTAGTCAAGGGCTCCGCAATCAGGGGGGCAGAGGGGCCGGATGTGCCGATCTTGGCTTGGTCGCTTGCCAGAGTGGCAGCAGACCCATCCGTCCCCGAAGCACCCGCGGATGGAGAGGAGCCCCGAGTCTTCTTTGTCTTTTTCTTTTTTGGAGAGGAGGGCGGGGAATGAACCCGCTTCTCACCTCCGCCGGCAGAATCCCCAAGGCCAGATCGACCGGCCTCAGCCAGGTCCTTCTCCGAGATGGTGAAGGTCCTGGTGGTCGCAGGGGCACCGGTCGGAGGAGATCCCTCCCCTCCTTGTACTGCCTCAGAAACCCTAACCGTTTGAGGAGGACCTTGCTTAGGGGCGGATTTGGGTTCGGTGTTTGGCGCCGAGCCCGGATTTAACCCCATGGAAGACCCTACCGTCTGAGGCTGGGTTTCTTCAAGGACCATGTCTATCACAGAATGGGCCTCCAGTTGGTTACCTCTTCCCAGGACATCGCAGGTCCCCTTGGCAGTGTCGCCAGTCTTGTGTGGGGAGGCACAGGCCTTGACCCTATCAAGGTTTAAAATTGTTGCCAGCACATCTTTTGAGGGAAGCGACCGAAGGGGCCTGGCTTCCCTCTCCCCCCTAAGGGGGTTTGCCCTACCGAGTCGCTTACACGAGGGGCGGACGGCAATGGGCTGCCTGCTGGCCTTCTTAGCAGTCCCCTTAGAAAGAAAAGGAGGGACTGCCGCTGGAAATAGGGAGGTGCCCGAAAGCACCTCCAGAGAAGGGGGTGATGGGGAGTCTCCTACACCCGTAGGCGTAGGAGAGAAGTAAGCCTCCTCTCCGGTTAAAGAAGTATGGAGGGTCCCCTGCGCAAGCACAAGGGGGAGGGCCTCCATTTTTTCAGTGGAGCTGCCCGAGGGCGGCTCCGTTGTTGTTACTGGGGAAGTTGAGGGTTTTTTTTTTTTAGGTGTTTATACATGGGCATGGTGACCCTCTTTTTTATACGGGACGCAATAGCTCACCACCTCTCGCAGTTGCCCGCACTGCAAGAGGTGCTTACACGCCTGGCAGAGCCAAGCGCCGCCATTTGGGACTACCCCTCCCGCCTGGTGGCCTGGCAGTCCATCGGCATGGCGGCTCCACCTTAGACGCGGCATAAAACTGAGTGTGAAGAAAGGGATGTGTGGAAGGTATGGGTGGAAATTAAGCAGGTTGTTAAAAAAAAACGTTCCGAACCGGAGCTCAGGGGTTAGGGAACGTTGCCCCTTTCCCCCTCATCCCCGATCCGGGACGGTTGGCTTGAGAAGAAGGTCAGCATCTACCCTGTGAAATTAAATGCTGACCATTGAAAGTTGTGGGAGAGGTTGTATGAAAAGCGACGAAGTATGGCAGAAATACAGACTATCTGAGAGAAGGGAGATAGGCTAAGCTGGGGCCGGACGGAACGCTGGATCCCGTCAGCATGGCGGCCAGGATGGCAAATCGCCGCGCCCCTTACGGGGAATAAAATACACAAATTTCAGAATGAGAATCGTTGGCAAGTCCGAAGGCACTAGAGGCCGAGCTTCATTGGAAGCGTGGAGAAAAGGGCAGAAAGAGCAGTATAAATGTGCTTTGCCTCAAACCAGCCAGTGGAGAACCCCTCATGACCCAAGGGAGAAGCTTTCCGTTCCGCCTCAGGGAGAGTATGGAATGAATACCACTTTGAAAGGTTACGATACGAAAGATTACTTTAGTGAGTGTTTGAATGAAAGGGGATGGAAGAGAAAGCGGTGTTGCAAATGGCTTTGCCGTGTGGAACCGTAGGCAGTCGGGGCCCCTTAGTTAAACTCGACGCACAGCCGAAATGTTTTGTCTTTAGCGTTCATCTTTTGACGCAAATTCGCCATAACAACTAAGAAATTCGGGAAGAAAGTCTTGCGGTGGGGGTGGGGGGTTCACAGTCACACATCCAATCTTTATTCATCCACACATGGTACTTAAGACCATTTGTACTAGATTGCCGCTCAAGTTTTATAATCAATTCTTTTCTGAATAGGATTTCTGTTGGTTCAATTTCCATGCTGGGGAATATCATAGAGAGCACCAGGCTCCTCCCAACATCCAGATGTCCCTCCCAAAACACCTCTCTCACCTGTGCACCACGGTTTCTCCCGGTTGAAGAACGACTTTGGCCGTGTATTCGTTGATGGTTGCCAAAATCGTATCTGTTGCATTGGGAGATTCTTGGTTCGTCTGATCTATCAAGGTGGCGTTGGCGTTCAGGATATGGCTGATGGCGGATATCATTTTGGCAGCCACCTAAAAAAACAAAACAATTAAGGCATCTCCGGCACTTTTTATAAATTCAAGAGGTCATCCTGGTGATTGCCTTCATGAGACGCTATTTGAAAATAAGTAGGTAAAGTGGTCGATGAAGAGAAAATGTTCGGAACGAAGAATGTGCGAAGATGCAAAAGAGGAGCCAACTTGGACTGATGCACTTCGAGAACAAAGAAAAAAATACTTGATTTCTTCTTCCTGTGAAGACAAACGTCGATTCGAGATAAGAAAAGAAATTAGTATAATTAATCAACGGGAGATTTTAGTGCATGAAGAATGAAACTAGGCCAGGCATAAGAAGAAAAAAGATGGATAAAAATAATGAACAGAAAAGAGAAACAAGGATGTATCGAACTTCGTCAATCGCAAATATTAAGCTCGGGAGGGGGTACTAACTCCCAAGAACAAGTTCGCAACGTTACCACAATTAAGGGGGGGCCGCACCTTCTGGGAGGCTCTCATGAGGGAATCAGGTTAGAGAGGAGGGAAGCTGTTGCATGCTGAGTGAATTTTATAGCATCCTCTGTGGTAGTGGACCATACAAGAACTAGGAAGTGGTAGTTCTTTTGCAACTCAAACTCACATGGAATATATCCAAGTGGGTTGGTGCCACTACAGGAGTAAATCTAGGTTGGATGGTCGTGTCATATCCACTTGGAAAGGACCTAACACACTACAACTATTACAACTCTAACACTACAACCTAACACTACAATTCTATTAATTCTTTCCCTACAGGGTGGCTAAAGTATAAAAAGCACAGCCTTGTCTGCCTGTGAAAACCTAATTGTGATAGGTAGCTACCACTTAAGCAGACCACTAAGCCAATACCGTCCAAAACCACCTTCCCCGTTCTCCCCATATCACTCCTTAAACACATCCACACTGCCTTCACCCACAGACACAAACAATCTCAAGGCCCCCCCCCCTCCCAATGATGGGGGTTTTACCGCCGATCCTTACTCATATAAGATGTCTTTTTTTCCTCATAGGGATCTACAGTTTAACGTAGGATTCGAACCCCGGGTATATACAGCGTAGGACAGGCGCCGCGAGGTCGACCCGAAACGGGACTCCATCTGGCAACTTACTACACTCAATGTGGCTTAACTTAGCTGTAATCGGAAGCAGTATTTCCACTCTGCCATGCCATAGCCCTGCCGCTAAATAATATCCTAAATGGACCACTTCCCAAAATCAATAAATGTAGAGAAATCACTACACGTCACAGCGTAATCTTAGCCCAGCTAAGATCAGATCGCTTCTAATCTCCCAAAACACTACAACTTGCGCCACATGTAACAATGGCGAATACCACGCTAAACACCTTTACCTCGATTGTCCTATCCTCGCACAAGCACGAAACAGACACCACCACCCCATCAGTCATCCACCCAGGAAATGTGTGGACGTCCCTGGGGGTTTACCGCTTCACTCAGGAGAGGAAGGGACGCTAAAAAGCAAGCAAATACCTTACCCCAGTATCAGCAACAGCTTGATTGACAAGATGCGCTAATGTGCTGATAGACGATGCCATAACGGTCGCGTTTGATTGACGAGACGACGCAGTTATGTTTACGATTTGATCCGCCGCTCCTTCGGCCGTCTGACATGAGCTCGTGTTCGGGGTAAGCCAGGAAAGAGTAGTACTTCCTGGGGGTATGGAACAAGTTCTCGAAGCGTGGTAGATAGAAGGGTAGGATCGAGTAATTCTACGATGGAGTTCTTCGGTATCGACTTCAGCTTCGACTCTGACGGACCTTTGACTCCTATTCGGTGATTCTGAAGTGTCCACACGCTGTTGATGGGAGCGAAAACGACAAACCTTACCTCTCCATTTGTTTACAGACAAAATTATTATTGCAACAAAAACGGACGTACAGGTGATTTATTACCGTCAAATAACCATATTTGTCACAATATGGTTTATATATCATAAAATAGGTGGAAACCAACGGGGGCCACCAGAAAGATGTTCGTGTAGAACATACCTCTCCCTCCCATCACTGCTATAGCGTGGTAAAAGACGAACTAAATATGACCGAAACCATGAGTGAAATGAATGCAAACAATGAGTTTGGAAAAACTTTTCTAGTATAATAATCCTATGAATGAAGTGGTTTGGGCTCAAGTCAATGGACTCGCCGGTGTTGCTTTATTCTATCCCAAACTTAAGGTTAGAAGGAAAGACCTGAGAAAAAGGGAGTGTTAGGAGGGTGACCATCGCTCCCTAGCTGTCTCCAACCACAGGGCAACAAAGGCCAATCAAGTGGGTGGAAATAGGGAAAACACTGATCCCCCTCCTTACTGGGGAATAGTGAAATTCACCTAAAGATCAGAATGACATGGTAAACACTGACCCCTACCCTTACGGGGGAATAATTAAATTCACCTAAAGCTAAGAATGACAGGGAAAACACTGACCCTCCCCCTTACTGGGAAATAATAAAATTCACCGACAGATCAGAATGACAGTCTCTGACAAGCCCAAGGAAACAAGGAGTTGGACTTCGTTAAGGGCGGGGCGAAGCAGTAAGAGGAGTAGTAGCGTGTTTTGCACCAACAAGCGACCAGGTAATCCTGCGTGGCCCGAGGGAGGGTCATTCGTTTTGCCTCTGGGGGGAAGTGGGTATCCTAAACACTTCGGCAGATTTTAAAACGGAAGAGTAATTCGTTGTCTGTCTGAAGGAGTGGGGGCGGGAGACAGCGATGTTGTAATTGGCTATACTCGTATGTTTATGTGTGTCAGTGGATGAAGCTACCTGTCTGCAAGCAAGAGACTAAGCGCGAGGCCGATCTGCGACTAGCTCCCTACGCCGTGTCACACATAGGATAAACAGCTGGCCACGCCCATCGGGTCAAACCAACACGGTAAGAGGGGGCCCAACCCCACCAGGGACTTACAACGTAGTCGTAGTTATTCGAGTCGCTCGATGCATTGGGCGGTAGTCGAACTTCGACCACAGGGCCGTCGAGGAGGTGCGGGAGGAGTTGGTAGGGGCAAGGAAGGAACGCGGTGTTTCCCAGAGATGTGGGGGGCCAATCGAAGACCCCCTGCGAAGAAATGCTCTGGGCAGCTGGGCATGACCACGGAGAAGCTACGAAAGGGAGGCGAGGTTATTCAAGAAAATGGCGAAGTTAGAAGAGAAATGGTTGGGGTGAAGAGCTCGAAGAGTCAAAAGAGGAGACTACGAAGCGGCCGCCATTACACGAAGGTAAAATCTGGCCTCTACTAGCGAGGGCATGGACGTAGCAAGAGTGACGTGCGTTGGAAGATGGAAATAAAGACAGAGGTAAAAAGGAATGTAGGATGAGAACTACAGCAACTCGTCAACCCACATTGGAGGGAGATTGATGGAACAGCCGAAATCCGAAAGAGATGCAAATAGATTACCCGCAGGAAAAATAAAAAATAAAACTATTTAACCTGCTTTCCATGAAGGAAGCCTTTCTAAAAATATTATTATTATTTTCATTATTATTATTTCATTATTAATTGCGCTACCCATTTCTTTCCTCCCGCGTAATCCCCGGCGAGATAGTGAAATCCGCATAAAGAATAGTATGATAACCGCAGTCAATCTCGAGGTTTGACGTAACCACCGAAAGTGAAAAATCTTCGTGGCTCAATGGAGAGCCACCCGCGCTACGGCGGTGGAGCTTAGATCGGAAGCGTAATATCTTCGGTAGATTACGTAGAAGGAAAAAGTAGGGAAAAAGTTAAAGAGGCAGCTTGTTGTGACTGGCTGTATGTGATACGTACGTATATGGATGGAACCATCTACATGCATGTGTTTAACTCGGGACTCGGTCGTTATTAGCGGGAGCTCCCTACAAACGCGGATTTTGTTCTACCTTTACGCCAGGACTCGAACCAGCTACCCAGGTGTGGAAATCCTGTGCCTTAGCCACTAGGTTACGAGACCTACAACCATCACTTTTTTCATAATATTTAAAGTCCTTTCTGGCGTTCACCAGCAAGGGCAGGGCCACCGTTTTAAAGCCCTAAAAACTCGCTTCCATTGGAAGGGACAAAACTCGAAAAAGGAAATAAAAACTCACTCGTTGTTGCTTTGATCCCGACCCCGCATACGTCGCCTGGGAAGAAAAATAAATTAAAGGCATGAAGAGGGGTGAGGTGTAGGTTTTATAAGTTTAACTTGGAGTTTTAAAGTTTTGGGGGGGAAGGGAGTTTAATTTGGGACTTTAGTGTGTATGGTGTTAGGTTCGAAAATCTGACTTCGGAGTTTTAATCTTGGAGGGGATGATTTTTTATGCCCGCATGAGTCCATTTCCGTTTTACTAATATGGAAATAACTGGCCAGGAGGAAATTATTCCACTTATTATTCAAATTACCTGTGAAGTTGGGAGGGCATAGACACTTATAGCCAACGCCGCTATCCTCCGATAAGCAAGTGCCTCCATTTAGGCATATGTTACCATAGGCAACGCAGGAGTTCACGACTTCACAACGGGTCCCGGAGAAACCACTTAGGCACACACATTCGGGTGTTCCGTCCTCCCGCCTGAAAGGGAAGAGAGGGTAAGACGAGTGAGATTGTTAAGAATTGATTCACGCAACAACTTTTACATTTTTTTGCTCCTTGGCCTGGTATCTGTTAGCCCTCTGACTGATGAAACATGTATATGGCTTGTCGGGGCGGTTCGAAGTGTAGGCAGCGTTCAGTAAGGTGCTTTGTGTTTGCGTCGTTGTGGTCGTTTGGACATTTTGTAGTGAAGAGGGTATAGTTTTTGTTTTTGCGTGTAGGTGATTGATTAACCTAGATTAGGCTTTGTTTTGTGTCAGTTGGAGTTTTTAGACATTGAGTATGGCTATCGTTGGTACGAGGCTCGGGAGGTGCGATGGACTGTGGTGCGAGTGAATTGTTCTTCAATGAGATGAGTGGGGTTTTTTTGTTGTTCAAGAAATGACTAGCGAGTGCTCGTATTGCATTTAGTTTTGGGGGAAGCTTTGGCACGGGTGTTGATGAAAAGGTGATTTGTGTCGAAAGTAAGGCCGATAATTGTGAGGGCTTTCAGTGAGTGGGCTATGGGCGATGTTTAAAAATGTTTTGGTGGCAATCGGATTCTTGTATGTGAGAAGTGAACAGAATTAATGAGCAATTTGGGGTGGGGGGTTCATTCTCTAATCGTCTAGTCACGGTTCTAGACTGGAAAAGTATGTACTTCCATGCTTGTTGGGTGTGTTTATGTTGCTGTGTTGCGAGGTTATGGTGAAGTCATTAGCTTATGACTGTGTTACCATGGTGTGGCCGTCGGGGAGGGAGGTTATCTATTAGTGGAAGAAGGTGGGGTGTACACAAATATAGAGGGGTGCATTATCTCTTAGAACTTTTGAGTGTGTAATTTGGGTGCAGCTGCGTATGTGGAATTTTCTGGGAGAGGATGTAGCGTGGGGATGTGTCGAATACTTTGTTGATCTCGAAGGCAATCGGTGTCTTTTTCTTTGGGGAGGGGTATATTTTCGTCAAGGAGGGAAGTTTTTGTCCGAATCAATGTTGCGTAGGGGCAAGTGAGATGTATGGTATGATGCGTTTTAAGGAGTTCTTCTAGTGGTTTGAATATTATGAATAAGTAAAAAATGGGGCATTAGGATGATGTCAGAATGTGGTGGTGGAACCAAGAGTAGTTAGGACATAGGTGCTTCAGGTGTAATGCTGAGATGTGCTCTGAAACTATGGAGATTTTCAAGGATTTGATGAATTTGGTTAGTTGCTGGTTGGAGGGAAGGATATGTGGTGTTGATATACGGACACTTTTATCATTATGTTAAGTGAAGAAGTTGCTATATGGCTACTTTTGGAGTGTTTCCTTGGGTTGTGGCAGATTCTTTGGGGAAAGGGATTGTGTTATGTTTCCTCCCATTGAATTTGAGGCACAATACCAACGAGGGGTGTATCGCGCAAAGAGTGTGTTAAGGCAGATGTAAAGAAAGGGGTGTCGGTAGAGAAAGTGAGAGTGAATGGAAAATAGACGCAGTTCCGCCGGTAGACATCGCATATGGGCGGGACAATCGTTCAGATGTCACCCGCACCCAGGTTGACCTATATTACAGATGACATCGCCTTAGGGGTGCTTGTTAGGAAAGCTTCGTGAGTTGTAGAAATGGTTTTGTGTTGTTTGTGTAGTAGTTTCATTGTTTCCCAGAGTTTTGTTATTATTTAGTTCATGCTTATTGTTTCCCGTTCATTGTTTTCTGGGGCTTAATCATTTTTAACTTGAGTTTATTAAAGTTATCGATGTTATGGGTAATTTACCGGGCGGGTGTTCTGGTTGTAACGTCTTCTGGGGCCTGGAATGATGCGCGTTTAGCTAGCTCGCTTTCATTTATTCTTAGGTGAAATCTTTGAGAGCAGCATCCAGATCTAGGACCTCCAGTATGTTAAACGTGTTGAGTTTATGTTCTCTATACTGAATAAAGTTGGACTAGATTGTGTATGTGTGCTTGAACGTGTGATTGATAAAGTGAGCGAGTTCGCAGGTGAAGAAGGAATTTTCATCTGGTGGGAGGTCGTGTATGACCATTCTTATCTTTCGCATTTAGGGAAAGGGGTGCGGAACGTGATTTCTGGGAATCATTGTTGTGAGGGTATGGAACGTACATACTCGCATGCCACCAGACAATCGTGGGAACGAAAGAAATTTGTCGTTTGAGTTGACCTTCGTCTCCTCTCTCTCCCTCCCACTCTCCCTCGACATTCTACCGCCCTCCTCCGCCTCCCCCTTCACCTAAGTCGTTATCCGTGCAAACTTCCCCAACAGGCGAAAGGAAGTCTGACGAAAGAAGGCCTATCTCACAGAGAAGCCTAAATTCTATTTGCCTTCTTTATGATACCATGGAGATTTTCCAGAAGGCGCTGCGATAAGCAAATTGTCGTAAATGGAATCTCTCTCTCGGTTTCACACAGTTCGCGGTATAAATGACAACGCCGTTCATCCCTCTGGAGAAGTGTTCCAAACCTACTCGCGTAAACCTCACGTTGAACGAGAGTCGTTGCCGTAACGTATCGACTGCCAACGCGCCGCTGAGTTAACTTGGTCGCTGTCTCAAAGTGTTCCTGAGGCAAATCCCGCCCCACAGAGTCTGTGACTAGAAGAATACGCTCTGTTGCTCAACGTAACTTGAGAAAGAAAAAGGAACATCCAAATAGTTACTGGAAGCTACTATTTGTTAGTGTCACATCCAGTTAGGAGTGAACTAACCGGAACTGCAGTCAGCAGCCCCGAACCCGTCGTCTTATCCCCCCTCTCCCCGAGAACTCGTGTTAACGCCACCCGAACCACCCCGTCTGGACCTGAGTAGTCGTCTCTCCAATCCATCACAATTAATGGAAATCTGTAAACCCACTATCCCTCTATTCTTAAATTACCTATTTAATTAACAGTGATTGATACTCCCATTGAGTCATTATAAATCTAGACGCTTAACGTCAGTGTTATCCTCCCCTCCTTTTTTATTATTATTTATAATTGCTGTCAACCCGGACTAATCCGGTTTAATATTTAATCCTTATTTAACTAAATGCCCGTTTAACTATTGCTACTCATTAATATTTTGGTGTAAAGTAAAGTTTATTTTTGTAGTGTGTTTATTTGTAGCTTCTCCTTTTTGACGTACGAGTGGCAAGACTTTAATTAAGAATCCCTTCGGCTAATTTATTCAACCTTTATTATGCACTCTACGAATTTAACAATCACAAACCTCCCCCCCAGTCACAAGTGGGACTTTTATAGTGAGAATCCTGGCCACGGCGCAACCCGCCTCTAACAAGCTTTCGCACGTTCAGTAGGAATTAAAGCCTAAATATATATATATATATATATATATATATATATATATATATATATATATATATATATATATATATATATATATATATATATATATATATATATATATATATATAATGATCGTAGATTGAGTCATAAGGTCTCAATACCATCGACTTAAACAAAAGCAGAGTGTCCAGATCAAGGACTAGAATAATTATTGGACCAGACTATGAGCAATTCTACGACAATTGTGGTTGGTTGTTGTTATAGGGTGAGATTAGATAAGTTCCCGTAATTCAGTGTGTTTAGCGGGTGTAGTTTTGCTAGTAGTACCTCGCCTCTTGGCTGGTTATTTTGGGCGAAGAGCCAGTTTTTTTAGTGTGTCGAAGTCTTCTCCCGGAAAGAGGTTTGGGATGCTCGCAAGGGCTTCGAAGTAGTGTATGCAATGCAATGGGCGTCGCATTGAAGTGGATAATGATATGTATGTTTATGATATTGTAGGCAGTGTTTCTTAGTTTAGTTTGTATCGAGAAGAGTTGTGTGTTGGGGGCGTTGTAGATAGAGCTTTCTTGTTTGAAGAGCGGTACTCCTGCTGCATAGTGGGGTAGTGTGACCTTGAGTTATGTGCAGGATTAAGAATGAGCAGCGGCATTTGACACGAGCAAGAGTCATACCCGCCATTTCCACGGCTTAATCGCTCGGTTGGAACCAAATTAACGGGGTTTAAACCTAGACGATCTCGATCGAGTTACTCAAGTGCTACATCTACAGGGAGATCTAGGAGGCACGAGCTAGAGAACTCGATTTGGACAATTATATTCTCAACCCAGTGGTTCTCAAGTGGCAATAAAACCATTTACGCTACAAAGCACAAATCCACGCAGCATTTCCCCAGGTCAAATTAGTCCTATATAATGATGGAGTGCTGTGTGATGTAGCATTTCGTTCAGTCAGGGCTCATCCCTGGGCAAATAACTCTTAACAGGCACCCTCCATGTCCCCCTATCATTCACTTGTGCCTCGGTCAGCCCTCTTTCATACACAAACAAAATCATCCCAACTTACCTTTTAGGTGCTCTTCAACACCTTCGCACATCTTGCACTCACTATCGTATCTCTTCCCTTGCCCATCTCAATCCATTCCCACACCACCTCAGAATATTATCATTCACAACCTCATTTCCACCATAAATACTTTCTACCCAATCCTTCGTCACACTATACCTTTTGCACATCAACTAAATTGTCCATTTGCACCGTTTTCACTCGATCTTTTTGCTTCTTCTCCTTTCACAACAGTCACTCTTGTACACCAACATTGTCAACAATATACTAGCATGCAGTATCTTCCTGATGCTCGACGGGATCTTTAAAAACCACCGTGACACATTCGACCCTCCGATCCTCTTTGTTGCTTCCCATTCAAAGTCTGCTTTATCTGCGCAACCCACATTCACCATTAATCATTTATACATTTCGCACTTATTAGAGAGTAACACAAATGGTTCTAATACCAAACTTCCACCATCATCACCCTTGGTTTCTCCCTTACAGATAACTAATTCCTCGATCTACATTTTTAAATCCTTCTTACTCTCCGCCAGTACCACCACATCATCCGCATATAAGAGTATAGAACTTATGACTCAAGCTTGCATCCCTTTCCCACATCTCCATTTTAATTGTCTTAGCATTCTATTCATAAATATAGTAAACAGCTATGGCAACATCTCACAACCCTGTTTTATCCCCCTTACTTATACCAAACCACTCTCCCCGGCTATTGTTCACCAAATGCACGCCTTAATTCAAACATACATACTCTTTCCACCATACAATAGCTTACCACTTACTCCATACATCCTTAGTACCTGCAATAATGCTATCCCATCTAAACGAGAAAAAGCTGTCTCCATTTATTTTATATAGAGCCCATCTGGTGACTGCCTACTAGGGCAAAAGTACCAGTAATCTACTTATACCTAATGAAAGCTAGATAAAAAAAAATGAAAAATTAAATGAAATAAAAAAATATTCAAAATACCAAAAGAAATAAAAACCGACCAAAAAAAACAACACGAAAACAGCAAGAACAAGAAGAAAGCAAGCTTCGGCACCGGGGAAGAGGTGGGTCCATACCCGGCGTAGGAACATGCGACCTACAACAGAGAAAGTAAAATAAAATGGAAGAGGCCAGCCTCCTCCAAAAAGACAGATAGTCCACAAGAACCTCTGTGCAAGAAACTCTCCTGAATACAAGGGAAGAGCGGTAGCGAACCTGCTCGTCCAGATTACCAGGACAGGTAACGTGTGTGAAGATCGCCCAGACTGGGACATTCAACAAGAATGTGCTTAACAGTCTGATGGACCACGGAGTGGTCGCATAAAGTGCAGGCGAGTGCGCCATCAAATGTCGGGGTGTGTAGCGAGTGCGCCCAATTTGAAGACGACAAAATACGACCTGAAGCCGTCTCGGCATTGCAGAGTAGGTACATGGGAATAGTCATGGCGCAAGGGCACGCAAATTTAGGTTACCCTCGGTTTTCTCCCATATCTTTTACCAAGCAGCACAGAATGCTGCCCTGATTTCTACCATGTAGTCGATGTGAAGAGCCAAATTCTGGTCGGTGGTCAGTCTTCACGGATACTTTGGCGCTCTCATCGTCGCACTCATTCCCCGCAAGTCTCATTTGTCAAACTTGGGGCACGCGTGGCGTCATGGATACTTATAACTAGAGGGTGTGGAGATTATAATGCCTCGGGAATACTCAGAGCGCTTTGTGAGTCTCTTCAAGATCAAAATTCGTTCTCCGAGCCAGGCACGACGCGTTATATTCCGTGCCGAGCGGTGTATTGCAACTAGCTCGGCCGTGAAGACAGACTGAGCGCCGCTGATTTTAAACAGATGAGATACGACGTGGAACTTAGCCACCTCCTGGAACTTGAAGCCATCCGTATACACTGGCACCGATCCAGCATGGCACGTTTTAAGCTGCATAAGGCTGAACGCAATGCTTCCGGCACTGTAGAAGATTTTGAAGCTTTTAAAGTGGTTCTGCATAGACGCCACGCTAGAGGGGTGGTGTGCGATGCAGAATCAAGGGCCTCACTAAACCGATAGCTACACCGAGGTCTCGATGAATATTCCTAGCTATAAACCTAAAGTGCTTAGTGTATGACTGGCGTATCTGGGCGGCATATGCACGGTAGAGATGGGCTGCAGATGCAGTGGGAGCCGTTGGCGACTGGAGGAGGTGCATGCTCGCCCGTTGAGGAGCATAATGCACTGTAGACTGGCAGCCGAAGTGGACCAATTTCTCTATCAACTTACATACGTTAGAGAGATCGGGCAAAAAGGGGCCGAAAAGCGATCACAGTAGCCATTAGCGAGGTGTTTGGGAGAATAACTTCTGCCCACATCCTGTCCAACAAATATAACAGAAAGGCCATGCTACACTCAGATGTCGAAGAATAGTATAAGAGAGATTGTCCGAACTAGGTGTTGATAACATCCACCACGGATGCGGGGTCCGAGATTGCAATCAGATTGTCCAGGAGAAAGAAAGGGGTTGTCTTGTAAGAGCTTACTCCAAATATTTTTAATTTGCTTGCACACATCTGCTAGAGGAGGCTTTTCCTTAAGTGAAAATACGTATACCGCCAGGAAGAGTGACGGAGGTGCTTTTAAACATACTGGAACCTAGCCTTAGCTCTACAAAATTCACTGAAAATGAAATTGTTCGCACGGCACTTATAGCGCAAGTACAGAGGAATAGCACTTCTGTTTGAGGGCCGTCTCAAACTCTGCTGAACAGCACAGAGGCAGTCGACATGCAAAACGGAGAAGAACTCAATGGCCGATTTTTCTTTTAATTTTAGGGGCCCATCTGGTGACAGCCTACGTGGTCAAAAGTCGCCGTATTCACTAAAAAAAAAAACAAATAACATGGCTAAAAAGAGTATAGGCTAAAAACAAAGACAAAATGGCCAGAGGTTCTAGGAATAATAGTTAAGCCCACGGCGATGAGATTGCCGGAGAAGAACTCAACGGCCTCATCTACCGACCTAAACTCCTCCACTGAAATAAACAATCAGTCATTTCCACAAATGCGGACCACCGCGCCAAGCACCACTGGAGCGGGCTCCCGTGCGTCAGCGGCCCAGAAAAAGATATTCGTATGGGAAAGTGATGACTACAATGAATTTTTTATTATTATTAAGAGCCAATCTGGCGACCTCCTACTTGGGCAGAAGTCGCCGTACTCACGATAGACTAGTACTAGGCTACATTAAAATAATAATATGTAAAAAAAAAAACGACCAAAAACACCAATAACAATAACCAAAAAAAGAAAAAGGGCAACGAGCAGGAAGCACGCTCCGGCTTTGGGGGGGGGGGAGGCCCGCCCTACTCCAACGCAGGAACGTGCAACCTACAAAAACAAATCCAGTTAAATAAACTGAAGGACGCCGGCCTCTTCCAAATTGTCACAAAATCCACAAGTCAGTGTGCACGAATCCGTCCCGAATACAAGGAACAAGCGGTAGCGACGCCGCTCATCACTGTATCGGGACAGGTTGCGTGTAGGAAGATCACCCAGATTGGGACATTCAACAAGAATATGCCGAAGAGTCTGGGATACAACTCATTCATCACAATATGGTGCAGGCGAGCGTTCCATCAAATGGCGGTTCGTCCCGCGAGTGTGTCCAATTCGGAGACGAGAGAAAGTGACCTGAAGCCATGGGGTATGTCCATGGGAACAATCGCAGCGCAATAGCACGCAACTGTATGTTCCCCTCGACCGTCTCCCATCTTCTTTGCCAAGCAGCCAGGAGAGCTGCCTGTATTTCTACCAACTAATCGGTGTGATGACGAACCAAGAGCTGGTCCGGTCGCCCAGTCCTCGAGGGCTCTTTAGACCCCTCATCGGCGCGCTCATTACCCGCAATTCCTACAAAAAACTAAAAAAGGAAAGCAAAGCAACAAGAAGAAAGCACGCTCCAGCGTCGGGGTCAGAACAGCCTGATTTGGCGCAGTAACATGCGACCTACAACAATGCAGTCGTCGCAATAAGGTGGAGGCAAGCGCTCCATCCAATGGCGGTGCGTGCCGCGAGTGTGTCCAATTCGTAGACGAGAGAAAGCTAACTGAAGCCGTCGCGGGATTAAGGTGTAGGTCCATGTTAACAATCGCGATACAATGGCACGCAACTGTAGGTTCCCTTCGACCGTCTCCCATCTACTTTGCCAAGCCACCTTGAGGCCAGTCCGTATTTCGGCCATGTAATCAGTGTGAGAAAGAGCGAAAGACTAGTCTGGTCGCCCAGTGCTCTCGGACTGTTTTGTGCCCTCATCGGTGCGCTCATTCCTCGCAATTCTTGCATGTCCAGAAGCCTAGGAGAAGATAATCTCGACATCCACCCGGCTCGCCAAAACCGTGGCGTCACGGATATCGCGAACCAGGGGATGCGGAGATTCAAATGCCCTGAGAGCAATCATGGCGCTTTGTGAGTCGCTATAAATCACAATCTGGTCTCGGAACTGGGCACGTCGCATAATCTGCAGTACCGAGCGGTGTATTGCAACTAACTTAGCCGTGAAAACAGACGCAGCGTCTGGTAGAGACCATCAACTTCCAACAGAGGGGATAAGGCGTAGAAACAGACCCACTCTTGGGATTTGGTGCCATCCGTATACACTGGCACGGTTCCAGCGGGACACGAAGTGTGCTCCAAAAAGGCAGAACGCAATACTCTCGGCACTGTAGAAGCTTTGGGAGCAGAAGCGTTGCGACATATGGTCAGCGGGGAAACCTTCCAGGGCGGTGTCCTGGAGAGAACCAGTAGAACCAACGGCCCGAGAGCTATGCCGAGCTCTCAAACGAGTTTCCTAGCCTTACACTCGAAGAGCTACGGGCATGACGGGTGTATCTCGGCGGTATAGGCACCGTCGAGATCAGCTGCAAATGCAGTGAGAGCTGTTGGCGACTGAGGAAGGCGCAGGGTTCGCGCGCAGAGGAGAATAATGCACTATGCACGGCGCAGAGCGAGTAGCATCTCCACAGCGTCGACAAGCAGGCTCTCAATGGGGAAAGCACCGGGCACCAGGCGAAGGACGGTCTGGTGGATCAAACCCACCTTCCGCAATACACGCTCGGCTGCGGATGCATAAAAGTCGCATTCGTAGTTGAGCCTCGAACGAACAGCGCCAAAGGAGCTAGAACTCACGGAACGATGAATATCCATTGCGCAGGTACAAGGGACTGTGAGGCTACGAATATGAGCCTTCCAGGTGAGGCGTCGGTCAAATACAAGACCAAGGAAACAGGTCAAGTCCACCACTTCCAGGGGCACCCCATTTAGAAACAAGTCTGGGTCAGGTTGGAGCCATGGATGGCGGTCAGAAGTGCACCATCTTGGTATTGACTAAGGAAAACCGAAACCTGTGCGTTTCGGCGCAGCAAGAGACGCGGTTCAATACCTGTTGGAATCGACGCTCCAGAGAGGCATCTGAACCGCACCAGATCAGATCGAAAGGTCGTCCACGCAGAGCGTAGCAAGAACATTTTCCGGCAACACTGAGGTGATGCCGTTGGTGCTCAGGGCAAAGAGGGCGACACTAAGGAAACCTCCCTGCGGGACACCCGCTTCCTGCTCCATTGGGCCGAAGAGGGTTTTTCCCCTCTTTAGGCGAAATCGACGATCTCGCAAAAATTCAGATATAAAAATTGGAGAGTCTCCATGATAGCCTATCGCAATGCGGCATCATAGGCTTTCTCGAGATTGAAAAACACCGTGGCGTAGTATTTACTACGAAGGAAGTTGTCACAGACGTCATTTACCAGTCAGAATAAAGCATCTGACACTTAATTAAACTTGCGGGAGCAGCACTGTGCAGAAAGAGATGGCCTCCGATGTCCAGAAAAAAGGCTACTCTTATATTTACCAATTTCTCCATCAACTTGTACACACAGGAATTTAGAGAGATTGGGCGGAAACCGGCCAGGGTAGAGTGATCTATCCTCGATTTGCGAAAAGCGAGCACAGTTGCCATTCGTCAGGAGTTTGGGAAGATTTCCCTCTGTCCAGATTCTATTTAACAATCCTAACAAAAATGCCATGCCTCGCTCACCTCGGTTTCAAAGCATGGCATACGGAACATCGTGCGCCTCAGGAGCGGTGTCTCTGCACTATGCGAAAGCGGAAAGCAACTCACTCAATGTAAGTATGTAATTAATGGATTCTTCGGTTCTGCTATTTTAGTTCAGTCAGCGGCCTTAAGCGACATCATGAAGTGCATCGTATGTTGGCGGAGCAGCATCCCGGCTAGAGTAGAATGCGGAGTAAGTAGTCGCAAATGACTCCGCCACGGAGGGAGGGTCAGAGATTGCAGTCCCATTCTCCTTGAGAACGGGAGAGGGTCCTGTGACAACTCGCCTTGAATCCTTTGACCCGCTTCCACACCTCTGCTAGAGGGGTCTTCCCGTTAAGTGAAGACACGTATGCCGGCCAAGAAGAGCGGCGGGCGTGCTTCGAAAGAAACCGGAACCTATCCGTAGCCCGACGAAATTCGCCGACAGTGAAATAGTTCGGCCGGCGCTGATAGCGCATGTAGGCATAACGCTTCTGTTTGAGGGCCATTTCACACTTCAATGACAAGCACGGGAGTGTTCGGCGTGCAAAACGGCCAGACGTTCTAGAAATATCAGCTAGGCCCACGGTAATGAAGTTGCTGGAGAAGAACTCAACGACCTCATCTACAGACCTAAACTCCTTGACTGAGATAAGGAAATCAGTCATTTTCTGATATGCTGACCAACGTGCCCGCGCTAAGCACCATCGAGGCGGGCTCTCGGGCGGCAACGGCCCAGAAAATTATATTTGAATGGGAAAGTGATAACTACCATGGAGGTCATCAACCACCCTCTAACCCAAATCAGGCTGTGCATCCTGAGAGGACAAAGATAGATCGAGGCAGGAAAATGAAGCCGTTCTCGGGCAGTGATGCGCAAACTCATCCACATTTAGGACACTTCTTCAGCTCGTCGATCATGTCGAAGAGCTTGACCTCGGGGATTAATCGAGTATTCTTCGCCGCAGAGAGAAGGCTACCGTTCAGACATCCAAGCAAGAGAAAGGGCATCGGCAACCGTGCCAAAATGGGGCGGAAGTCCCACGTGTCAAGGTCGGCCTACGGTGGAATGTGCAGTAGCTGTGGAGCTGCACAGCTACCTCCTGAAAGAGGTATCTAAAGCAAAGAGAAGAACGGAGACATCAGGGCGGGTGTAAATCACCCATGCTCACGCCCGGCTGCCATCCCGTGGTAATGGGTTCGCAAAACCCTTATACCCCGGGATGGTGGGCAGAGGGTACGCGCCCAGCATGGTCTGATGCAAAAAGATAACTAACGAGGAACGGTACGAAACGAGCCTCCGCAACTCCTCTTAGTCGGCCCAGATTCCGCCGCAATTCCATTGAAGTAATATACCTCCACGCTTAGGTCGCAGGAGATGCGGGAGCCCTCTTCGAAGAGAAAACCAAACGGGAATGGCCGTACGCTCCACGGGAGCAGAACTCCGGGCGCTGTGGATGATTTTACGCAGTTATTGGGGGAGGATGTGCTCACCATTAGTCGTTTCCTCCATTCGCCTCGAAGCCTTAGATGAGCGTGACGGCTTCGGAGCCGGAAGACCCTCTTTTGAAGGACCCACCGTCTCTAATAAACACAGCTAACCACGGGTATGGGCGAAGGAGCCGAAGACTAGTCCATATAGAACATCACTTTAGAGCTGGCCGACCATGGGGCGGTCAAGGTCGAACGTGTGATGAGAAAACGTGGAGGGGCCTTGAGACCCACCCCCACAGTCTTCATCACGTTCGACTGTGACAAGCTCCCTGAGTCGGAACGTGCCGGTTGGTACCACTACCGTATGAAGGCATTCATGCCACTGACGCGAAGGTGCTATTACTGTCACCGCTTCGGCCATACGAATCGCTCATGTAGACGTGCAACGTCGGGGTCACCCGAAGTATGTGTAAATGGCTCCAAGGCCGCGAGGATAAGTCCAAATCGTGTGTGGCCAATTGTGTCAATTGCGAGGAGCCGCACAGCGCTTCTTCGAAGCAATGTGGTGCATATTTTCTTAAAAAAAATTCTGGCCGTTCAGGTCCAGGATCGACTCTCATTCCGAGAGGCTAAGGACTTGGTCATGGCGCGCCCGGCTCTGCTTGGGACGCCTTACGCCTCAATGGTAGAAAGAGACCCTCTGCTCGTGGCTCATCCAGGCCAACGAGCAAAGTTGTTTCCGCGCCCATTCGGAGTGTTTTTGCGGGTTCTACTCAACCCAGGCGCTTCCCTGTTAAAGCTGGCGGCACAAAGGGTTCACCCCCATCCCCGACTAAAACCAGGGCCCCCCCCTTCTTTGCCCCAGCGTAATGGTTTACCCTAAGGGAAAATGGCCACGCGCCTCCACCAAGTCGTTAGAATCACAACAGGCATAACCCCTGAAGTTGGTCGCCAGGCCATCTTCCTGGGTTCCTAAAGCTGCCTTCAGAAAGGAGGACAGCAAGAAAAGAGCTTCGGCTCCTTCGATACGCCTAGAAGTGAGCTGAGTGGCTCGGAGACGGTGGATCCTCGAAAAGAGGCCCACCCGCCTCCGAAGCCGCAACGCTCGCCTTAGGCTTCGAAGCGGAGGGAGGAAAAGACTCCCATGCTGAGCCTATCCTCCCCCAATAAGTCATCGAAGGCGACAGTGCTTTCAGCTCATTGAACGGCCAACAGAATCCGGGGTTCTGCCTCCGGGAAGCGTACAGCCATTCCCGTGAGGGTCTTCTGTTCGGATAGGGCCCCGCGTCTCCTCCGAAGTAGGCCTGGAGGGCATATTCCTTCAATGGAATTTGCCGTGGACTCCGGGCCAACTGGGAGGAGCTGCGAAGGGTCGTCTCGTCCCGTTCCCCGTTAGCTATCTTTTTGCAGGAGACCATGCTAGGCGCGTGCGCCCTGCCCGCCCTCCCATGGTATAGGTGTTTTGCGACTCCATCACCACGAGATGGATGCCGGGCTGGGGGATACGCGGGTTATACCCGGCATGATGTCTCCGTTCTTTTTTTTACTTTAGATACCTCCTTTCGGCAGTGGTTGTGCAGCTGCACCTGGATAGGAGATACTCGTATACTGTTATTTCTGCGTACTTTCCACCGTCAGCTGACTTCGACGCGCAAGACTTCCGCCACATCGCTGCACGGAAGCCGAGGCCCTTTCTCTGGCTTGGAGATCTAAACAGCAGACATCCTCTCTGGGGAGACTACTCAATAAATCCCGGGGGACAAGTCCTTGCCGATCTGATCAAAGAGCTTGAGATGGGTGTCCTAAATGTAGATGAGTTTACGCATCACTGCCCGAGAACCGCTTCATTTTCAGGCCTTGATCTATATCTGACATCCATGGTAGTGATCACATTCCCATTCAAATATCATTTTCAGGCAGCTGCCGCCTTAGAGCCCACCTCGGTGGTGATTGGCGCGGGCGCCGTGGCCTGCATTTCAGGAAATGACTGAATTCCCTATCTCATTCGCAAACTTATCACCGCGAGCCTGACTACTATTCACAGAACGTTTGGCCGTTCTACACGCCGACCACTCCCGTGGTGGTCGGCCGAGTGTGAGACGGCCCTCAAACAGAAGCGTTATGCCTACATGTGCTATACGCGCAGCCCGAACGATTTCACTGTCAGGGAAATTCTTTGGGCATATGTGTCTTCACTTAACGGTAAGACCCATCTAGCAGAAGTGTGGAGGCGAGTCAAAAGGATTCGGAGCAAGTTCTCGCAGGACCTCTCTCCTGTTCTCCAGGAGAATAGGATAGCGGTCTCAGACCCTGCGTCCGTGGCGGAATCCTTCTCGACCGATTTCTCCGCATTCTCTAGCCGGGATGCTGCTCCGCCAGCATCATGCAATGCACGTCGTGATGTAGCAGGAGGCCGCTCTTACTTCGTGCGCTGATACCACATATGGTCCGGACTATGTCCCGTACGCCATGCCTCGACACCTGGGTGAGCGAAGCATGGTCTTTGTGTTATATTTGTTCGAAAGGATCTCGGTGCAGGGTCTCCTCCCGGATTCCTGGCGAATCGCAACTGTGCTCGCCATTTGCAAACCTGGAATTAATCACTCTACTCTGGTCGGTTTCCGCCCAATCTCGCTAACCTCTTCCGTGTGCAGGTTGGTGGAGAAATTGGTAAATGTTAGATTGCCAGATTAGCCTTTTTCCTGGACAGTGGAGGCCATCTGTATTCTGCATAATGCGGCTTCCGCAAGTTCCCCTCCACGTCGGATGCTCTGCCCCGACTGTAAATTGTCGTCTGTGAGGCCTTCCTTCGTAGACAGCACAACGCCACGGTTTTTTTCGATCTGGAGAAGGCCTATGATACCGCATGGCGATACGGTATCATGAAGACTCTCCACACGATGGGGGTGAGGGGACGCTTCCCAATCTTTATATCTGAAATTTTGCGAGATCGTCGATTCCACGTACGGATATGGGGGAACCCTCTCTGGGCCAATGGAGCAGGAAGAGGGTGTCTCGCAAGGAAGTGTCCTCAGTGTCACACTCTTTGCCCTTAGCATCAAGGGCATCACCTCGGTGCTGCCGAAAGATGTCCTCGCAACGCTCTACGTGGACGACCTTTCGATCTCATTTGGCGCGGCCCAGATGCCAACTCGTGAGCGTCGACTCCAACAGGCATTGAACCGCGTCTCTCACTATGCCGAAGCGCACAGGTTTCGGTTTTTCTTGGCCAAGACTAAGGTGGTGCACTTCTGCCGCCATCCACGGCTCCACTCCGACCCAGACTTGTTTCTTAATGGGGTACCCCTGGAACTGGTTGAATCGCACCGTTTCCTTGCTCTTGTTTTTGACCAACGCCTTTCCTGGGAGGCTCATATTCGCAGCCTTAGGTTCTCTTGTACCCGCGCCATGGACGTTCTCCGGTCCGTGACGTTCATCGCTTGGGGCGCTGAATAGGGCTACTACCCTTTTTTTTATCGATCCTTTGTTCGTTCGTACCTCGACTACGGATGCGAGTTTTATGCATCCGCAGCCGAGCGTTTATTGCGATAAGTGGATTCGATCCACCACACCGGCCTTCGCCTTGCGACCGGTGCCTTCCGCTTTTCCCTTATTGAGAGCCTACTTGTCATGATAGGGAGATGCCACTCGCTCTACACCGTGTACAGTGCATTATTCACCTGTACGCGTGAGCCCAGTGCCCTCCCTCAGTCGCCAACAGCTCTCACTGCATCCGAGGCTGATTTCGACCTTGCCTATGCCGCCGAGAGACGACTTCATGCCCTAAGCCATTTGGGTTTAGGGCCAGAAAAACTCTTTCGAGAGCTAGGTAGAGCTCTCGGTCCAGTGGCTACCCTGGTTCTGCCCAGGACGCCCCCCTAGAGGGCACCAAATTTGGCTATTTGTCGACACGCTTCTGCTCCCAAACCTTTTAAAGCACCGGGAGTATTGTGTTTGACCCTGTTGGAGCACACCTCATGTCACGCTGGAACCCTGCCAGTGTATAAGGATGGCTACAAGTCCCAAGAGGGGATCGGCTTCCCCGCCATATCCCCGTTGTTTCAAGTCAGCGGGGCTTTGCTAGGCGCTGCGTCTGTCTTCACGGCCAAGCTGGTGGCAATACACCACTCGGTACGGGAGATAACGCGACGTGCCCTGTTCGGATACCGGATTGTGATCTATAGCGACTCACAAAGCGCCCTAAGTGCTCTCGGGGAATTGGAATATCCGCACTTCCTGGTTCGTGATATCCGTGACACCCCGGTTATGGCGAGCCGGGCAGATGTCGAGATTATCTTCTGCTGGGTTCCTGGACATGTAGGAATTGCGGGGAATGAGCGCGCCGATGAGGGCGCCAAAGAGTCCGCGACCGGACCAGCGTTTGGCTCTTCCTCACACCGACTACATGGCAGGAATACGGGCAACTCTTCGGACTGCTTGGCAAAGAAGATGGGAGACGGTCAAAGGGAACGCCATTGCGCCGCGACTGTTCCCATGGACCTATCCCCGAATGCCGTGACGGCTTCAGGTCGCTTTCTGTCGTCTCCGAATCGGAAAACACTCATGTGACGCATCGCTATTTGATGGAGCGCTCGCCTGCGCCCTATTGCGACGACTGCGTCGTCCCTCAGACTGTTTGGCGAATTCTTGTCGAATGTCCCAGTCTCGCTGATCTTCACGCACGTTACCTGTCCCGGTACCGGGTTGGGCGAGGTCGCTACCGCCTGTCGCTTGTACTCGGGTAGAGTGCGTGCACCATGACTGGTGGACTAATGGACTTTTGGGGGGAGGCTGGCCTTCTTCCTTGTATTTAACTTGTTTTTTTGTTATTGTTGTTTGTTTTGTTTTTTGTAGGTCGTAGGCTCCTGCACCGGGGGGAGGGGGAACTCCACTCAACGCCAGAGCTTGCAGCCTGATTGGTATGCCCTTTTTTATTGTTGTTTCTGTCAAAAAATTTATTTTAAAGTAGCCTAGAAATGGGCTGTTTGTTTGCGGCGACTTATGCCCAAGTGGGCAGTCGCCAGATAGCCCCTTGAGAAAAAAAAATCTTCTTTCAGACAGCCTGCATTTTTACTCTACTTCATACTTCCTGGTATCTACCCAGCATCAAACAACAGGCTCTCAATGGGGGAAGTGCGGAAGGCACCGGTCGCAAGGCGAAGGCCGGTGTGGTTGATCGAATCCACCTTCCGCAACAAACGCTCGGTTGCGGATGCACATAACTTGCATCCGCAGTGGAGCTTCAACGAACAAAGCATCGACAAAAAAGCAGGACAGCAGGCCTATCAGCGCCCAAGCGCTGAACGTCACGGAACGGAGAACGTCCATGGCGCGGGTACAAGAGAATCTAAGGCTGCGAATATGAGCCTCCAAGGTGATGCGTCGGTCGAATACAAGACCGAGTAAACGGGGCGATGCCAGCACATCCAGGCGCACCCCATCAAGAAATAAACCTAAGGCGGGGTGAAGCCGTGGATGGCGGCAGAAGTGCGTACCCCAGTCTTGGGCCAAAGAAAACCGAAACCTGTGCGGCTCGGCACAGCGAGAGACGCGGCTCAACGCCTGTTGGAGTCGACGCACCAGAGTTGGCATCTGGGCCGCCCCAAAAGAGAACCAAAGGTCGTCCACGCAGAGCGCAGCGAGAACAACTTTCGGCAGTACCGAGGTGATACCGTTGATGCTCAGGGCAAAGAGTGTGACACTGAGGACACTTTCCCGCGGGACACCCTCCTCCTGCTTCCCTGGGCCGGAGAGCGCCTTCCCCCCCCCCCCCACCGTACGCAGAATCGACGATCTCGCAAAAATTCAGATATAAACATTGGGAGGCATCCCCTCGCCCCCATCGTGTGGAGTTTCTTTATGATACCGTATCGCCACGAGGTATCATAGGCCTTCTCCAGATCGAAACACACGACGGCGCAGTGCTGTCTACGAAGGAAAGCCCCGCAGACGGCGCCTCCCAGTCGGAGCAGAACATCCGACGTGGAGTGGAACTTGCGGAATCCGCACTATGCAGAAGACAGATGGCCTCTGCTGTCCAGGAAAAAAGCCAATCTAACATTCACCAATTTCTCCATCAACTCGCAAACGCAAGAGGTCAGAGAGATTGGGCGGAAACCAGTCGGAGTAGAGTGATCTCTCCTCGGCTTACGAAAGGCAAGCACAGCAGCGATTCGCCAAGAGTCCGGGAGAAGACCCTCCACCCAGATCCTGCTTAACAAATCCAACAGAAAGGCCATGCCTCGATCACCCAGGCGTCGAAACAAGGCGCACGGGACATCGCCCGGACCATGGGCGGTGTCCGCGCACGAAGCGAAAGCGAAGCGCAACTCACTCACAGCAAACGCGTCGTCGAAGTGTTCTCCGCCTCTAGGGGCAAAGTCCAGCTTGCGGCCCTCCGCGACACGACGACGTGCATTGAATGCTGGCGGAGCAATATCCCGGCTAGAGAATGCGAAAAAAACGTTCGCGAAGGATTCCGCCACGGACGCGGGGTCCGAGATAGCGGTCCCATTCTCCTGGAGAATGGGAGGGGGGTGCTGCGAGAACCCGCCCCGAATCCTTTTGACTCGCCTCCACACCTCTGCTAAAGGGGTCCTCCCGCTAAGCGAAGACACGCATGCCCGCCAAGAAGAGCGGCGGGCGTGCTTCGAAATATACCGGAACCCAGCCCCAGCCCAACGAAACTCAGCGACAGTGAAATCGTTCGGGTGGCGCTTACAGCGCATGTAGGCACAACGCCTCTGTTTGAGGGCCGTCTCACACTCGGCCGACCACCAAGAGAGTGGTCGGCGCGCAAACGGCCAGACGTCCCAGAAATTGTAGTCAGCCTCGCGGCGATGAGGTTGCCGGAGAAGAACTCGACTGAGACAGAAAATTTAGTCACCTCCTGAAATGCTGACCACAGTGCCCGCGCCAAGCAGCACCGAGGTGGGTTCCTTTGGCGGCAGCCGCCCTGAAAATTATATTTGAATGGGAAAGCGATCACTACCATGGAGGTCACCGACCACACCCCAATCAAAATCAGGCTGTGCATTCGAAGAGCACAAAGATAGGTCAAGGCAAGAAAATGAAGCGGTTCTCGGACAGTGATGCGTAAACTCATCGACGTTCAGGACAGCCATCTCAAGCTCCTCGATCAAATCGGCAAGGATTTATGGAGTAATCTCCCCGGAGAGGATGCCTGCCGTTCAGATCTCCAAGCAAGAGATAGGGCCTCGGCGACCGTGCCACGACGCGGCGAAAGTCCCTCACGTCTAATTCAGCTGACAGTGGAATGTACGCAGAAATGATAGCACACCTCCCATACAGGCGCAGCTGCACAGCCACTGCCTGAAAGGAGGCATTTTAAGAGAAAGGAAGAACAAAGACATCATGCCGGATGCAACCCGCGCATCCCCCAGCCGGCCATCTCGCGGTGGTGGGGTCGCAAGACCCCTATACCCCAGGAGGAAGGGCAGGGGGCACGCGTCTAGCATGGTCTCCTGCAAAAAGACAGTTTACGTGGAACGGGACGAGACGAGCCTCCGCAGCTCCTCCCAGTTGGCTCGGAGTCCACTGCAATTCCATTGAAGGAACACGCCCTCCAGGCTCAGCTCGGAGGAGACGCGGGTGCCCTCCTCGAACTGAAGACCCTCACGGGAACAGCCGCACGCTTCTTGGAGGCAGAACCACGAGCGCCGTTGGCCGGACAAAGCGCCGAAGGTTTTGCCGCCTTCAAGGACCCATCGGGGGAGGCTGGGCCCGCCCTCCGAGTCCCTTCCACCCTCCGCCTCGAATCCCAGGCGGGCGCTGCGTCCTCGGAGGCGGGGGACCCTCCTTCGAGGAACCACCATCTCCGAGCCACTCGCTCCAACTCAGGGCGCAGGCGAAGGAGCCGAAGCCCCCTTGTTGCCGTCCTCCCTTTGGGGGACAGCTTCAGGAACCCCCGAAGATGGCCTAGCGACCATCTTCATGGGTGCTCCCTCCTGCGAGTCCAACGACTCGGTGGAGGCGCGCGGCCGCCTCGCCCTACGGGAAACGGTCACGCTGGAAGAATAGGGGAAAGCACTGGTTTCAGCCTGGGCTGGGCGTGAACTCCTTTCGCCGCCAGCTCTACCAGAGGAGCGCCCAGGTTGAGTAGAGCCCACAGAAGGGCTCCGAATGGGTGCGGAAACAACTGCGCTCGCCGGCCTGGATGGGCCAGGAGCAGAAGGTGCCCCTCCAACTATTGAGGACCACGACGTCCCAGGCAGAGCCATGCGCGCCAGGACCAAGTCCTTAGCCCCATGGAACGAGAGTCGATCCTGGGCCCGAACAGCCCGGAAATCCTTCTCAAGGAGACATACACCACACTGCCACGAAGAAGCGGGGCGCGGCTCCCCGCAATTGACACACCCGGCCACACACGATCTGGACCCATCGTGTGCGGCCATGGAGCAACCTACACAAACTTCGGGTGACCCCGAATTTGCACGTCCACAAGAACGACTCGCATGGCCGAAGCGGTGACAGCAACAGCACCGCCGCGGCAGTGGCACGAATGCCCTCACGCGGCAGCGGCACCAACCGGCACGCACCGACTCAGGGAGCTTGTCTCAGTGGAACGTGACAAAGAGTGTAAGGGTGGGTCTCGAGGCCCCTCCCCGCTTTCCCATCACACGCCCGACCCCGACCACCCCACGGTCGGCCAGTTCCAGGGTGATGTCATCAAAGGAGCAGTCAACGAGCTCCCTCGCACAAACCCCTTCCTTCACAAAGTTCATGGCAGAATGCGGCGTCACACTCACCGGGGCGCCATGAAGTGTCCGAAAAGCACCCATCCCGGCCGCCTCGGCGGGACTCGCCGCACTAGCCAAAAGGCTCCCGTCCGAGAAACGGGTCAGCCTCGGCTCTCCACAAATTCCGCCAACCCCTGGCCAACATGGTGCCATCAGTGGAGCGAATAACGTGGAAGCGCTCGAAGCCAGCGGGCTCGAAAACGCCAGGTAACCTCCGAATCAGGGGCCCCGATGTCATCGAGGCCTCGCCCCGTGCACTTTTCGTCTTTGTCATAGTCAGGGGCTCTGCACCCGGGGGGGCAGAGGGGCCGGATGTGCCGATCTTAACTTGGTCGCTTGCCAAAGTGGCAGCAGGCCCATCCGTCCCTGTAGCTCCCGCTGATGGAGAGGAGCCCCGAGTCTTTTTAGTCTTTCTTGTCTTTTTCTTCTTTTTAAGAGAGGAGGGCGTGGAATGAACCTGCCTCTCACCCCTGCCGACAGAAGCCTCCAAGCCAGATGAACCGGTCTCAGACAGGTCCTTCTCCGAAATGGAAAAGGTCCTGGTGGTCTCAGGGGCACCGGTCAGAGGAGATCCCTCCCCTCCCTGCACTGCCACGGAGGCCCCAGCCGCCCAAGGAGGAACCCGCATAGGGGCGGATTCGGGTTTGGTGCCCGGGGCTGAGCCCGAATTCTTCCCCATGGAAGGCCCCACCGTCCGAGGCTGGGCTTCCTCAAAGACCACGTCCATCACAGTAGGGGCCTCCAGATGGCCATCCCCTTCCAGGACATCGCAGTTCCCCTTGGCAGCGTCACCAGTCTTGTCTGGGGAGGCACAAGCCCCGACCCCGGCAAGGCTTAAGACTCCTGGCAGCAGGTCTTTTGAGGGAAGCGACCGAAGGGGCCTAGCTTCCCTCTCCCCCCCAAGGGGGTCTGCCCTACCAAGCCGCTTCGATGGGGAGCGGCCGGCTAAGGGCCGCCCGCTGGCTTTCTTGGAAGTCCCCTTGGAAAGAAAAGAGGGGACCGCCGCTGGAAAAAGGGAGGTGCCCGAAAGCACCCCCAGAGAAGGGGGCGAGGGGGATTCCTCCGCACCCGCAGGCGAAGGAGAGGAGCAAGCCTCCTCTCCGCTTAGAGAAACATGGAATGCCCCCTGCGCAAGCACAGGGGGGGGGACCTCCATTCTCTCGCTTTGAGCCGCCCGAGGGCGGCCCCGTCTTTGTTTCAAGGGGAGTTAAAGGAGTTTTGTTGTTTGAAGACTCATCCATGGGCATGGTGACCCCATTTGTGCCACGGGACGCAACAGCTCATCACCCCTCGCAGCCGCCCGCACTGCAAGAGGTGCCCACAGGCCCGGCAGAACCAGGTGCCGCCACTTGTGACCACCCCTCCCGCCCGGTGGCCCGGCAGTCCATCGGCATGGCGGCTCCACCCTGAACACGGCGCAAAACTGAGGGTGAAGAGGAAAGGAAAAGGGATGTGAGGAAGGTACGGGTGGAGATGAAGCAGGTTGTTAAAAACCAGCCGCCCCAGACCGGAGCTCAGGGGTTAGGGAACACTATCCCCTCCCCCCTCAGCCCCGATCCGGGGACGGTTGGCTGAGAAGAAGTTCAGCATCCATGCTGTGAAATTAGAGGCCAACCAGAGAAAGCCGTGGGAGAGGTTGTATGAAAAGCAAGGAAACAAGTGTTTTGAAGGAAGGAGAAGAGGCTAAGCTGGGGTCGGACAGGTTGCTGAGTCCCGTCAGCACGGCGGCCAGGATGGCAAATCGCCGTGCTCCTTACGGGGTGAAACAAGATGAAGAGGTTAAGCTGGGACCGGACTGGCAAGCCAGGCAAGCAAATACCCGCACCCCTTATGGGCTACTAACATAGAGGTCATCGCCATCACACCAAAAATCAGACTGTGCATCCGGAGAGCACAAAGTTAGATAAAGGCAGGAAAATGAAGTTGTTCTCGGGCAGTGATGCGTTAACTCATCCACATTTAGGACATATTTCTCCTGCTCGTCGATCAGGTCGGCCATGAGTTGACCCTTGGGATTAATCGAGTAGTCTTTACAGAGTGGGTGTCTAACGTTAAAATCTCCAATCAATAGAATGGGCCTCGCCAACGGTGCCACGACGTGGAGGAATTCTCCTGCGTCGAAGTCGGTTGACGGTGCAATTTACGCGGAAATAACAGTATACGATTATCTCCTATCCAGGTGCAGCTGCACAGCTCCTGCCTGAAAGGAGGTATCTAAAGCAAAAGGAAAAGCAAGACATCATGACGCTTCTAAATAGCGCAACCTCCTACCCAGCCCCCAGCCCGTGGTGGTGGGGTCGCAAAACCCTTATACCTCGGGAAAGTGCGCAAGGGGCACGCACCCAGCTTTGTCTTCTGGAAAAAGATAGCTAACGGAGAGCAGGAGGAGACGAGTCTCCGCAGCTCCTTCCAATTGGCCCGGAGTCCGTGGCAATTATATTGAAGGAATATGCTCTCCAGGCCTAGCTCAGAGGAGATGCGGGAGCTCTCTTCGAAGAAAAAACCTTCACGGGAATGGAGGTACGCTTCCCGGAGGCAGAACTCTGGGCGCTGTTGGCCGGACAATGGGCTGCAGTTGCTTTTGAATTCGAGGACTTATCGGGGAAGGATGTGCTCGCCATCGAGTCTTTTCTTCTCTCCGCCTCGAAACCTTAGGCAGTCATGGCGGCTTCAGAGGCGGGGTCCCTCTTTTGGATGATCCACCCTCTCCGAGCCACCCATACTACCACTGGGTATGGGTGAAGCAGTCGAAGCTGTTTTTGTGCTCTCCTCTTTTCAGGGGTCAGCTTTAGGAACCCCGGAAGATGGCCTCCCGACCAACTTTAGGGGTGTTGTGGCCTGTGAGTCTAACGACTCGGTGGAGGCGCGCGGCTGTTTCGCCTTACTGGAAACGATCATGTCTTGGGAGGGAAGGAGCCCTGTTTTAGCCTCGTCTAAAACCAGGGCAGCGCCCGGGTTGGGTAGAACCTGGAGAATGGTTCGGAATAGGCGCGGAAACGACCTTGCTCGTAGGCCTGAAAGGGGCCAGGAGCAGAATGTGTCCGTTCAACATTGAGGCATATGACGTTTCAGGCAGCACGGGAGTGCCATGACCAAATCCTTAACCTCGCGAAATGAGATACGATCCCTACCTTGAACGGCAGAATTTCTTTCTCCAGGAGATAGCTATAACAATGCTTCAAAGTAGCGGGATGCGGCTCTCCGAAATTGACACACTTTGCCATACAGGATTTGGACTTATCGTGTGCGGTCTTGGATTAACTTACACAAAATTCGGTCAACCCCGACTTCGTATGTCTACAGGAGCGATTCGTATGGTAGTAGTAGCTCCTCCGTGGCAGTAACACGAATGTCTTCACGCGGTAGCTATACCAAGTGGAACGCACCGACTCAGGGAGCTTGTTACAGTCTAACGTGACAAAGAGTGTTCGCGTGTCTCTTGAGGCCCCTCACTGTTTTCTCATCAGAATTTCGATCTTGACCGCTCCTTGGTCTATTATCTCTAAGGCGATGTTCTCTATGGAGTAATTCATGAGTTCCCTTAGTAAACAACTCCTTTCACAAAGTTCAGAGTAGAATGCGACGTCACACTCACCGGCGTGCCATCAAGTGTGCGAAGGCACTAATCATGGTTGCCTCGGATGATCCGACGATTTCTCCCGAAGTCTTCCGTCCGAGAAACGGGTCACCTTCGGCTCTCTAGTAATCAGCCTAGCCATTTATCTCTGCTGATGGATAATGTTTCTCTCGGCCATCATGTTGCCATCAGTGTAGCGAATAACAAGAAAACGTTTGAAGACAGCAGCTCAAAAACTCTAGGTAGTCTCCCAATGAGGGGCCCAACGTAATTAAGGCTATGCTCAGCGCTCTTGCACCTTTGGTCTTGGTTTGGACCTCCCGACCCGGGGGATCATCGAGGCCGAACTGGCCGATCTTGGCCTGGTCGTTTGCCGAAACGGCAGCGGATCCGTCCGTCCCCGGAGCTCTCGCGGAGGGAGAAAAACCCTTAGAATTCCTAGTCTTTTCCTCATTTCTTTTATTTTTAGGAGATGGGGTGGGAAATGAATCCACTTCTCTCCACCGCCGGAGAGTCCTTAGTCTGTATGGACCGGCCTCAGCAAAATCTCCCTCTGAAAGGGAAAAGTTCTTTGCTGTCAAAGGGCCACCTGCCGGGGCAGGAGGTCCATCCTCTCCTTGTCAGTCCTCGGGGCCAGAGCCATCTGAGGAGAAGCTTGCAGGAGAGCGAACTCAGGTTCGGTGCTTGGCACCGAGCCTGGGTTCGACCACATGAAATTTCCTGACATCTATAACTGGGTCACTTCCTTGACCATGTCCATCTAAGTGGGGCCTCCATGTGGTCATCCCCTCACAAGACATCACAAATCCCATTCGAGGTACGTTTTGTCTTGTCTATAATCGTCGAACCGTCATCCATTGGGGAAGAGAGAGGGGCAAGTACGCTAATTCTCCGTAGACTCAAGATACATGACTGCTGGACATTAAGGGACACGGACCGACGGCCTCTGTTATCTTTGTCCCATTAAGGGGGTTGGCTCGATTGAGCCGATCTCACCGAGAGCGGTGAAACTTGGGCCGCCTGCTCGCTCTCTTGGCATCCCCCTGTGAAATTAAAGGGGGAACTACCGCTGATATGCGATGGCGTTGTCCAAGGGCGCCTCCAGAGAAGTGTGTGAGGGGAGGTCCACTGCACCTGTAGGCTTAGAAGAGGGATGTAAGGTCCCCTGAGAAAGCACAGGGGAAGGGGGCCTTATTTTCTGATTTAAAGATGCCCGAAAGTTGCTGCTATCTCGGTAAAGTTTTTTTTTTACTTGTCCATTACCGTAAGCAAAATTTCACCATCCCTGCCTGTGAAGGCCAACAATGAACCCAACAAGGAAACGGGATTACTGGGCGCCTTTGCTCTGCCCCAGTCGCTAACCTTGGGCGGGGTGGTATACGCCTTCTCCGCCTTCCCTGGGGAAAATCCTGACACCAAATCCTACACGTGGCATGGTAGGCAGGTCGGGATGACAGATACAGCTTCGTGACCGGCTTCTGAGTGTTTAGGTTCACCATATCAAACATCTTGTCGTCGGAGTTGGTAGGGAAAGGTTCATTGTAAAGAGACGCCGGGAGGGAAGGGCGGGTCAGGGCAGAGAAACGAATCGCCGTACCCCTTAGGGGTATTCTACAAGGAAGATGACTTGGTAGGTGTCCGTGGAGGCGTGCGAGAATAAGGAACAAACTTACCCGAGACAAGTTCCGCCATTAAGGCATGGCGAGGTGGTGCTGAGGAGGCAAAAATCGGTCAGATGACATCTTTCTCCGTAGTAACCAGGGGGGCAATGACACCTGAAGCCTGGGGGTGCTTCCTTCTCTTGGCAAGCCCCGTGAAAACAGATGCTCTCGTTGCAAGCTGGCCGGGAGATGAGATACTGTTAGTATACGGAGATTCGAACCCGTCACACCGAAGGCATTGCGGTTACGACTTTTACCACTAATTCACACTGATGCCTATCTTAGTGGGGACCCGAGTTTAACGTGGGTTCCTAACCACAGGTGGCTATACTTAAAACAGCCACCACAAACGTCGACTCAAATTGGGCTACCAGCAGATGACTAACATAACTACTGTGGCGGATGGGGCAAAATTCAGTCTATTTGCATGTTGTTTCTGGATTTCTCTTTTCCCACTCAAGTTTACTGGCCAGTTTAACTGGTAGTAGGCTTCTTTTCTAAGGGAATTGTAGGTTCTAAAAAAATATTAATATGTTTGCGAGTCTTATTGGTTCTATTTAACCTCACGCCTATATTCTACCCGACCCAAAGGTCCAACTAGAAACGAAGTTTCTCACATTCAGACAAGTTAATGAATGATTGAATGGGTTTTAGGAATCCTCTAGCGGTCAGTGGGAGGCGATGCGCCGTAATGACTAGATTTTCTAAAAGAGTTAAAACAAATTAAAATCCGATGGGTGAGGTGATTAATTAGGGGTAACTGAAGCGATGGATGGATAGTGTGTAAAAACTTGTAGGGAATTTGTGTCTCCTTTAGTCAATTACGATCGAACTAAGGATCACTAGAAAATCTAGACGGAATAAATATTAGCACTCAAAGTGCTGAACATCATAGAATGAAAAATGCAGGTACAGGAGCTACTAAAACTGAGTATATGGGCCTCCCAGGTGAGGCACCGGTCAAAAACAAGAAGTAAACTATGCGAATCTATCAGAATTAAGAGAAATCCGTTAAGAAACAAATACAGGTCAGAGTGGAAACGTGGATGGCATCATAAGTGTACTACAGTAGTCTTGGTATAAGAAAATCGAAGCCAGATTGCCTCTAAATAGCGAAAGATAAGGTTCAATGCCTACCAGAGTCGACGCTCCAGAGTTGACATCTAAGCCACATCGTGAGAGATTGAAAGGTCGTCTAGGTAGAGTGTAGCAAGAACATCTTCCGGCAGCACTAAGGTGATACTTTTGGAGCTCATGCCAAGGAGTGTGGCAAAGAGGACACTTCACTGCGGGAGGCCTTCTTCCTGCTCTTTTGGGCAGGTGAGGGCTCCCCGACCCGTAGACAGAATCGAAGTTCTCGCAAAAATTCAGAGCTAAAGAATGGGAGGCGTCCCTTTGCCCGCATCGTGGAGAGTCTCCATGAAAACGTATCGGCATGTGGTATTATAGGCCTTCTGCAGATCGAAAAACACAGATAGCATTACCAGCCTTAGAAGAGTATCCGACGTGGAGTAGAACTTACCGAAGACAGGTGGCTTTCCTTGTCCAGGAAATAGAACATTTACTAATTTCCTCTCCAACTTGATTAGATAAATTGCTGGGAACCGACCTGGGTAGAGTGATATCTTTAAGGTTTGCGAAAATCGAGCACAGTGGCCATTTGCAAGGAGTTTGGAAAGATACCTTCTGTCCAAATTATGTTAAACATTTCTAACAAAAGGCCATGCCTCGCTCATCTAGATGTCGAAGCATGAGATACGTGACATCGTCTGGAGCAGGAGGGTTGTATGTGCATTAAGCAAGAGCGGAACGCAACTAACAGCGTAAACTCGTCGTTGAAAGGTTCTCCACCTGTGGAGATAAATTCCAGTCGGCGGCCTTCAGCGGCATCACAGCGCGCATTGGGTGCTGGTTGAGCAGTATCCCGGCTAGAGAATGTGGAAAAGGTTGTCGCGAAATATACCGCCAATAACGAGGGGTCCGACATTGTGGTGGCTATTTCCTGTAGAAAGGGAGAGAGGCTTGCAAGAACTTGCCCGGATTACTCTTGAATCACATCCACGCATCTTCAAGAGCTATATTTCCTCTAAGTGATGAGATATATGCCCGCCAAGAAGAGCGGCGGACGTACTTTGTGACATCTCAAAACCAATCGCTAGCTCGACTAAATTCACCGAAGGTGGAATTGTTTTTATGATGCTCATAGCGCATATAGGCGTATCGGTCGACCGCCAAGTAAGCGGACGGTGTGCTAAATGGCCAGACGTTTAGGATTTGTAGAAAGGCACATGGCGATAACGTAGCTGGAGAAGAACTCAACGGCCTCATTCACGGAGCTAAACTCCTCGCCTAAGACCACCACGCACGCTCTAAGCACCACCGAGATGGTTTTACATGCGGCAGTGGCCCAAAAGTGATAGCTGAATGAAAAAGTGGTCACTTAAAATCAGGTTGTCAATCCGGGGAGCGTAGGGACACCTATCTCAAGCTCGTCGATCAGAAAGGCAAAGACCTGGCCTCTAGGATTGATCATGTAGTCGCCCTAAATGGGGTGTCTATCCTCAATATCCTTAAGGATTTTAACGCGACTGAAATCCCTCGTGTTGAAGTCGAGTAAGAGTGGAATGTAGCTCCACTGCCACTGCCTGAAAGGAGGTATTTATAGCGAATAGAAGAACGGAGACACCATGCAGGGTGTAAATCAAGCATCTTCCTGCCCAACTCCAATCCCGTGCTCATGGGCTCGCGAAACGCTTATATCCTAGGAGTGTGGGCAGGGAAACGCACCCAGCATGGTTTCCTGCAAAGAGATAGCAAACGAGTAACGGGAGGAGACTGGCCTACGCAGCTCATCCCAGTTGGCCCTGAGTCCACGGCAATTCCATTGAAGGAATATGTTCTTCAGGCCTGGAATAGCCGAACGCTTATGGGAAGCAGAACTACGAAGTTTGTTGGTCGTACATGGCACTGAATGCACATTCACGTTGAGGACTTATCGGGGAAAGGTTGAGATTGCCACGCATTTTTTTCCTCTCTCCGTCTTGAAACCCTCAGCGGGCGCAGCGGCTTCGGAAGAAGGGGTCTTCCGCGTTTCCAAGACGCCCGATCCAGCCTTGGTTTGAGGCGTAGGGGTAGACGCTCCTTCGTAGCTTACGACGGCCCTCGGGAAGTTTGCTTCATGCGACTCTTAACAACTCGATGGCGGCGCGCGGCCGTTTCGCCTTACGTGGAACGGTCACACGAGATGGGTGGGGATGGGGGTGGCGCAAATTATAAAGACGTGCATCTCCTCCAGGTACCGAATGTAGCAGGCTACCCCACAGCTGGGTTCAGAGTTGAGAAAGGATCTGCTGACAGGGAGACCTCACCCAACGGAGGTTGTGCCTCCTCTCTTCCTGAGTCCACGGGGGCCTTTGGCCCTACAGGAGATCTTTCCACAGGGACGAAGTTTAGCTGGTAAGTGTTTCCGACCCTGACGGGTCAATTTCCACCTAGAGGGGCCTCCAAATGCCCCCCCCCTTCCGAAGTTTTTGAGGAGATCAACTGGGGACTAACTATGCTGATGGCCTGTAGTAAACTTCCTTGGGGCCGGCGACCCCGACCTCCATCGGGAATAGTGGGTGCGGGCATGTTAGCCACTTAATAAGGTGACACATCTGGGCTACGCCGACCATTACCCCTCTAAGGGGGTTTATCTTGTCCACCTGCCGCCATCGGGGGAAAGGGGAGGCAACTAAAGCGTCGCTGCTTCTGCTTCGCCTTATTTATGGTAGAATCGTCCTTGACTCTGAAAAAGGGTTTAAGGGGTAAACCCTCGAACCTGGGGCTATATTAAAAGGGGAACCATATCTCTGTTACGTAATTCTTGGAGACCAAGGCAAACCACAGGACGGCCACCTCCATTTCAAAGGTGTATCTGGATGAGGGTGGCTCTAAAAGTGCTAAAGGGGAAGCCCCCCTCCCTCCGTCACAGGCGTGTCGTTGATATTTGCCTCGCTCACCCCAACCCGATGGGTGAGCGAGGTTTTGCAATTCGAAACTTAGTCAGAAATTTTGAGAAAATTTGCCAACTAAAGAGAATTACGAAAGTTCGCGATCCGACAAAAAGAAAAGAGACGTTGTTAGGCAATATTCCGCGCCCAGCTGCTCTAGCCTATCGCGTCCCGGGTGTTCGTAGTTTGAGGAGTTTCTACTCTAGATGCGTTTAAGAGTTGTGTTCGCGCCTGAGCAGCGACCAGAATTTGCCTAGTAGATAATCAGTCGCTCCCCAAAGGCCACAGCTCTCAACTGGGCAGCCATGGAGGCAGGGTGAAAGGGTGAATCCCTTACTTAATCGTATTAAGGTCTGCTGCTACAGACCCAAAGACGGGACCCGAGAATTTGAGTTGGCCTCGCAGCAAGCAAGTCAGTAAAACCCGCGGGTCATGAGCAGTACAGACAAATACACGCGATAATGGCTCCAGAGAGGTGGTTATTGAGAAGTAAACGTCTCTTCCAATTAATCCCGCACCAATGACCAAGACTCGTTAAGTCCTGGTCTCTTGCAACCTTCGGGCGTTAAAGGGCTTTATTTATAAAGGTTCTAAAGCCTCTCTTTCACACGACGTGAAGTAGAAGGTCATGTCCTCGAACATGCGGAAATTAAAGAGGGGAAACTCTTAGAAGAAAGTGGATACATAGATGGAAAGGGGAAAGGCCCCAGCCCCGAACCCAGTAAAGGAGTTGAGTCACCTCAGTAAGCCAGGTCTTTCTTATTTTCACTCGGGCCGTGGAGGCATTCGGTCCTCTATGTTTCAGAGCAGGCGTGTTGTCCCCAACTATACTATCCACCCTCTTTCCGGATAGAGGAGGAAAGAGGAGCGCACCACCTTCCCCCACCATTGCCAAAGAGTTCCATTCAACACCATAAGCCAGGCCTTCCCTAGCCGCAATTGGGCCGGGATGACTTTCTATTCTCCAGATACCAGGTGCAAGGCTACACAGAGTAACACCCTGCGGGGTATGAGATAACCAAAACTCGAGTAATAATTACCCAATTTCAATGCTATAGTAATTCACAAAGAGAAGATACAATATACCTAGACTCCATTAAACCTAGATGATTGTTTTTGTAAGACTTTCGTTTTGTTGCTTCCATCAGGGTAGACATATTTATATCTAATATGCACCTATGTTTGTGTTCCTCCAGAGGATTGGTTTAAGTATTGAGTAATTCGAGGGTAATACCCTCTGTCGTCGCTGCCTGGCAAGATGTAAAAAATAGGTGGCAGGGAAAAGGTTTACATATTTCCAGGGAAAAAAAAAGAGGACTTCCAAATCTGTGCACTCTAACGCTAGAATATTAACGGGAGAAAAGAGGCTGAGTCTTATTTTAAGTAGAAAAGAAATAAGGGAAACGGGAACAAAGATTAAGATATCGGACCTAATCAACCTTGAATGAGACACGGACATTTTTTTTTAATGATTCCTACGGAAGTGGTGGAGTAAGGGGGCAAAGTTATAAGAAATCAAGAGGATCCCAAAGTGAAGACTGTTAGTGCCCTAAGGGAGGAGAAAGAGGCACATAAGAGAAAAACAAGAGTATGGGAAGAATCGGTGAGAAGAAAAATCTAGCGATGAAAATGTCTGCTGTAATAGACCACTTGACTTTAAATGATGGGACTAGTAGGAATAAGTTAGTACAAAATGGTGCCCATTCTCAAGTAATCTCCTCAACGCCATTCTACCGGATATCAAACCAGAAGAAGCATCCTTCCCATGACAAAACAGGAATCGCCCTGGCAAGGCCCCAATGCGGTCATCACCCGAATCTAAACACACACAAACACCAACACTTACTCCTAACGAATACCCACATCACCTCCTGTTGCCATCAAGAAACACACACAGCTTATCACACTTACACAACATACTTGATTAGCACATTTAAGAAAATCCATCAGACACACTGAAGGAGGGATCTCTGCCGGCCTGATGAAATATAGTGAGGGAGCAACTTAAGTTTTAAGTAATAGGGGTGAGCGGGGGGGGGGGGGGGTAATGGGTTAAAATAGTATTACTTAAAACTAGGAAGTAAAAAATAACGATGGAATCTCCGCTAGAAACTTTCCCAAAAGTGGCCCATGAAAAAAAAATCTAAAGTTAGGAGAAATTAAAATACGCGCTTGCTTTCTTAATCTAACTGAGCCCAAATAAACAACGTGAAGTGCTGGGAGGAGGTTTTGAAACTCTCCTGACCCAGCCTCCATCCCAAAACGACGGAACCCTCGCCCGAGGGCTACGGAAGGGAACTAGCATAAGACATTACGAATCTGCTGTTGCTGATGACCGCATTCTTCCTCCGGCGTTTTGAAACGTAAGCAAAAGCAAGAAAAATAAAATCATCGGCGTCGTCAACCTAACTTACACCCTAAATTAAATGTGCGACAGCAGATGCTAACTGCTTTGCTTGACCCATGGGCGTCTCTTTATTCAAGTGAGGAATGTGAGAGAGAGGCACGCCACTGTCACCAAGAATTATAGGTCGATGCATAGGCGGGCCTCGGGAGGAAGGTGCCAGCAGCACGTTTTTGGGGCTAGTTTTTTTTTTTGTAATCAATTCAAGTCAAGTAGGCGTTAGTCAAATATCGCCCACTGTTTTTGTTTTCTTTTGCCAGACAAATAATTTCATTATTATAGAAGAAAAGAAACCACGAAACCTTTTGAAAAAAAATAATTTAAATAATAATTTTAAAATTGAATTTTAGTGACTTTTAAGATGCATCCTACAAAAGTGAGAAGTTGTGCTGTTTAGAAGGTGGGGAAGGGCGGCAAATGCTAAGACGGCCCCGGGGGGTATATACGTTAGCTAGGTATGCCATAGAGTCGGGGAAAAACAAGGTTATTATATGGTGATGATATTACCACTACGGATATTACGAGCGCTAAGGATTGGGAGCGGCACGCGACGCTCTGCAAAGAATGTCAGCCACCCTACGGGTGACATTTCGAGGGAAAGTGAACAAATTCCTTAGGGAATAAAGAAGGAACAGGAACAAACAAACAGGGGTCAAATGTAGCGAAGATCGGCAACCCTCATCTTTTGGACAAGAATAGTCCTCAAGTATGAACTCGCCCTCAACTTGGCACGAGGATTAATTCCTTACCTCGTTTGTGGGTGACGACCGCTAAGGGGTTCCTGGCCATCGACATTCGCCCAAGCGACGCCCAGGCACGAACGCTGACGCTGTAGCTGGTAGACGGATGGAGGTCGTCAACGAGGGAGCAGAGGGGGCGAGTGACTTCCACCGGCCCCTGATGGGGGGTGCTGCTGGGATCACCCTCGACGGTGAATGGAATAGGGGTCATGGCGAGATCCTCTATCTGGGAAGAAAGCACCCATGGGATTGTTTTATTTTTAAGGAGGACTAACGCCCTCGTCCACTTGAATGAGGTCGATCTGGGTCCACGGGATTGACACGGCATCACAAAAGCAGGTCGACTGGAGTGGAGAGGCAAAATCGGATGAAATAAAATGGGAGGGAAAAGTTCGTACAACAGGGGCAGCCAAATTAAAGTAATAACTTGAATACCCCTGGGGGTTCTCACTGACGAAAAAAAGACGGCTCAAAACAACAAAAATGACGGAGCAGGTAAAGAAAAACGCCCCCAACAACTTTGGGGATGCCTATCTTAACTTGGAATTTTCAGGGGGCGCTTTCTTAACCTTGAAGGTTTTGTAGACGATCACCTGTACTTGGATACTTTGGGGACGCTTTCCCTTACCTACTCCAAAATGGCCGTCCTTATCATCACTATGTGGTCAGCGCGCATATACCTCCAATAACTGGTTTTAAAAGAAAAAGAAATATAAGTAAAATCAAAGGATTCTTAGAATCAGAATTCTAGAGGATGAAATGTGAAAATAGGTTGACAAGAGCCAAAGAAACGTGATGAGTGTGGTGGGAGTTTTCTTGTACTCACCATCTGTAGTTGGTCAAGGGTCAAGTTCATTTTTCCTCTGTGGAGCCTGTTTGTACTCGGAATGAGCCGCCGGCTGCTATAGAGCACGAGGTAACCTTCCGGGTGGCCGTGAAGCGGTGGTGACCAACACAGCTCCAGAGAATGCTCGGTAACATTCACCACATGAACGTTTCGGGGAGCTTTCCAAAAGATATTATAATTAGTAGAGACGCCCTCTGGACCAAAGAATGGACGCTGGCTTTATCAAAGCTATAGGAGAAAATGTAGAAAAGGGAGATGCAAAATTAGGAACCCGAGCTCTCTTATACGCCTGTCTCAGACACTGGATGGCATCTACCTGGAGGGTCATTGGCAAGTGGGACATGACGTCTCGTTAAGGGGCTCATTGCATACACACAACACCGAATAGTGCCATACACGACTCTCCCATGTATTCTCAAAGCGATCTCGCCTTTTGGGCGGGGGCTATCACACACTACTACTTCCCGCTCAAAAACACTATATTTTCGCATTTTCACGCCCCACTAAGCAGACCGATGGTGTTCGCCAGCGCCCTACTGTGAAGAGTGCGTTGTCCCCCAGACTGTTCGGCGCATTCTTTTCGAATGTTCAAGTCCTGGCGATCTCCGCGCATGTTACCTGTCCCAGTACCGGGATGGGCGGGGCCGTTACTGCCTGTCCCTTGTACTCGGGACGAGTTCGTGCACATTGACTGGTGGACTTTGTGACTTTCGGGGGAAGACCGGCCTTCTCCTTTTTATTTATCTACTTGTTTTGTTTTTTTGTTGGTTTTGGTTATTTGAGTAGGTCACACGTTCCTGCGCCGGGGGGAGGCGGACCTTCCCCGATGCCAGAGCTTGCTTCCTGCTCGTTGTCTTTTTCTTTTTTTATTTTTAGTGTTGGGTTTTTTTTTGTAGACGAGACTCCGCTGCTCCTCCCAGTTGGCCCGGACTCCGCGGCAATTCCATTGAAGGAATATATCTTCCAGGCCTATCTCAGAGGAGACGCGGGGGCCCTCTTTGAAGCAGAAAACCGGGCGCTGTTGGCCGGACAATGCTCTGTAGACGCTGTCACCTTCGACGATTTATTGGGGTAGGTTGGGCTCGCCATGCGAGTCTTTTCCTCCCTCCGCCTCGAACCCTTAGGCATGCGTTGCGGCTTCGAATGCGGGTGACCCTCTTTTCGACGATCCACCGTCTCTGAGCCACCCAGCCCACCACTGGGCATGGGCGAAGGAGCCAAAGCTCGTTTAGTGCTGTCCTCCTTTCGGGCGGCAGCTTTAGGAACCGCGGAAGATGGCCTGGCGACCAAATTTACGAGTGTTGCCTCCTGTGAGTCTAACGACTCGGTGGATGCGCGTGGCCCTTTCGCCTTACGGGAAACGGTCACGCTGGGGGAAGGGGGGAGCCCTGTTTTTACCCTTTGCTGGGTTTGGACCCTTTCTGCCACTAGTTTTATTAGGGGAGCGCCCCGGGTGGGTAGAACCCGCAGAAGGGTCCCAAATGGGCGCGAAAACGACCGCACTTGTAGGCCTGGAGGGGCCAGAAGCAGAGGGTATTTTTCAACATTGAGGCATAGGACGCCCCGGGTAGCGCCGGGCGCGCCAGGACCATGGCCTTAGCCTCGCGGAATGAGAGTCGATCCTGAGCCTGAACGGCCAGGATTTCCTTCACATTAGAAACGCAGCACATTGCTTCGAAGAAGCGGGTTGCGGCTCTCCGCAATTGACAAACTTGGCCATACACGATTTGGTCTTATCGGGTGTGGCCTTGGAGCAACTTCCACAGGTTTCGGGTAACCCCGACTGTGCACGTCGACAGGAGCGACGGTAGCAGTAATAGCACCTCTGCGAAAGTGGCACGAATGCCTTCACGCGGTAGCGATATCAATCGACACGCACCGACTCATGGAGCTTGCCACAGTCGAACGTGACGAGGAGTGTAGGGGTGGGTTTCGAGGCCCCTCCCTGTTTTCTCATCACACGTTCGACCTTGATCGCCCCATGGTCGGCCAGCTCTAAGGTGTTGTCCTCTATGGAGTAGTCCACGAGTTCCCTCGCATAAACTACTCCTTTCACGAAGTTCATGGTAGATTGCAGTATCACACTCACAGGCGTGCCATCACGCCCTAGCTTTAGATAGGCTTTCATCTATGTATATGGTATAGGGGATATTTTAATTTAATGAACAAGCATGTAATAAAGGGATCTCATCTTGTAAGAAACGGGTCACAAATTCGGAGAGCTCTTAAAAACTTAGATCATGACATGAAAAAAAAGTGTATATAGGAATTATAATTGGTGGGATTACAATATACAGTAAAAAACAATTTATCATTAATTCTTAGGACTTTAACGTCCATTCAACCTTAAATTTTATGGTGGGGTGGAGGTTATTCAACTTTGTCAAAAAATGATCAAAGGAGTCTAGTTCAGATAATGGCCATGTGGAAGTCACAGCATCTACGTATCTATACCATACCAAGATTGGTGGCTTGATAGTGGTGAGGATGTGGGTTTCGAAATGTTCCATGAACAAGTTGCTAACAAATGGGGAATAACGGGTTTCCCATACTAAGGCCATATTTTTGTCGGAAGAAACCTATTTCGCTGTTGATTACATTGTCGGTAACAGACAGTTTAACAAGTTTAAGAATTTTTATTTGGGGTAATGGGAGGTTTAATCTGGGGTCATCTAATACGTTCGCTAACACTGGAAGATCTTCATCAATTGAAACATTGGTAAAAAGGCTATCGACATCAAAACTCACATGGTGACTATTTTTTATATTGATTTTCGTAAATCTTTCGATAAAAACAGAAGTATGAAGTATATGGAGCCGCAAGGCTACGTTCACTTTTTGTTTAGCCATTTTAGACCTACTATCCCAATCCGAGGGAGTCCTGATCCCGGACGTGCTATCCTTGTCCTGGTCCCCCTCCGAGACTAGCAAGAGGACCCGTCCACATTAATACAAAAAAACAAACTGAACCAAAACAAACCAATACCAAGAAGCAGAAGAAGGCATGTCAAATAAACTAGACGAGGGAAGCACCCACCAAAAAGTCAGTCACTCCAGTCAAGATTGCACGAATCTGTCCCGAGTACTAGAGAGAAGTGGTAGCGCCCCCTCTCGTCCCGGTACTAGGATACTCAACAAGAATGTGCTGAACAGTCTAGGGGACAAAGCACTTGCCACAGTAAGGTACAGAGGAGCGTTCCATTAAATAGCGGTGCTTTCCTCGCTTGTACGCAATTGGGAGATGTCAAAAAGCAAACTGAAGCCACCGACGCATTGGGGCCTACGGCGCAATGACACATAACTTTAACTTCTCATCAGCAGTCTCGTATCTTCTTTGCCAAGCGGCCCGCAGGGGTGCCCTGATCGCTGCCATTTAATCGGTGTGAGGAAGATACAAAGGCTGGTCTGGTCGCCCAGACTTCGAGGACTCTTTTGGCGCCCTCATTATCCACAATTCCTATATGTCCAGGAACCCAGCTGAGAATACAATGACCTGAGAGCACTCAGGGCGCTTCGTGACTCGCTAAAGATCACAATCCGTTCTCCGAACCGAGCACCACGCGTTATCTCCCGCACCGAATGGTGTATTGCAACCACCTTGACCGCGAAGATAGACGCAGCGACTGGTAGATCCCTTCTGACTTCAAAATGGGGATACGGCGTAGAAACTGACCCCCTCCTAGGACTGGGAGCTATCCGTATACACTGGCACGGCAGAGAAATCTTATCTAGGAGGAGGGGGGGCTCAATAACAGTCCTATTTATTAATATTTGAAATTCCACATATTGAGATGGTCCTCCAATTTTACACAAATTGATTTAACATCCGATTAGTACTGGTGGAGGTATCCCCTCCCTAGTGTTAGTTGTACGTCGATAAATGACCTTAGGGAAAAAAGTGGCCCTGACCAGTCTTAAGGTAGCCTGCTTCCCTATCCTTTTTCAAACCTATTTTCACCTATCCTACATCCTTGATTATTTCACCTTATGAGTTCTTTATACCAACCCAATTTATTAGGTAGATTGTGTCATTTATATTTTTAAAAAAACCTGAAGAAATAAAACAGATGGACACAATATGTTTATATCGTGGTTTTAAATTTCATTGCATCCTTACTTTTCCACCAATTTTTATCTCGTACAAGAAAAAACAATACCACATTAGGGTTAGCTGGTAGAACCGAACGTCTAACCCCGTTAAACTCATTTTCAAGACATATACGGCATCAACTAAAGGGATTAACATGATAGCGAGAGTCACCCTACTCCCCGATCATCCTTTATTAAAAGAGTTACGGGGTGTCAATTTTCGACAGGCAGCTGTGAAAGCCGTGTATGGAGATTACCTAAAGCAAAATACAAACTCTTGCTCAATAAAGGGCTAGCAAAACAAGCTCGGCAGTTACCGATATGCCAGAAGCGATCTGGGCGGTAAGGTTGCTATATTAACAAAAATGGTCTGTTTCGCCACGAGTAAACATACATGATCGGCATTATTTATGCACACGGTATTCTCTAATATCGTGCAGAGGACTTTGGGCGATTTACAATCCCATCTGAAATAAGAACGCCCAGCATTTTAAACTAATACACTAGTTGGTCATATACTATCATTATTATTTGTATATGTTATGTATCCTTCTTGGTTTTATTTTTTTATAAATGCTATTTACATGTTGGTCATCCTTGGTTTTCTGTTTCAATTGGATAAATTCAAAAAAAGATTTAGTGTCATTTGTGAAACGTTAATTAATGGATGATTGCAAAAAGGAAGAAAAAGAATATGAGTCTTAAAGGGAGAAGGGTGGCAGGGAAAGCATGGCGGAGTCGCACGATCACTGACCTGACATGTTGCGGACATACAAGGTGAGCTTGGCTGAATCTTGCCTTTGGGGAGACCCTCCATCGGACACAAAGACACGGTAACGAAGCGCTGCCTTCACGCTTAAGAGTGACCCTGACACAAAGATTTCTCCGCTGGTTGGGTTGACTGCTACGGGGGTCGTTCTAAGAAATCGGGGATCTGTCATTACTTACCGAAGTTGGGGATAAAAAAAATCATGGAGTGAACATAACTGCTGGCGTGATCCGACAGGCGCCATTGATATAAGGAAATTGGGCTACACCTTTCCCCCTCAAAAATAAAAAGATGGGAAGACGAATGGAGAAACCCCCATCACGCCCTGGATCTTTCACGATACAAGGGTTTCCTAAAGACCTAAATACTATAGACGAAATAAGGTACTAGGCACGGCCGGGATCAAACACGTACACAAAGAACTGGATGAGTCAAAAGTGCGACCTTGAAACCTATTTTGGGAAACCAAAGATGTGCCAAAATAAAGTCAGGTGGTCAAGGTTCTCTCGAGGATACATATACGAAACCCGCAAGGACAGAAAAAAAGATGAGACCAGCAGGGGCTACTCACACAGGGTAAAGCCACGGATTCCCAGCAGAGACGAGACCGGAAATCTCTGAAGAAGGCTGGAGGGCGTAGTAAAAGGCATTGTCACCCATGTCTTCATCCGTGGCAGTGACCGTCATTACCAATGTGTTCAGGTCACTTACATCCAGTACTTCGTGGCTGGAATGAGAGAGGGGGGGGGGGGTCAACATAAACATTTATATGGCACCGATGAGAACAATGGTTTTCAACCTAAATTTCGAGACCCCCTCTTCGTACATACTGTAGAAAATAATTAAGTAATCCAAAGTACTAAGTATAAAGGAATATATTATTTCTATAAAATATTAAGAAATTGTAATGGCTTGTTATGACATACATTTTATATTCCAATTATCTCCAATCTTCGCCATAACTTTAATTATGCTATTTTTATCTAATTTTCTGTTACTAGAATTTTCTTTTATGGAACATAAACAAAATATTTTATACATCTTTTATTGTGTACATCTTCATCATCAGCACCATATAAGTGTATATTTTTGTTTCCCTTTTGGCAAACGTTGGTGCCATATGGGAAAGAAAAGAGGCGTGGGAAGGAAGCAGGAAATCACATCCCAATCCTCCATTAATGGAAAAGCTGCCGGCGTCGTTGTGATGGCAACGCATCCTTAAGAGTATCGTTGTGATGGCAACGCATCTCACGAATCTCGTTGTAGTGGCAACGCATCTCACGAATCTCGTTGTAGTGGCAATGCATCATACGAGTCTCGTTGTGATGACAACGCATCCTACGAATCTCGTTGTGATGACAACGCATCCTACGAGTCTCGTTGTGATGGCAACGAATCCTACGAGTCTACGTTGTGATAGCAATGCATCATACGAGCCTGGTTTTGTCAGGGGTTTATTCTCGTCAAGCACACCAGCCATACACAATCATCCCAATATCCTCATGTAACATATTTTTGGCACACTCACTGTTACATAATCGCGATATTCTAACCCCGTTGCCCAGCCTTTTTTTCTACTATCACATTCAAACCATACACCATTTCACCATTTAACTAACCTTTCTGGGTCAATTCTTCAGATATACCACCTTAAAATATATCCACCAATCACTTTACTAATTTCTCTCATTTGTATATTTGTTTATTCACTTCTGTTCGCAATTCTCTACCTCCTTAAATTAGTCACTCTCATCCTTTAATCTTTCTTCTCTCACACACCTATACATTAAAGATGGCATTAAAATAGTCCCATGTAGAATTCTCCCACAATCAACTTTCACACCCTTATCATGCACAAGGGCTCTGGTGGATCTTATTATCTTCCTCCCTTCCCATACTTTAGATTCTTATTCAAATTATGTTCCCAGGCAGTATTCTTATTAATATTTACTCAAGACTATAAATGGAGAAGAGGTATACAGGAATGGAGAAGAAAATAGTGAAAACACCAGCAGCTTCTAATGCAATATTTCTGCCATTTTTTTTTTTTTTTTTTTAATTAAGGGGCTATCTGGCGACTGCCGACTAAGGCATAAGTTGCCGTAAACAAACAGCCTAATTTAGGCTACTTTAAAAAATTAAACAGAAAACAATAAAAAGGAATAACAATAACAATAACAAAGCAATAACAAAACAATTACAAAAACAACAGCGAGTATACAGAATCACACATACAATTCCACCCCCTCCCCGAAAAAAATATATGCATTGCTGACGCATCATCTCCAATGGTGATGCTATGCTCTTTTTTTTGTATCTATGCATTATTAATCAGAAAAATGAAAGTGCGTTCAGATTTTCAAGGAGGGCAAATTGTTCGAAAGCTCAAGCATGGAAACTTTTCGCGAAAACGAAGGAAACCCAGCTGTGTTAAACCTACCTCTGACCCGACCGTGAAATTCAGTGAGAGGAATCGAAGAGCAATTAAACGCATTGGGTCGAAAAGCATAAAGCAACAGCTATAAGGGTGAATGCAGAGCTATAGCAACACTTTGCTAACTCGGTATCAGAAAAAACCCCCAGTTCTTTGAGAGCTACAGACAGCTGGTTACCATGGAAGAGAAGCAAAAGCCAAACTTCTATTTTCTGCCATCAATATTGACAAGGGGGAAATGGTGTACTGATAATTATTTGAAACTGTACAATGAAAGAATGAGTGAATGTCATTTAGTCTGATGAATTGCCCGAGGCTCTTTTCCAATCCTCATAATGTGTTTCCTAATGCAGGAAGCACAAGGAAGCTGTTAAACCAGACTGCCTAGCCCCCATCCTGAAGCGGTTAAACCCGGACTGCCGGATCCCAATCCTGAAGCTGTTGACCCCGACTGTACGAAATCCATCCTGAAAATGTTTAACCCAACCCTCTGATTCTCCATTTTAAAGCTGTTAAACCCGAATGTCCGACCCCATCTTGAAGTTGTTAAAACCGACTATCTGACCCACATCCGGAAGTTATTAAACCAGACTCTCTGGCTCCCATCTTGAAACTGTTAAACCCGACTGTCTAAGCTGCATCCTGAAGCTGTTAAACCCGACAGTCTGACCCCCATCCCGAAGTTGCTAAACCAGACTCTCTCACTCTCCTCCTGATGCTGTTAAACCCAACTGTCACACCACCATGCTGAATCAACTAGGCGGGACAGTGATGACTTGTGCAGCAATATCAGGGAATTATCTTGATCTTGCTCTCGTGGTACAAGGGGGATCAATAAGTTCTGCGAATCGGTAGGGCAAAACAGAGGAAGAGGGATGGCTGTTTGTGGGGGTGTTAGGACAAGTTATGATAAGTCAGGACCTGCAGCCGCCCGCTCCTGCCTTGTCTATTTAAGAAGCAGCAGCTGATCGCAGATCGTCAGTCACAAATTTTTAAACAATGGAGAAGGTTGAGCACCGCGCAGTGATAAAACTTTTGACCAAGGAAGGCAAGAAGGCAAACGAGATCCATGAAGGCATGGTTGCAGTGTACACCGACACCGCCCCTTCCTATGCAACCATTACTCGCTGGAATAAGGAGTTCTGCCATGGTCGTGAGTCCTTTGAAGATGACCCCCGTCCAGGACGCCCGTCAGACGTGACCAACAAAGACAATGTGGCTCGTGTGGAGAGGATGATCTCGAAAATCGACGGGTAAAGGTCGAAGAAATCGAGCGAGAACTTGGAATATCACATGGAAGCGTTATCAACATCATCCACGAAAATTTAGCCATGACCAAGGTCTCCGCCCCTTGGGTCTCTAGAAACCTCACGTTCCATGATCGACTTCAACGTCATCAAAGTCCACAAGGCCAGAGTTGCACACGCTGCCGTGCGCGAGTGCGGATTCGAGGAGCTTAACCACCCCACCTACAGTCCAGATCTGGCCCCTAGCGACTACTTTTTATTCCGCCAGCTCAAGGCTGCACTGCGTGGACGCCGGTTTGGGGACGATAAAGATGTCCAGCTCGCCGTCCAGGAGTGGATTGAACAGCAGTCAGGAAATTTCTGGTTGTCGAGAATTCTAAGCCTCAGGGACAAGTGGCGCAAGTGCATTGAAGTCGAGGGTAGTTATATTGAAAAATAATAAAACACTTTTCCTCATATCTCGTTTCCTTATATCCGAATTGCAAAACTTATTGACCGCCCCTCGTACATGTATCGATCCACACCGCTAGAATTTTTAAAGTCTGGCCCATTGTCAGCTCTTAATATTATCGACGTATTTTGTATTGGAGTAAGAGTTGGAGAACCGTTGTACTCCGTCAGGATCGCTGAAGTAAGTGCAACATGCTTTGCTTCAACAATGGTTAAAAATTCCAGTGACCACCGTCAAAAAACTGTACGAGTCAATTTCTAAATATAGTTAAGAAATTAGCGCTGGAAAATGAGGACAATCTCCATATAGAATGAATGAATGAGGATAGACTTATGGAGAGAAAACATAAGAGTGGGATTGTGTGGGAATGGTTGGAACACCAAGTAGAAGATGGAGTATTTAAGAGAACGGAGAGTGACAGAATGGGATTTGGGTAATGTGTGTGATTGGTATTCATCGAGAGGGTTTGTGAGGGAAGGGGTCTTTGGGGTTGGAGAGGAATCCTGACAGGACGAGACGATACAGCACACGTTAACTCCACATTGCTTCAACATGTGTGTACTAAAATCTGGCGAATGATGATGACACGGAAGAATTCATTTTTGAAGGAAAACTGAAAAACCAACTGGCGAGACAAAATTAGAACGTCTTTTGAAAATGATGTTCACAAAGAAAATGGTGAAGTTTGGACACATTAATGTGTGTTGTAGGACCATATCCTAGACTACTTAGTGCGAAGAGACGTCCCCTTTCCGGGACAAAAAACCTTCAACGTCGATAATGGGGTCGAGATTAGAAGACCCCAGCCTCCACTCACTCGAGGCGTAAAGAAGTAAAAATGGCCAAAGTTTGTTAATATTCGGGCGGTCATTTCTGAAAGCGCCGGCACCGACGATTGTTTGGGCACTGAGAAATAAGCCGGCCAAGAAACCTGATCTTTATTAGCAACCCCCAACCTTCCTTGGCATGCGCCCCCTCTACCTCCACACTCCTATACGCTTCCTTTAAAATGTGAAAAGTGTGAAATACGCCATCAGTGGAGTGGATCAGATGGTGCAACGCATAGCGATTCCTCGCCCTGAAGGGCCGATGAATTGGGGTGGGGGGTGGGAGGGAAGAGGTACTTTTGAAGGCGTCGAATCGCGCCGAAGTCACCTTGTCGCAAAACGATTAATGTTATTGCTTTATTTTTATTATTATTATGAGGCATATTTCCTTTCATTATTTTTGTGTTTTTACTTCACATAGACTTTTCATTTTCGCCCACCATGAAGGGAAATCCAGTTCGTATATTTTCTTGAGTTTCGCTTATTTGTACGAACTCTCTCCGTAAAATGTTTTTTCACGACTCCATTAATTAGGCTTGGTATTTTCCATTGATATCTACGTTGGCCTGTCTAAGGTGTATCCCGTAGGCTGGCATTTTTTTTTCTTTTTATTCAATAGGTTTTACCTGGCGACTACCATCTAGGGTAGAGCCGCCTAATTTATCAAAGAGAATAAAACAAAAAAGGAATAAAAACAAAGTAATAACTTGAATAAAACAATTCCCCAGGCAGAGGAGGGAAGCCCGCCAACTTCAGGGGCTTCAGAGGCTTGCCTCTTCTAAAAACTAAATTCAGCTATGATCCGGTGTGTATAAACCCGTCCTCAGTACAAGGGACAAGCGGTAACGACTCCTAGGTAGCGCCAGCAAAAATCTCCCAGACTGGGACTTATATGTGATCCGTTTTCTCAGTCCTTGCAGACTCTTTGGCGTCCTCATTAGCGAGCTCATTTCTCGCAATTCCATGCATATCAAGTAACTCAGCAGTAGACGATATTCTCGATAACATCCCGATTCGCAGAAACCATGTTATCAAGTATACTACTAGTAAGGAAGTGTGAAGATTCCAATGCCTCGAGGGCACTGAGTGCCATCTACGAGTCGTTATAGATCACAATATGACAGTGGACAGGGCACGTAATCTCTCTTACCGAGCGGTACATTATAACCAGATCGGCTGAGAAGAGAAACATAGCACGGTGAAGAGCCCAGCAAGCTTCGGACAAGGTGGAGAAGTTTGAAATTAGAGTGATTCGTGCGTTCAAGTTGGAACGTATTACGCCCGGTGCTGTAAAAGTTTTGGGAACAGAGGCGTGGCGACAAACTTTCAGGGATGGTACACTCCAGGGTGGCTTCCTGGGTAGTACCAGATGCAACACTGGATGCAGAGCTAGATCTAGCTCTTGAATCAGTAGCTGTGCCCTAAAAACAAAGGATTAATGTATGATTGGTGTCTCACGGAGGCATAGGCACCCTCCGGATTGGCTTCGGATGAAATAAGAGACGATGGTGAGTATGAGAAACGCTGAGCTCGCGCGTACAAGCAGATAATGCAATGCGTACGTCGTAAAGCAAGCGAAATCTCCCAAGTATCCACAAGGAAGCCCTCTACAGGCGATTAGCGGAAGGCATCGTTACCAAATGGAGATCAGTGGGGTTGGTCAGATGCTTTGCTCAGGCTGGAAAATTCTAAGAGAGTTTTCCTTCTTGGACAGCACTTCACCACGGTATCATGGGGACTTTCCACACTACTCAGGAGGGCTCGATTTCGTGTAGGATGGCGGAACTGTATCAGCTGCCATTATTAATTTTTTAAAAACGCCCCATTTGGCGACTGCCAACAGAAGCATAAGTCGCCGTATTAATTAATCCATTCTAGCCTATTACTAAGCTACCTTCAAAAGACAGCTAAAAAAAAAAAACACAAGCAAAACGAAGAAACAAAATAGAAACAAAAATAAAACAACAGCAAAAAGAGGAGAAGGACCACGCTCTCGCGTCGAAAGGAAGCGCTCTCAGCGCCAATAGGGCAGGAAGAGGGAATCTCTTACGGCAGTGTCCTCAGTGTTACTCCATTTGTCCCGAGCATCAACGGTATCACATCGGTGGGGCCGTTAGTACTCTGGCTACGCTCTACCTAGACAACCAGTCAATTTATTTTGGTGCGGCTTTTATGCCTCCACAGTGCTCATATGCGTCAAGGAGGGGGCCACCTTCTTATAAAAGGTGGCGTTGGCAGAGAGCAGGTCCAAAAGTAGTAAACACCTTTACCAATGGTGAGAGGAGAGCCATTCTACTAGTCGAAGATGTATTGTCGCTTTCCTCACCAACCACAACACCAAGTTTTGTCAAAGTTTTACTAATACCCGTGGAAGGACTACTTTGATGCACACAGGGGATCGGCCTAGTGGGGCCTTGTATGCTCCAGCCGATATGGCTGGCACCAGCAGAATATGTTTTGATCGCTATTCCTTGGCGACTCCAGACGAAATCCCACCGATGACGTCGTGAGCGGATCGGAATGTGGGATCCGGCATGGTGACTGGCCTCGGAGAGCTCGTGGTCTGCAGCCCGACATCCAATCGAAGAGTATGTCGAAGGAAGGCCCAAGGAGAACGCAGTGGGACAGGGGGCAAAGAAAGGTTAAGTTGCGGTGAATTTTTTCACTTCAATAGCATCAGTTTGGCGAAAAAAGTGTTATGCCTATTATTTATGCCATGTTAAAAAAGACATGGCACAAATAAGGCAAACCCCAGGAAAGAGAAAAACAAATTAGCTACAACAACCAAAACCGAAAAATAAAGAGATAAGGCACGTTCTGATGCCGAAGTGAAGACCGCATCCCTCAGGCGACCGAACACCATTCAACTATAAAAAAAATGGAGACCTGCCTATGGTTACCGGGACAGGTAGCGTACATGAAGATTCCCAAGTAGAAAGGATGTATAAAGCAATCGGGAGAACGAACCAGCTTCCTCAGACTTGGACCAGCAGTGGAGGTTTTCTCTGTGAACGAGTCCTTCTTTGCCATAGTATGGTGTCGCTTGCACAAGCAAGCCATTGAGTATTCGAAGAGCATTAGTAGTGGCCGCTTGGGTAAAGTCTACCGCATTCAGCAGAGATGTCCCGTCCGAGAAGCTGGTGGCTTTCAGATATCTAGCAATCACACTATTCAAAACTCCTTTCTGATGGAACATGTGACCTTTGGCCAACGTGCCATTAGTGGACCGGATAAGTAGAAAGCCTTTGAGGTCAACGGGCTCTAAAACGCCGGGTAGCGTTTAAATGGGCGTTCCTGACGTCATTTAGGTTCTACTCACTATACCTGCAACTTTGGTAATGTCTAATTTAGCTTATGACCCCGAGAGCGCCCAGGGCCCGTACGTAACTGTCATGGCCTGGTCACCTACGAAACGACATCTGACCTGTCGGTCCTGAACCCCACTCAGAAGGAGAGGAAACCCTATTCATTTTTGTCTTCTTGGATTTCTTCTTTTTATTTAGGCAATAAGAGGGCGAGGACTAAAGCCTCTTCTCCCTCCCCCCCATTAAATGAGCCCCCAAGGAAGGACGAGCAAGCCTCACCTATATCCTTTCTCGAAATGGGGAATGATTTGGCTGACATAGGGGTCCCACCCGAGGAGGAATGTCCCTCTCCTCATTGGTCCTCGGGGAACTTGTGCCACCTCAAGAAGATCTTGCACAGGGCCCGTGAGTGTCTCTCACCGAAACCTCTTGCCACAATTTATTGGTTGGAGCGAGCCGCTCCACTAGTCTGACAAGTGTTTCTGGTTTTGCCTTCCGATCAGAGACACCATGAATGTGATCATTTACATATACTCAGCCTGCAGAATCGAGCCAAGTTTTTTTTTATAGTTATATAGAGCCCATCTGGCAACTGCCCACTTGGCATAAGTCGCCGGAAACACGACAGCCTAGAGCTAGGCTACTTTAAAATAAAAATATGAAAACATAAATGTGATAAAAATATGAAAAACTTAACAATTAGGAAGCAATCTCCGGCATCGGGGGGAGGTCCCCCTCACCCCAGTGCAGAAGCGTGCAACCTACAAGGATAACAATAACAAACAAAGAAAAAAATAGAACTTTATAAATAAAGAGGAGAAGCCAGGCCTCCCACAAAAAGTCAACAAGTCCACGAGTCAATGTGTGCTAACTCGTCCCGAGCTCAAGGGACAGGCGGTAGCGACCCCGCCCATCCCAGTACCGGGACAGGTATCGTGAGCGAAGATCACTCAGACTTGAAAATTCGACAAGAATTTACCGAACAGTCTAGGGGACGACGCAGTCGTCGCAATAGGGCGCTGGCGAGCACTCCATCAGATAGCGATGGGTGACACGAGTGTGCCTGATTCGGAGACGACAGAAAGCGACCTGAATCCGGGGCAGCATTGGGGGATACGTCCATGGGAACAGTCGCGGTGCGATGGCACGCAACTTTAAGTTCCCTTCGACCGTCTCCAAACTTCTTTGCCAAGCAGTCCGAAGAGCTGCCCGTATTCCTGCCATGTATTCGGTGTGAGGGAGAGCGAAACGCTGGTCCAGTCACAGAGACCTCGCGGACTCTTTGGGGCCCTTATCGGCGCGCTCATTCCCCGCAATTCGTACATGTCCAGGAACCCAGCAGAAGATAATCTCGACATCTGCCTGGCTCGCCCAAACCGTGGCGTCACGGATATCGCGAACCAGGGAATGAGGAGATTCCAATGCCTCGAGAGCAGTCAAAGCGCTTTGTGAGTCGCTATATATCACAATCCGGTCTTCGAACCGGGCACGTCGCGTAATCTCCAGTACCGAGTGTTATATTGCCACCAGCTCGGCCGTGAAGACAGACGCAGCGCCTGGCAGAGCCCCGCTGAATTCAAACAGAGGGGATACGGCGTGGAAGCCGACCCCCTCTTGGGACTTGGAGCCATCCGTATACACTGGCACGGTTCCAGCGTGACACGATGTGTGCTCCAAAAAGGTCGAACGCAATACTCCCGGCGCCGTACAAGCTTTGGGAGCACAGGCGTGGCGACAAATAGCCAAATGTAGCACCGTCCAGGGAACCACGGGCACCACCGGCCCGAGAGCTATATCTAGCTCTCGAAAGAGTTTCCTGGCCCTAAACCCAAAGAGCTTAGGGTATGACTGCCGTCTCTCGCCGGCATAGGCACCATCGAGATCAGCTGCGGATGCAGAGAGAGCTGTTGGGGACTGAGGGACGCGCCGGGCTAGCACGTCAAGGGGAGTGGCATCTACCCAGCATTGACCAACAGGCTCTCAATGAGAGAAGTGCGCAAGGTACCGGTCGCAAGACGAAGGCCGGTGTGGTGAATCGAATCTACCTTCCGCAATAAACGCTTGGCTGCGGATGCATAAAACTCGCATCCGTAGTCGAGCTTCGAACGAACAAAGGATCGTAGAAAAGTAAAGCAGAAGCCCTATCAGCACCCCAAGTGCAGAACGTCACGGAACGGAGAATACCCATGGCGCGGGTACAAGAAACCCCAAGGCTGCGAATATGAGCCTCCCAGGTGAGGCGTTGGTCGAATACAAGACCAAGGAAACGGTGCGACTCAATCACATCCAGGCGCACCCCATTAAGAAACAAATCTGGGTCGGGGTGAAGCCGTGGATGGCGGCAGAAGTGCACCACCTTAGTCTTGGCCAAGGAAAACCAAAACCTGTGCGCTTCGGCATAGCGAGAGACGCGGTACAATGCCTGTTTGATCGACCCTCTAGAGTTGGCATCCGGGCCGCGCCAAACGAGATTAAAAGGTCGCCCACGTAGAGCGTAGTGAGAACATCTTCAGGCAGCACCGAGGTGATGCCGTTGATGCTCAAGGCAAAGAGTGTGACACTAAGGACACTTCCCTTCGGGACACCCTCTTCCTGCTCCTTTTGGCCGAAGAGGGCTCCTCCCAACCGTACGCGGCATCGACGATGTCACAAAAATTTAGATATCAACATTGGGAGGCGTCCCCTCGCCCCCATAGTGTGGAGAGTCTCCATGGTACCGTACCGCCACGAGGTATCATAGGCCTTCTCCAGATCAAAGAACACCGTGGCATAGTGCTTTCTACGAGGGAAAGCCTCCAGATGGCATTTTTTAGTCGAAACAGGGCATCCGAAGTGGAGTGGAACTTGCGGAAGCCGCACTGTGCAGAAGATAGATGGCCTCCACTGTCCAGGAAAAAGGCTAATCTAACATTTACTAATTACTCCATCAACTTGCACACGCAAGAGGTTAGAGATATTGGGCGGAAACCGGTCGGAGTAGAGTGATCTCTCCCCGGTGTGCGAAAGGTGAGCACAGTAGCGATTCGCAAGGAATCTGGGCGAACTCCCTCCTCCCAGATCCTGTTGAACAAATCTAACAGAAAGGCCATATCTCGCTCACCCAGGTGTCGAAGCATGGTGAACGGGACATCGTCCGGTCCATGGGTGGTGTCCGTGCACGAAACGAGAGCGGAGCGCAACTCACTCACAGAAAACTTGTCGTTGAAGGGTTATCCGCCTCTGGAGGTAAAGTCCAGCCAGCGGCCTTACGCGACATGACAACGTGCATTGAATGCTGGCGGAGCAGTGTCCCCGCTATAGAATGCGGAAAAAGCGGTCGCGAAGGATTCCGCCACGGACGCGGGGTGCGAGATTGCAGTACCATTCTCCTGGAGAATGGGAGGGGGGTCCTGCGAGAACTTGAGCCGAATCCTTTTGACTCGCTTCCACACCTCTGCTTAAGAGGGCTTCCCGTTAAGTAAAGACACGTATGCCCGCCAAGAAGAGCGGCGGGCGTGCTTGAAAAAAAACCGGAACCTAGCCCCAGCCGAACGAAATTCAGCGACAGTGAAATAGTTCAGGCGGCGCTTATAGCGCATGTAGGCATAACGCTTCTGTTTGAGGGCCGTCTTCACACTCGGCCGATCACCATAGGAGTGGTCGGCGTGCAAAACGGCATAGACGTTCTAGGAATAGTCCTCAGGCCCACGGCGATGAGGGGACCGGAGAAGAACTCAACGGCCTCATCTACCGACCTAAACTCCTCGACTGAGATAGAGAATTCAGTCATTTCCTGAAATGCAGGCCACAACCATGGATGTCATCGACCAACCCCCAATCAAAATCAGGCTTAGCATCCGAAGAGCACAAAGATCGGTCATGGCAAGAAAATGAAGCAGGTCTCGGACAGTGATTCGTAAACTCACCCACGTTTAGGACACCCGTCTCAAGCTCTTCGATCAGATCGGCAAGGACTTGTCCCCTGGGATATATTGAGTAATCTCCCCAGAGAGGATGCCTGCCGTTCAGATCTCCAAGCAAGAGAAAGGGCCATGGAAACCGTGCCACGACGCGGCAGAAGTCCCCCACGTCAAAGTCAGCTGACGGTGGAATGTACGCAGAAAGGATAGTATACCTCCTATCCGGGTGCATCTGCACAGCCTCTGCCTGAAAAGAGGTATCTAAAGAGAAAGGAAGATTTGAGACATAATGCCGGGTGTAAACCGCGCATCCCCCAGCCCGGCCATCCCGCGGTGGTGGGGTCGCAAGACCCTTATACCACGGGAGGGCGGGCAGGAGCACGCGCCTAGCATTGTCTCCTGCAAAAAAGATAGCTAACGGGAAACAGGACGAGACGAGCTTCGTAGCTCCTCCCAGTTGGCCCGGAGTCCACGGCAATTCCATTGAAAGAATATGCCCTCTAGGCCTAGCTCAGAGGAGACGCGGGGGCCCTCCTCGAAGAGAAGACCCTCACGAGAATGGCCGTACGCTTACCGGAGGCAAAACCCCGGGCGCTGTTGGCCGGACAAAGCGCTGAAGGCGCTGTCGCCTTCGAGGACTTATTGGGGGAGGTTGGTCTCGCCATGTGAGTCTTTTCCTCCCTCTGCCTCGAAATCTTAGGCGGGGGGCCTCTCTTTTCGAGGAACCACCGTCTCCGAGCCACTCGCTCCACCACTAGGAGAGGGCGAACGAGCCGAAGCTCTTTCGTTGCTGTCCTCCTTTCGGGGGACAGCTTTAGGAACCCCTGAATATGGCCTAGCGACCAACTTCCGGGCTGTTGCCTCCTGTGAGTCTAAGTACTCCGTGGCGGCGCGTGGCCGTTTAGCCTTACAAGAAACCGTCACACTGTGGGAAGAGAGGGGAGCCCTGATTTTAGCCAGGGCTGGGTATGAACCCTTTTTGCCGCCAGCTTTACCTAGAGGAGCGACCGGGTTGAGTAGAACCCGCAGAAGGGCTCCGAATGGGTGCGGAAACAACCGTGCTCGTTGGCCTGGATGGGCCAGGAGCAGAGGGTGCCTTTCTAACTATTGAGGCATATGACGTCCCAGGCAGAGGCGGGCGCGACAGGACTAAGTTCTTAGCCTCGTGGAATGAGAGTCGATCCTGGGCCTGAACGGCCAGGATTTCTTTCTCAAGGAGATATTTACCATAATTGCTTCGAAGAAGCAGGGTGCGGCTCTCCACAATCGACACACTTGGCTACACACGATTTCGACTTATCATGTGCGGCCTTGGAACAATTTACACAAACTTCGGGTGACCCCGACTTTGCACGTCTACAGAAGCGAAACGTATGGCCAAAGCGGTGACAGTAATAGCACCGCCGCGACAGTGGCACGAATGCCTTCACGCGGTAGCGGTACCAACCGGCACGCACCGATTCAGGGAGCTTGTCACAGTGAAGAGTTCCTAAACCTGTGGAACTCCGAGTGGCGAGACTTTGTAAAGATAATCCCAAGGAGTTCTTTGAATATGTAAACAACCGTAAACCAATCCGTCGAACGATTGGCCCTTTGAGAATTGAGGAGGGGACATTGAAGCACTCAGGTGCAGAAAATGTTTACCTTCTCAACGACTACTTCTCTTCAGTCTTTACTGAAGAGAGTGGTCCCATTCAACGGATTCCTACTCGGGGGGCAAGAGCTAGAGGATATGGACTTCACCGAAGGAGAAATAGAAAAGAAGATCACTGACCTAATGACGAATAAGTCTCTTGGCCCGGATGGGATTCTACCTAAAGTTTTGAAAGAAGAGCGTGATCAAGTGTCACGACACCTGAGGGCAATCTTCAACATGTTAATCCGGACCGAATGCGTTCCTAGAGACTAGCATGAAGCGGAGGGGACTCCAATCTTCAAGAAATGAGACCGTAGCCAACCGTCGAACTACCGACCTATCAGTCAGACTTTGATATTCGGTAAACACATGGAAAGCATCATGGTGGAAAAAATGACGTCGCATTTAGAGTCAAAGCTGCTACTGAGGAGTTCCCATCATGGCTTCTGAAGGCAACGGTCATGCCTAACGAATCTTGTGGAATTCTTCCACTTCGTCTTCAGTGAGCACGATCAGGACAAGGCGGAGGAGGTGGTCTACTTAGACTTTCAGAAAGCCTTCAATAAGGTACCACATCACCGCCTTCTCCGGAAAGTGCGAGCGCTGGGCATAGACAGAAAAGTAGTGCCTAAAGTAACCTCTTGTATGGACCGTAAGGTCTTTTATAGTACTATTCTTCCTTGTAGCTCCCTGTCTCCCTCCTTCATTCCTTTCTCCCTCTTGCCCTCCCATCCCTATCCCCTCCCCCTCCCTCCTCTTTCTCTAAGACGAAGAAGTACCCTGGCCCGGACGGGTCAGGGTAAAGTGTTGAAAGAAGTGCACGATGAAGTCTCACGACATTTGGGAACTATCTTCAACATGTCAATCCGGACCGGATGCGTTTCTAGAGACTGGCGTGAAGAGGAGGTGGCTCCTATCTTCAAGAAAAGAGACCCTAGCCAGCCGTCGAACTACCGACCTATTAGCTTAACCTCAATAGTGGGTAAAATCATGGAAAGCATCTTGGTGGACAAAATGACGTCTTATTTAGAGTCCAACTTGAGATTGGGGAGTTCCTAGCACTGGTTCGGAAGGCAACGGTCATGCCTTTAGTGAGCACGACCGGGATAAGGCGGTGGATGTTATCTACTTAGACTTTCAAAAAGCCTTCGATAAGGTACCACACCGCCGCCTCCTTCGGAAAGTGCGTGCGCTGGGCGTAGACGGAAATGTAGCAAGTTGGATAGAGAACTGGCTAAACGGAAGACGGCAACCGGTAGTCTTGAATGGAGTGGCTTCTGAGTGGGTGCCCGTTACTAGCAGTGTTCCTCAAGGTTCTGTTCTGGGATAACTACTATTCATCATCTACATCAACGACATGGACGGTGACATGGTTGCCAAGATTTCCAAATTTGCCGACGATACCAATCTTGGTATGAACGTTAGCAAAGGATGGAAATACTGCCCGCCTGCAAGATGATCTTCGAAGGATTGGGGAGTGGTCGGAGACACGTGGCAAATGCCTTTCAGCGTGAAGAAATGCAAAGTGATGCATATCGGCCACCGAAACCCCCAATCTCATTATATCCTTAAGCGCACTGCTCTTGAATCCACCGACACTGAGAAGGACTTGGGTGTAACTATAAGTTGCTATCTCAAGTTCTCAAGGCAGTGTATTGAGGCGGAGAAGAAAGCCCAAAGGATGCTAGGTTATATAAAGAGACAGTTTGGATATCGGAATAAGGAAATAGTACTCTGTCTGTATAATTCAATTGGAACGCGTGCAAGCCAGGGCAACCAAACCGATTCCTTCTATTAAACATAAAAGTTATGAAGATAGATTGAGGGAATTAAATCTGTTCTCGTTGGAAACCCATAGACTGCGTGGTAAGCTTCGAAGTTTTCAAAATAATTCAAGGGTTCGACAACGTTGACTACAGGGATATTTTCAGCCTTTATGAGAGAAGAACAAGAAATCACGGCTATAAACTTGAACTGAAGCGTTACAACCGCGATCTGTGTGGGAAATTTTTTACGTACAGTATCTGTGGTAGCTGGAACGCACTTCCGGTGGAGGTTGTCAACAGCAATTCTGTTGACCAGTTCAAGTCTTGAAAAGTGGCCGTTTAGGGAGAACGTAAAGAAATTGAGCAGGGATGTGCTCGCTCGACAGCTAGTCCAAAGGTACCCTCATTGAATGAACCGTAATGTCTTCTAGGGTACTTATTTTTCTTGTAGCTCCTTGTAGCTCTTTGTAGCTCTCTCTCTCTCTCTCTCTCTTATCTCTCAAGCTGCCATTCCGCACCTTGGTTGGATTGCAACTTTTTATCTAAGGTATTAAAACAAATCCTGACGCCATTTACCTCATCGTAGCCAGAACACAGCGAAACTGATGTAACTAACGATGGATTATTTTCCTCAATGTGGAATGAGGAGAAGCGGGAATAGATAAAGCGGTAGGATTGCAGGGCCAATTGCAAAGTCTTGTATGTGTGTCTGTGTGAGCGTGCATGAACGCATGTAAGTCAAAAGAGAATAGTTTGGATTCCCTCCCGTATTGGGTTCTTCCCCCCCTCTCCTCTCTCTCTGGCCCATTCTATGTTATTGAAGACACAGCGAGTGGTTTATGGGTATTTAGGGTTGGAGAGGGTGTGGTGAGCTTAGGACCGTCCTGGACAGATGGATGAATATTGCCCTTCTCCACTCCCTCGGCGATCGGCACAGTGGACACGCTGGTTTATGGCTTTACTATGAGTAGAGGGTGTTTGGGCTCCGACACCTTGCCTAGACTCCTTGCCCCTAATCATCCCCCAACTCCCTCCTTGCCCATTCCTTGAAAAACCCCTTGCAAGAGGGACATACATCACACACACGCTTGGAAGAATCTCGAACAAAACTACGCTCTACGAAAAGTAACAGCCGGCAAAGGAGGAAAAGTCGAGGGTAAGAACACAAGAAAATGTACTGATTTTCTGCAAGATATACCCTGGATGGTAATTCTCACTACAGCCAGCCCCCCTATCCCCTGGATAAAAATTCCTTTATTTCCCTGGCACCTGGATTGGGACTCAGTTACCAACGCGGGGAGGATTAACACCCTACCCTGCGTCACCGTCCAATACCACAGAAGGAGACTCTACCGTATCTGTGAGATGTCGGACGTAACTGGTAAATACCCAAACCCGAATAGAGGGGGCGACACCTCGACTGGAGTCAGTTGATTCTGGCTTCAGTCTTCATTAAGTCCGCCATGTTTTCACATCCTCTGAGGAGCCCAACCAGGTCCATAGTCACTCATCATTTATCACCACATCCGAGTCATTTACATAGGGTCGTTATCGGCGGGACGGGGGGAACACCATCCAAAGAGAGAAAAAATAAGGTAAAGAAAAATTGCACTTAGTACGTCATACCTCACACTCCTACACACAAAAGACAAGAGCCCCACCACGAACGATCAACATAGACTTCTAAACTTAGCCGCTACTCACATACACATACAGGCCACAAACTCGTCTTCCGATCACAGAAGGATGCAGTAAAATTCCATACACACGCATCTGACGCACTCGCCGCACTAGAATTACAAACAAAATTAGCCGACGGTGTAGTAAAAAGACACCAAATACGTATTACAAAGACCAACCCCTATGGTTGCCTTCTCCACAGATGACCTCCGCGCACACCTTAGACATAAGTATGGGGAAGAGGTCATCACGGACCTATACTTCAACAGAACTAAACAATGGGCAGTGATCACACTGTCCGACGAAAACAACAAAACACTGCTGCTAGACCAAGGCATCAAGGTCTGCGGTACCTTAACACACCCTCACAACATCGAATCGCAACATAACATAAGACCAACACAATGCCACCGGTGCTACAAACCGGACACACACCACGAAACTGGAAAGCAGACCTGGTCTGCTCCAAGTGCAGCGTTGGGGGCCACCACTTCACCACCTGCACAGCCACCACACCCATCTGCTCCAACTGTATCGGCGACCATGTCACCGACGCTATGACACCGTAGCGGCTACATCTATATGAAGTTCTAAATCTCTCAACACAACCATACACTCCGCCCCCGCCCCCTCCACTCATAAGAACATTCGCCGCCGCAACGCTGTCCACACCTCTCCCTGTCCCACCCCAGACACACCCAACCCCAACAGCAACCCAAACTCACCCACATATTCCGTCACCCGCCCCCACCGTAGCACCTTACACTTAGAGACCCCCACTACCACCGACACCTACCCCCACTCCACATCACACTCCCACCCCTACTCTACACCACACACCCAAAACTACACCTGTCCGCCTTGCTCTCAACGGTGGAAAAAGACATGCCGATGGGTGACCCCCGACTATACGCTAACATACTCAACGCACTATTCGCCTCGCACGGTCTAGAGCAGATCACCTTCCCCGAGAAGGAGTTCGCTCTAATCGACGAGCACACAAACAGGAGACCCGCACTCATGCCCACCCCAGTGGGCACGTACACCTCTCCCCCCAGTCTCACACCCCACCCTCACCACGCTCCCGCCCTTTTGTCCTTGCACCTCTCGCCACTGCACATTCCTTACCTACCCCTCTGCCCGCTGCTCCCATCACTACAACACTACAAACACAGAACGAAGCTCGCTCGAACATCAACATTCACTAGGTGCAATCAAGCCCTAGAAGACACTAAACACCTTCTTGATTGCCTTAACCTCACACTCGCACGCAACGCACACTCTGACATCACTAAGGCGTTCCTGGGGGGCGCCCGTCTCACTATAAAGAAGTAGGGGAGGCAAACATGCCAGTAAGCTGAACAGTGGTGAGTGAAATGAGTATGGATATGATTCTGAAAACTGATTTGGGGTCAAGATGACAACCTATCTCTAATGTAGAACAACGAGGAAAAATAAATGATGAAAAGGGAAATAAATCCTAAAAATAAGTGACAATAAACATGGAAATTTTCAACCATGAAACACTGGCAATCAAAATTCAATCAGGAATAAACCGTTCTCCACCTTCCCATACCCAACCAGTCGGCACGAAAGAGTGCTCTCTCCTGCACCTCCAACTCCCTCAACAAACAAGAGGAAGAGGGTGTAATGAGAGTGGGTATGTCGATGTCCTGCTTTCACTTACCTGTAATGAGAGTGAGAGAACACGGGAGGCTTCGTATTGTATTGGGTGACGGTAATGGTGATCTCTCTCGCCGCCATAACCAGTCCGCTTCCATCACCCGCCGCCACAACCACATCGTAAGATTCGCCGAGGGACTTCTCCACATACCTGAGGACGCAATTTATTTTGGATCAAAATTTGAATCGCAATAGCAACGAGGATGGATCTCGCAAGTTTATAAGGAGGGACCTGTAAATAAAGTGGAGGAGGGGGGGGGGTAAAAATGTGGGCAAGACAAACGCAAATCCACTTGAAGGCATTTGAGCCGGGAGGGCAGAGTCATACAGATGTCAGCTGCAACATGGTTTCCATGATAGATCCAACACAAACTTGCGGGGTCAGCAGCAGAAGGGCAAAAGTACTAAATACAGCGCCCCCCCTCCTCATCACAAATCGGAACTAAGAGGGAAGGATGGAACCGATCAGCGACTAGCCTATAAATATAAAGGGGGATGATGGAAATGGCTAGAAGGAATAAAAACTAGGTAGTCTCAATCTAGTTTGAGGCTGTCGTGGGCACTGGGGGCGGAGGTGGTCCGCGTGCCACTGCTTCAAGTGCCAAATGTGGCAGTCTACAGGAGACGCGCCCCTGGGGTTCATCGTGAAAGTAAAGGAAACTGCTAAAACCAACGAGGGAATTTTTAGTCCATGGTTGCATAACTTTTGTATTGCATAAAAGCGAAAACCAACGAAAGCATTTTACCCATTAGTAAAAGATAATTATTTTCGTATTTAAAACAAAAGAGAAAACCAACGAGGTCATCTTGGATGGGATTTTTTTAAGAGGTTGGTAAAGAAAGTGGTGAAGTTAAGTGAAGTGAAAGTGTATGGAAGGTACATAGCCTTGACAGACAACTTGGAATACTGGAGATTGGGCTGGGAGTGGATGATGTTACAATTTTCCTAAACTTGTTTTCCCGCAACGAAGTCAAATTCTCTTCGAGAAAAAAAGAGTAACAAGGCCATTTTTCAAGACCCTGTCTAGTCTTGACTTGAACTGGTCAACAGATTCACTGTTAACAACTTCCACTGGAAGTGCGTTCCAACTACCGCAGATACTGTACTTGAATTTTTTTTCGCACATATCGCGATTGTAACGCTTCAGTTCAAGTTTAAAGCCGTGATTTCTTGTTCTGATCTCAACAAGTGTGAAAATATCCCGGTAGTCAACATTGTCAAACCCTCGAAGTATTATGAAAACCTCGATGAGCTGACCACGCAGTCTACGGGTTTCCAACAAGAACAGATCTAATTCCCTTAATCTATCTTTATAACTTTTTTGTCTGATAGAGGCAATCAGTTTGGTTGCCCTGGCTTGCAAGCGTTCCAATCTCGCGATGTCCTTTCGAAATGAAGGACTCCAAAATTGTACGGCATACTCCCGGTGCGGTCGGACAAGTGAGTTGTACAAACACAGTACAATCTCCTTGTTCCGATATCCAAACTGGCGCTCTATGTAGCCTAACATCCTTTGGGCCTTTTTCTTCGCCTCAATGCACTGTTTCGAGAACTTAAGGTCCCTAGTGATTGTTACACCCAAGTCCTTCTCAGTGTCGGTGGATTCAATAGCAGTGCCCTTAAGGATATACTGAGATTGGTAGTTTCGGTGTCCGATATGCATCACTTTGCATTTGTTCACGTTAAAAGGCATTTGCCACGTCACGTGTCCGACCACTCCCCAATCTTCCGAAGATCTTCTTGCAGGCGGGCAGTATTTCCATCCTTTGCCAACGTTCATACCAAGATTGGTATCGTCGGCAAATTTAGAAATCTTAGCAACGATGTCACCGTCCATTTCGTTGACGTAGATGATGACTAGTAGTGGTCCTAGGAACGAACCTTGAGGCACCCCGCTAGTAACGGGACCCCACTCAGAAGCCTGTCCATTCACCACCACCCGTTGCCGTCTGAAACTTAGCCAGTTCTCGATCCAACCGGCAATTTTCTGTCTATGCCCAGCGCTCGCACTTTCCCGAGAAGGCGGCGGTGTGGTACCTTATCAAAGGCTTTCTGAAAGTCTTAGTAGACCACCTCCACCGCCTTGTTCTGATCGTGCTCACTGAAGACGAAGTGGAAGAATTCCACAAGGTTCGTCAGGCATGACCGTTGCCTCCGGAAGCCGTGCTGGGAACTCCTCAGTAGCAGGTTTGACTCTAAATGCCACTTCATTTTGTCCACCATGATGCTTTCCATGAGTTTACCGACTATCAAAGTCAGACAGATAAAGAGAAAAAATAATACGAAGAAAATGAATAAAGAAAACACAGATGATAAAAACAAACCTCCTCTACCCTAAATATTGGGGCCAGGAGTACTTTAACCCCCTAGCGACAAGTTGGTGCGCAGAGTACTCTAACATATACACCTTAACCCCTTTCCAAGTCCAAGATGTCTAGTAAATATAAGAAACTATTTTGCACAGAATTAATTAAGGAGACAAAAACATCTCGAGCATCTCGAGCCCTCCCCTCCCCAGCCGCCTTCTTAGAAAGGGCGTCAGATGCGACCAATTTGAGTATCGGGTAACTATCAAACCAATTTTAAATCTTTCTTACAGATCTAATTGCACAGAAAAAGATACATCAGTAGAAAGAAACAAAAAATAGAATTTTAAATCTTTTTTTAAAGATCTAATTGCACAGAAAAAGATACATCAGTAGAAAGAAACAAAAAATAGAATTTTAAATCTTTTTTAAAGATCTAATTGCACAGAAAAAGATACATCAGTAGAAAGAAACAAAAGAGGGAGTTTTAAATCTTTTTTAAAGATCTAATTGCACAGAAAAAGATACATCAGTAGAAAGAAACAAAAAATACAATTTAACATAAGTTCAATTTTACAAATCCTATCTTTTAAAGACGCCTGCTATTACCATCGAGAAAACTCGGGTTCTCAGGCGAGCTGCTTTAAATTGCAACAGGAGCAATGATAAATCTTCAATGCCTGCTGACATTGCATCTCTGGCATGGTCATGTTGCAGCATAAATAAACATATAAAATTTTGCTCTGATGTTTTATGGAATTGGAGTTAAATTTAAATATTAGCGAAATAAGGAAATTTTCATTTGTGTTCCATATTTAATGTTTACAATTATTATCAAATTATTATATCTTGTTCCTTAAGCTCAGTGTAATTTCAAGAAAGACAATGTTCAAAACAACTTTAGGAAGAATTATTTTTACCTACAGTAAAGAACTACATGAATAGTATTCTCGAATGTATTTTCATTAAAATAAATTAAAGTCCCTTAGAAGTTACAAAATGAAAAAAGAACAAAAGTTTTAAAGGTGAAGCGAAAGTAGATTAAACAAAAAACTTTCTAAATCTCAAAATACAAGTCCTAAATTTTTAAAATTCCAAATAAAAATTTCTAGAATTCGAAAATACAAGATAAAAAAATCATCACGGAAATAAAAGAAAAATCCTTAAATTCTACAATACAAGAAAAAAAACTCCAGAACTATAAAATACATTCAAGCCCCAAAATTTAACATTCTAAAATACAAGAGAAAAAAAAACGAGACAAAACAGATATCAAACTTAATGCCTCAATTAAAAAAGCTTTCGGACAAGTGAGTCAATTTGAAGCATTTGATTCGGGGTCAATATTCTTAACTGCTTTCTATTATCTGCAAAGCTTGGCTGTTTGTGATAAGCAGTCACCAGCCTCTGAAATCTCAAGTTATATCTTTGGAGAAAATTTGCCCCTATTTAGGAAAGTCTCGTTTTTGAAGAATTGCATATACCACCACCAGGATTTTGGTTGAAGTTTAGTGTCCCTGTGGGCAGAGGAAAATAAGGGCACAACTATCGAATTTGCGAACAAGCCTAATGGTAGGCGAATTTTGAAAATAATATAAAAATACTAAAAGAAGAAGGGCAAACGGACCAATGACAAAAGCAAAAGGGGAAAATATATATATATATATATATATATATATATATATATATATATAAACGAGGGGCGGTCAATAAGTTTTGCGAATCGGTAGGGCAAAAAAGAGGAAGGGGGGTGGCTGTTTGTGGGGGTGTTAGGACAAGTTATGACAAGTCAGTACATACAGCCCCACGAACCTGCCTCGTCTATTTAATAAGCAGTAGGTGATTGCAGATCGTCAGTCACAAATTTTTAAACAATGGAGAAGGTTGAGCACCGTTCATTGATCAGATTTTTGACCAAGGAGGGCAAGAATGCAAAAGAGATCCATGAACGCATGGTTGCAGTGTACACTGACACCGCCCCTTCCTATGCAACCATTGCTCGCTTGAATAGGGAGTTCCGCCATGGTCGTGAGTCCCTTGAAGATGACCCCGTCCAGGACGCCCGTCAGACGTGACTGTGAGGGAACCACACGTGGACTCTCTTGAGCAGACGGAACTTCCACGCACTGCAGAAGGCCCGGGTAGGCCTAAATTGGTAAGCCTAACCCCCCATTTCCACAAGCGGTAGCATCGAACCGCGTCCCCCACGATTCACCTTTACGCGGACGAGAATAGCCTCTGCAGAAGTTTCGAGGCCCTTTGAGAGTAGAGCTGTTTCCCACCAACCCCCGCCCCCGCGGGGTGAGCCTCAGACATATATATTGCTTGTTTCCAATGAAACTGACACAGAGTTGAGAAGTCTCGCCCAGAACCCAGAAGATTTCCCCATGGTTCCAAGTCAAGTGCTAGCAACAAAGCAAAGTGACAGCTGGACTATTTTGTGTATTTGGAATTAGCCCCAACCAGGAGGTAATTCCACTGAACGATCGCCCCGAGTGATTTCCTCGACTTCTTTCATCAACTCCTGTCGAAGCCCTCCTCATTTCGGGTAGCCGAAATACTCTCCCCTGGACCGGAAGTTACCCCCCCCCCCTTGCTTTTGGAGAACCGTAATCACTCCAACCTCCCGCTTTGAAGTCCGAGCGGCCTCACCTCAAGTGCAGAAGATATCCGTAAGCCAACCCCTCTCCTCCTTTTAGTAACCCAATTGAGTTAATCCCCATCCCATTTGAATAGTCTCATCCCGGAATACCTTAAGTTCTAACTTCATAGCCTGATTTATAACTACAATTTCCCCTTTCATTTACTGATGTGATTTTGCCCGTTAATTCTCTGAGGTAATTTTACCCATCAATTCTCTCATTATTTTTGTGTAAATAAAATTATATTTTTGTACATGCCTCTTTAAATAACCTTGAGCTTTGCCAGTGTCCATAATTTACCTCACCTCGTTGCACTCTCTCGCTACTCAGCCCGTCTAAACTCGTGGTTTTCCGTCCCTTTTGTCGGTTCGCTTTCAAGTTATTGGTCCCTTCCTGATCGATATAATATGGTATTGATATAATGTAATGTCATACCACGATAGTGACCAACGAGGACAATGCGGCCCGTGTGGAGAGAATGATCCTCGAAAATCGACGGGCGAAGGTGGAAGAAATCGAGCGAGAACTTGGAATATCACATGGAAGTGTTATCAATATCATCTACGACAATTTGTCCATGACTAAGGTCTATGCCCGTTGGGTCCCTAGAAACCTGACGCCCCATGATCGACTTCAACGTCGTCAAAGTTCGGAGGAGCTGCTACTCCTGTACAAACAAGACCCGGCGGGATTCGAGTCACGCATAGTGACAGGTGAAGAAACGTGGGGCTGAAAGCATAGCCTGGAAGCACAGGGGCTTTCCGACCCCTATCAATTTCCTGACCCAACCCTCAGCCAGGAAGATCATGGCCACCATCTTCTGGGATTCTGAGGGAGTGTTGATGTTGGACTATGCGCCTCGTGGAATGACCATCACAGGCCAATATTACGCCGAGGAACTGCTGGGTTGAAGAAGTGCATCCGTCAGAAGCCGAGCTGCAAGTTGACACGTAGTGTACGGCTCCTCCACGACAATGCCCCTCTCTACAAGGCCAGAGTCGCACAAGCTGCCCTGCGCGAGTGCGGATTCGAGGAGCTCAACCAACCCCCCTGCAGTACAGATCTGGCCCATAGCGACTACTTTTTATTCCGCCACTCAAGGCTGCACTGCGTGGACGCCGGTTTGGGGACGATGAAGATGTCCAGCTCGCCGTCCAGGAGTGGATTGAACAGCAGTCGGAAGATTTCTGGTTGTCGGGAATTCGAAGCCTCAGGGACAAGTGGCGCAAGTGCATTTAAATCGAGGGTAGTTATATTGAAAAATAATTAAACACTTTTCCTCATATCCCATTTATTTATATCAGAATTGCAAAACTTATTGACCACTCCTCGTATATATATATATATATATATATATATATATATATATATATATATATATATATATATATATATATATATTACAGGTAATTGATATTTTTTGGATTATTATGTTGTGAGTTAAAAAAATTAACGATTGAGGAAACACATCGAGATAAACTAACCTTAAACAATCAGCCGTTGGGAGTTAAATTTTTAAACCCCCAACATAATAATCCAAAAAATATCAATTACCTGTAAATTTTTGCAATTTTCCCTTAAAAATATTAAATACTTTCCATAAACTCATCATTTTGGTTGTCTATTAAAATCTAACTTAAATTGTTTGTCTACTCCACGAATTCTATTTTCCAGTACCCGAAGATGGGTGAAAAGTTCACCCGTTGTATCAAGAAAATGAAATGAATTTCCCTTTATGCGTCCTTTCGTTCATCCTTCAAATTAAATTGAAGCTCCATAGGAGAAGCCCTAACCAATATATATATAGATTTTTTTTTAGAAGCCTATTTGGAGACTTACTTCTAGAGCAAAAGTCGCCGTACTCACTAAAGCCTACTACTAAGCTACATAAAAAAAAAACCCAAATAAAAAGGACAAAGGATAACAAAACAAGAAAACAAAGCACAAAGGCAACATGAATGAAGTGCGCTCCAGCGTCGGGGGCAGGCAGCCTTCCCTGGCGTAAAACATGCGACCTACAACAGAGAGTCGTATAGTCCGCAAGTCTGTGTGCAAGAACCAGTCGAGTACTAGGGATAAGCGGTAGCGACCCCACTCGTCCCAGAAACGGGACAGGTAATGTACGCGAAGATCACCCAGACTGGAAAATTAAAGAAGAATGTTTCGAACAATCCGGAAACGCAGTTGAGGATATAAGGTGCGGGCGAACGCTCCATCAAATGACAGTACGTCCCTTTAGTGTGTCCAATTTGAAGACGACAGAGAGCAACCTGAAACCGTCGCGGCATTGGGATGGGGATTGGGCATGGGAACAGTCGCGGCGCAATGGCGCACAACTTTAAGTTCCACTTGCCCGTATTCCTGCCATGTAATCGGTGTGAGGAAGAGCGAAAGGCTGATGTGGTCGCCCAGTCCTCGCGGAATCCGGCAGGAACCCGGCAGAAAATAATCTCGATATCCGCCCGGCTCGCCAAAACCGTGGCGTCACGTATTTCGAACCATGAAATTCCGGAGATTCCAATGCGCCGAGAGCACTCAGGGCACTTTGTGAGTCGCTATAAATCACAATCCGGTCTCTGAACCGGGCACGTCGCGTAATCTCCCTTACCGAGCGGTGCATTGCAACCAGCTCAACCGTGAAAACAGACGCAGCGCACGGCAGTGCCCCGTTGTCTTCAAACAGAGGGGCTACGGTGTGGAAGCCAACCGACTCTTGGGACTTGGAGCCATCCGTATACACTGGCACGGTTCCAGCGTGACAGGAAGTGTGCTTCAAAATGAAAGAACGCAATACTCCCTGCGTTATTCATATTCCTGCCATGTACTCAGTGTGAGGAAGAGGGAAACGCTGGTCTGATCGCCCAGTAGTCGCAGACTCTTTGGCGCGCTCAATTCCCGCAATTCCGTTTAGACTGGAACGGTTCCAGCGTAACACGAAGTGTGCTTCAAAAGGGGAGAACGCAATACTCCCTGCGCTGTTCATATTCCTGCCATGTAATCGGTGTGAGGAAGAGGAAAACGCTGGTCTGATCGCCCAGTAGTCGCGGAGTCTTTAGCGCCCTCATCGGCGCGCTCATGTCCCGCAATTCCTATGTGTCTAGAAACTTAGCAGAAGATAATCTCAACATTTACCCGGCTCGCCAAAACCGCAACGTTACGGATATCGCGAAGCAAGAGATGCGGACATTCCAATGCCATGAGAGCATTCAGGGAGCTTTCTGAGTCGCTATAAATTCAGCTCTCCGAAACAGGCAAGTCCCCTTATCTCTCGTAACGAGCGGTGTATTGCAACCAGCCTTGCCGTGAAGACAGAGCGGATACTGCATGCAAACCGACCTTCTCTTATTACTTCGAGCTATCTGTATATACTGCCAGAGTTCTAGCGTCACAAGAAGTGTGCTGCAAAAAGGCCGAAAGCAAAACTCACGTCGCTGTAGAAGCTTTGTAAGTAGAGGCGTGGCGACAAATAGTTAAAGGCGGTGGGTATCCTCTGGGGTGGCGTCCTGAGCAGAACCAGGGGTGCCTAGCTCTCGAATGAGTTTCCTAGCACTAAAACCAAAGGGCTTAAGGTATCATTGGCGTCTCTCGTCGACATAGCCAGAAACTAGATTAGATGCGGATGCAGTGAGAGCCATTGGCGACTGAGGGAGACACCGGGTTCGCGCGTACAAGCGAATAATGCCCTCTTCACAGTTTATAGACTGGCATATCCCCAGCATCAACATGTAGTCACTGGATGGGAGAAGTGCGTAAAGCAACAGTCGCCAGGCGAAGGCTTATCAATGCACCAGGCGCTGAACGTCATTGAACGGAGAATGTCCATAGCGCGGATATAATCGACCATAAGGCTGCATATATGAGCTTCCTAGGTAAGGGGAGGGTCAAATACAAGCCGAAGGAAACGGTGCAAGTCCATCACTTACAGGTGACCGCGATTAAGCAACAGGTCCGGGTCAGGGTGGAACCGTAGATAGCGGCAGAAGTGCTCCATCCTAGTCTTGGCCAAGGAAAACCAAAGCTTGTGCGCTTCGGGATAGCAAGAGACGCTGTTATGTGCACGTTGGAGTCGATGTTCCAGAGTTGTCATCTGGGCTGTGCCAGAAGAGATCAAAAGTTCGTCCATATAGAGCGTAGCACGAACTTTTTCCGGTAGCACCGAGGTGATGCCGTTGATTCGCAGGGCAAAACGTGGGACACTAAGGACACTTTCCCGCGGGCGACCCTCTTCCTGCTCCATTGGGCATGAGAGGGCTCCCCCACATACGCGGAATCGAAGATCTCGCAAAAATTCAGATATAAAGATTGAGAGGCGTCCCCTCGCCCCCATCGTGTGGACAGTCTCCACGATACTGTATCGTCATGCGGTATCATAAGCTTTCTCTAGATCGAAAAAGACTATAGCGTAGTGCTGTCTACGAAGTATGGACTCGCAGATGGCATTTTCCAGTCGGAGCAGAGCATCTGAAGTGGAGTGGAACTTGCGGAAACTCCACTATGTAGAAGACAGATGGCCTCTGCTGTCCAGAAGGAAGACTAATCTAATATTTACCAATTTATCCATCAACTTGTAGACGCAGGAAGTTAGAGAGATTGGGCGATACCGGCTGGTGTAGAGTGATCTTTCCCCTGTTTCCGAAAAGCGGGGACAGTGGCAATACACCAGGAGCCTTGGGATATATCCTCTACCCAGATCCTTTTCAACAAGTATAACAGATAGGCCATTCATCGCCCATCCAGGTGCCGAAGCATGGCATACGGGACATCTTCCGGACCATGGGCGGTTTCCGCGCACGAAGCAAGAGCGGAACGCAACTCACTCAGAGTAAACCTGTCGTAGAAGTTTTTTCCGCCTCTGGAGGTAAAGTCCAGTCGGCGACGTTCCGCGACATCACGGCACGCATTAAATGCTGGCAGAGCAGCCTCAGGGCTAGAAAATGCGGAGAAAGCGGTTTAGAATGATTTCGTCACAGGCGCGGGGTCCGAGATTGCGGTCCGATTCTGCTAGAGAACTGGAGGGGGGTCCTGCGAGAACTCTCCCCGAATTCTTTTGATTACCTTCCACAACTCTGCTAGAGGGGTCTTCACGTTAAGTGAAGACACGTATGCCCGCTAAGAAGAGTGAGGGTCGTGCTTCGAAATATACCGAAACCTAGCCCTAGTTCCACGAAATTCACGTACATTGAAATCGTTCGAGCGGCGAATATAGTGCATGTAGGCATAACGCTTTTGTTTGAGGGCCGCCTCACACTCGGTTGACCACCAAGGAAGCAGTCGGCGTGCAGAACGGCCATACATTTTAGGTATAGTATTTAGGCACAAAGCGATGAGATTGCCGGAGAAGAACTCAACGGCATCATCTACGGACCTAATCTCCTGGATTGAGACAGAAAGATCAGTCATTTCCTGAAATGCGGACCACCGCGCCCGCGCAAAGCACCACCTGGATAGACTCTCAGGCGGTAGCGGCCCAGAAAATGATATTTGAATGGAAAAGTTATTACTACCATGTAGGTTATCGACTGCCTCCCCCCCAAAAATCAGGCTCTACATCCTGAGAGCACAGAGATAGATCGAGGGAGGAAAATGAAGCGGTTCTCAGGGAGTGATGCGTAAGCTCATTTACATTCAGGACAGCTATCTTCAGCTTATCGATCAGGTTTGCAATGACTTGACCCAGGGATTAATCGAGTAGTCTCCCCAGAAGAGGTGTCTATCGTTCAGACCTCCGAGCAAGAGAAAGGGCCTCCGCAACCCTGCCACGACTTGGCGGAAGTTTCCCACATCAAAGTTAGCTGACAGTGAATGTACGCGAAAATAACAGTATATCTCCTATCTAGGTCCAGCTGCACAGCTACTTCCTGAAAGGAGGCATCTAGAGCAAAGAGAAGAACGAAGACATCATGCCGGGTGTAAATCGCGCATCCTCCCGCTCGGCCCCATTCTGTAATGGTTTGGTCGCAAAACCCATATACCCATATGACGTCTTAGATAGCACAGGACGCGACAGGACTATATCCTTAGCCTCGCGAAAAGATAGGACCTCTTTTTGGAAGAGATACGATCTACATTGCTTCGAGGAACAGGGTGTAGCTTTTTGCAATTTCTACAATTTTGGCGTTGCACAAATGCTTTGACACGGTAGTGATACCAGCCCACACGAACAGATTCAGGTAGCCTGTCAAGATCGAAAGTGACGAAGAGTATGCGGGTTGATCTCGAGGTCCCCAACTATTTTCTCATCACACGATCTACCCTAACCGCTTCTTAGTCAGACAGCTCTTCCGTGATATATTCTAAGAAATAGTGAATGAGTTCCATCGCATAAATTGATTTTAAAGTCAGCCATCACCTGCACAGGATAGCCTTCGAGTCTTCGGACAGCAAAAGCCATAGCCGGCTGGGAAGGGTCCTCTACATTCACCAGAATGGTCCCGTCCGTAAGATGTGATACCTTCGGTTCTCCACTTAGAAACATAGCTAGTGCCTGGCGTTGAGGAAGCATGTGCCCTTTGGTAAACTATACTCCCATCGATAGATTGAATAATAAGGAACCATTTAAAGCGAGGTGCTCAAAGACGCCGGGTAGTCTATCGATGAGGATCCCCGACGTCGGTGTCGCTTATTTACCTTATCTACTATTTTCTTCTGAGTCTTTCGGAGGGTCTCTCCAACCGAGTACTCCTAGAGGGCGGACGTGCCTGTCTCGGTTTGGTCGCCAGCCGAAAGGGCAGCGGACGGGTCCGTCCCCGGAGCTTAACCCTAGTCCACTTTGTTTTCTTCTAACTATTTTTTTTCTCTCAGGTAAAGAATGCGAGAAGCGAACCCGGTTCTATCCATCCGCAGAATGTCCCCTAAGAAAGAAAGGACAAGAATCAGCAAAATTCTTCTAAATGGAGAAGGGCTCGTCTCTTAGAAAAACAACAGTCGAGAGAGGAGGTTCTTTTCCACCTTGTGAGTCCTCGTTGGCTCGAGCCGCCTGAGGAGAAGCTTGCACAGGGGTCGACTCAGGCTAGGTGTTTGACTCTGAGCCAAGATTTATCCCCAAAGCAAATCCTGCTGGCTGTGGCAAAGTTACATCCGAGACCATGTCCAGCTCAGTGGGATAATTCTAGTGCTCCCTTATTCCAGGTATCAGGGATCTCAATCAAGGATTCTTAAGTCATGTGGTCTTTAGTGGTTTGGGCCGACGAACCGACATCCATCAGAGAGGGGAAGTAAGCATTTTTTGCACCCAGAAAGCTTAAGATAATTGTCTGTAGGACAGTAGGGGGGCACGGCTCGAAGGATCTCGCCAACCATTGCTCTTGAAATGGGGTTGTTCTTATCGAACCGCTCCAAACGGAAATGGGAGACCGCTCCTGATACAGAGATGAAGTCATGTAAGGGCGACTCCAGAGAATAGGGTGAGGGTGAAACCACCTTACCCGTACACATAGGAGAGGGATAAACCTCTTCCCCACTAGAAGTAGTTTGGATGGGCCCTTGAGAAAGCACAGGGTAGGCAACCTCCTTTGCTGAGGTGGAACTGCCCGAAGGCGGCTACAAAGATAGCAAAGGGGAAGCCTTATTTGCCGCATAAAATTCTTAAGAGGGGAACTCCTCCACCGGTCGAAGAGGCATACCCTGTTACCTCGTCCTCTCCCAGACACTTAAGGAGGGTGAAGCCACGCTTGAAGCCTGATCTCCATTAACCTGCGGTCGCCAACTCTATCTTTCTCTTGGAGGCATAGTTTGAAAATACAATAGAAAGTTGCATGAAAGACAGCTACTTAGACCTCTCAAAGCCTTGGGAGGTTAAAAGAAAAGTATCCATAGAATCATAAAATTCCAGAATGTGATCTTTTACCCATACTCGGACTACCGGTTCACGCTAACATGCGCCTTTTCAACCCCGCCCGCCATTCAGGCAAATTTGTCCTGGAGTTCTGACCATAAAGGATTCGCAGGATGTTAAAAGATAGGAAAAAGGTCTATTATGGTAGGAGATAGTAAAGGTAGAAAGTGTGTTAATATAGTAGAAGGGTTATGTGCCAGTACGTCTGGCAGTATCTTCAAATGAGGCCTTTATATTTCTATTTGTTTATTAAAAGAGTATTCAAGCCTTTGTTTTTATTTTCTGTTATTCATAGAGCTTATTCTCATCTTTTGATGTCCGCTTGTGCGTATTTATTTATTTATCTTGTTTTGTTTTTTGTTGTTTTTTAATTATTTTTTGTCCACTATGGATCTTTTTCTGTTTTTTAAATTATTTTTGTCCACTACAGATCTCCTCCCCCCCCCCCCCACACTCCAGATCTTTTGATCTATTTTTTATTTAGATTAAGTTACAGAATAGGATTGCATAACTCCCTTCTTTTTGGGGTTTTCCAATAATGACGTTTGTATTTTTCCTGTATTTGGTTACCTGTATATAGGTACAACAGCCTCCCGCGTACGCAGTTGGTTGCTGTGAAATCCTTGCCCATAGTGTCTTCGCCGGTTTTCGTATTCAGGTAATCTTAGGTCTTGAAGTATCCTTTCGGAGATATATAAGTATATCTTTCTCCATATCGATTTGGTATTTTCATGTAAAGTCTCGTTTAGTGCGTCAATTTCAGTGGTGTTATGCAGTACAATAGACGGGATCCGGTCCCAAAGGGTCACGTCATTTATAAAACGTAAAGCTTTATTCTGGACTATTTGCGCATTCTTTATTTGATTCTTGCTTGCAAGATGAAGATGGATGGCAGGATACAATAAATATGGTCTGACCATTGCCATACATAGTTTTCTTTTATTTCTATAAGATAGGTCTTGAAGCGATATTGACGTTGTAAGTTCCTTTTGGCTTGAGCGATCTTTTCGTTAATATGCTCGTCGTACCCCCCTTGACGTGATTTTGGGTCCGAGGGCTTGGCCTTCGCGGATTGTAGGGATAGAATTCGCCGCGTACCAATATGTCATCCGTCTTTCTTCTTCCGATGGGGATCACTCTGAACTTTTCAGCGTTTGTGCGGATTTTATTCCTGTTTTCGAACCTGTTCAGATTATCTAATTAAGCGGCTGTTCTGTTTGCGACGTCTACTGGGTTTTGATAATCGTTGGTGACTATCTGCGTGATATCATCCGCCAGTTGTACATAGTAAGTGTAATTATGAGTCGGGGAAGGCAGGCAGGTCACCAGTATATATTGTGTATAAAGTTGGGCTAAGGCAACCCCCTTGTGGTACGCCAGCCATCAGGGAAAAAGGTCCTCTAGGTAGTCGCAGAGGAGCCTGGTTATGTTGATCGCCATGCCCAAGTCGCATAGCTTCTTCTTCATGCCAGGTATCCGTACCTTATCGAAAGTCGATGTCACGTCTTCAAGTACGACGTCGACCCTTTTGTTGTCTGCTTTTGCCATTGTGATGTTTTCAGTTATCAGTGCAAGGGCTGTCTCTGTACCAAGGTTTCTGCAGAAACCGTGTTGTTGGGCATTGTGATGGTCCCTCATGTCACCATAAAGGATGGTGATGGCGTAGCCACCTTATATGTGTACTGAAAGCCTGTGAACAGCGTCGATGGTTCATTACACCTCGTGCCCTTATCTCCCTCCTCCCTCAGTCAGCTGGCTTTCGAACCTCGCAGCGGGTAGTAACCTCACGATATATGACTTGGCTAAGATCTGGTAAGTGTACGAAAGTTCGTCGAGTAGTCAGAACATGTCTGAATAGTAGAGCAAGTATGGAAGTGGGTATGTAATAGTGAGAAGTAGAGATAGTCGGGTCCACTAACGAGTAAAGTGTTTGACCACCTATTATTATCATACTCTCGTGCTAGATTAGGCCATGATGGCATGCAATCTACAAAGGCATCGTGTTTACTGAGCCGAACACGGCTCCCCGAAGGATTGCATACTATCCTTAGTTGAGGAAATTGGCAGAGGATAAAAAGTAATGTTGAGAGGGAACGAGAAGGAAGCATAACGACTTCACAAAATCGCCTCAGAGTTCAAGTCTGTCAAAGATGGGGCTTTCCTAATTTGCACCCAGATCCTAAGTGTAACAGGCTACACAGGGTATCTCTCTGGGGTGAAAGGGGTGAAGGAGTGGAGGAGAGTTGGTACAGAAATCAGAAATTAGATGTTAGCAAACGACTGATAAGATGATAAACTGGGGCCGGACAGACTTGAGCTTCTGGGTACGGATTGAAATTTCTAGCTAGCCTCCTGCTCTTCTTAGATCCTAGCAACCCCTCTGCTAGATATCCTTAGGACAAGCATCTCCAATACTCACCAAAGAAGACGAGCACTCACCTAGCTGTGGTGATTATACCGGAACAGGCGTCGATCAAGAAGTTGGCATCATCAGTTTCCTCCTCGAGACTGAAGCGAGGAAAGCAACTGGAGGCGGGACCAGAGGCTACCCGCCTATCATCGTCTCTACTCTCATCTAACTCGTCAAAGGGTGTCACTATCTGCGAGAGAAAGGTTTCAATCTCGATTCCCTTGACCCGCACTGTCGTCACCCTCACTCTGGAAGGTGCTTGGGCGTAGATATTCGGGGGTATCGGAGGGAGAATGATCTCGTATCTCGGGGGCGAATCATATAGCTCTGAAAACAAGAAAAAATCAAAATCAGATTTGTAAATAGCCTGAGGGTCCTAAAGAGGAGAATAGTTGGGGTGCAAAGTATAGGAGGGGGGGAATTGCATAACTGTCCGAAAACAGTTTTACCTATTATTTCTGACTTGCTGGTAGGCGTTTCTTTTAAGCCCCCTCCTCGCACTTCTCTACAGGAGTAATAAAGCTCGTACTTCAAGGTACACGAACTCGTTTGTACGATCATTCTATCAGAATGGGATAAATGCGCTTTCTAGGTTCAGAACCGTATTATACCCGTTTTCTTGGATAGGTAAGGAGGCCACATTGGATTAGATCTCTCATTACCTTTAATAAATAAGTGAATACATCTCTTGCTTGTCCGAAGTTGCTACGCGTCAGCTTAGTTAAGGAGGGGGTGAGGGTGAGGTTGTTGGAGGTTGTGTTGCTGAAGATTATTATCAAGGGCTGTATATGGCAGAGATTCTTCACTCAGTGCATCTTTACCCTTCAAGATGGCTCCCCGTCACCCGGAGATAAAGAATTATCGCCCTTTAAATAAACATTTATTTTTATTCCTCTCTCTCACAAGTATTTGGGAAGCAAACAACCCCTCTCCCCACACACACAAGAGTATAGATGTAACAAACGGGGTCCATTTTTTCAATATTTCCCCGACCTTCACTCCTATCATAACCTTCACCTCCCTACCCTCTCTACATCTTCAACAAAGTTTCCTCACAAACATTATGAATGCGATTCATTCGTGGGATTTCGCTTACTAGTTAAGAAAAAAATGGGAAAAGGGGGAAAGGAAAAGGAGTGGAAATAAAAACAAGGTCTGGTAACCGAAGTCGCATGCTCTCACTTATTCTGATTTATGACCTTACGACCTTCAAAACCTTCAAGAATTCCCGGACTAAACTTGGGAAGACCATGACAATTGTATCATTCAGAAGGGAATGTAAAACAACATAAGGGTTTCAAGTTTCGTTAGAATTCTCCGAATAGCTATGAAGTTATTGCCAAATAATTTCCAGGCTAACCTTGGAATGATATTAGCGATTATATCATTCGAAAGAGAATATAAACAACATAAGGGTTTTAAATTTCGTTAGAATCGGCAGAATAGTTATGATGTTATTGCCAAATAATTTCCGGGCTAACCTTGGGAGGACCTTGGAAATTATATCATTATAAAAAGAATGTAAAACAACATGAGGGATTTAAATTTCGTTAGAAAGAGGGCGAATAGTTACAATGTTATTAGGAAAAAAAGCAAACCGTGGACAGACGGACCGACCGACATAGTCAGATATAGAGTCACCGGCGACTAAAAATTAGGAAATGATAAAAGAAGGAAAGGAAAAGTGGGAAGGAAAGAGGATAGGAAAAGAGGGGAAGTAGAAAAGGCAAGGGAAAGGTGGGGAGAAGGGTGAGAAGGAGAAAGGTGTAGGGAAAATATTTTCCTGTCGAATGTCTTATTTTCTATCTTGTGCAAGGAGGTAGCCATTGACCCTACATGATATAACCATCTTTTGGGAAGGAGAAAGGGGAGTGGAGGGATGACCTAAATTGAAGAAATTAAGATGATACCAATTGCCCTCGAGTTAAACAATACACCGAGTAACAAGTGACGTCATTCTTCGACATCTCGCCCTGTCCAGAACCGTCCCGACACCTAACAATGGCCGATGCCCAAGCTCAGTTAAGAAAACTTACTTCTTTGGTCAGGCATTGGCAGAAAACCCAACACTATCTATCCTCCAGAAAAAATAGCACTAGATTTTCCCAAAGTTCACTTATGCGAAATGTTCTATTAAACCCCAATTCTTTAAGGTGGATATTCAGCGCGACTAACGCTTGTGCGATGGTTTCTCGGAGGCCACACAAGATTCCTTGAAAATTTAGTGGTAGGATGAGAGATTGAATCTGATATGAATCGAGAATTTCCGCCAAATTGCACCAAATGATGAACCACCCCATGATAATTTGTTCGAAAAGAATCTCTGAAGGGAAACTCTTGTGTTGGACGGTGTGGCAATCGGGCCGATTTTTTAGAGGAAATCTTAATGGTTACATTTACTTAGAAATTTTGAATACGACAATCATTTCACAATTACAAGCTGCTTACGGAGATCGATTTGGACCTGTATGTTATATGCAAAACTGTTCCTACTCACATAGGGTCTGTGTTCTGAATAGGTGCATGCGTGAATTATCCCAACACAGAATATTTTCAATGGGTTATATATAACATTGAACAGCCCTCCAGATGCCCAGATTTGTAGGGTTACTTTAAGAATAAAGTTTATTTACCAGCACCCTCAAATTTGGATGACCCTAATAATTGAATCACAGCATCAAAATGATGTTATGAAACGAGTGGAGTGGGCAAGAAGAAGATCCCAAATTTGTATGGATAAGAATGGCCATCATGTTCAATAAGGAACTACATACACACTTGGCACCTCAAAAATGAGGCCACCCTTAATTTTTGTCTTTAAACTAAGAATTGTGCTCTGATATCACTATGGGCGCATGCTACTATCATATTTAGCATAAACAACACCATACATCATAATATTCTAATTATTTTTTTTATTTTTAGCCTTTTCTGGTATTATATGTGCATAAATGTAGGGGAATCGTCACTTCCCCGTTCTCTCGTGGTGGAGTCACGAGGCGATTACCGCAAAGACATCCAGCCCCAGGCACCGTCGGGTCAAGCGCGTAACCGCAGCGCCGCACCACTCGTCGCTATGAGAGACCTAAAGGTTAAAATGCAAGATCTCTCCCAGGAGAGTGAGATTCAATTTCACGTCAAGTAAGAAATTGCAGACGTGTTTCTTCCAAGCTCGAAGGCTAACGAGGAGCCGATGTAAGACTTGGTGAGAAAAACCATTTGGCATAAGAACCCTCCTGGGCCCGTCATCAAGCCTCCCACCCTCTTACCACTCCCCCAGTGGAGTGACAAAGTATAAATGAGGAACACTGAGGAAAATTGACGTAGAATACGTCAGTCCCCAGGGGACGGAAGTCCCCGGATTAAGACCTCGGGCTACCGAGACTGGACAGGTAGATTACTTGGCTCGCCAGACCAAGAAGTTCCCTGCAAGAGAGGCAGAGCTACCTACCTTAAGGGGCTAAGAAGCAGCTCATCCTCGAGCTAGTCCCTGGTTATCAAACCGAACGCTAAATTAACTTTGGTAAGTTCAACTTACTCTCGTCAGAGAGACTCCTCACATCCTGGTGCATCTTAAACACCAGGGGTATTCCTCGTCCTAGAGGAATTAAGGAAAGAAGAAGGAAAAGGCTCCCCCTCGAGCCCGTTACTCGGTGGCCACACCAAACTCATAAGTTAACTTGGTTGAGGAACCAAGTCCAAGTTATTTTCGTCAGAGAAACCGCCCTCCATTATAATCGCCCTTGAGGAAGACTGGAACTAAGAAGAAGCTCATCCTCGAGCTAGTTCCTGGGTACCAAACCGACCTTCAAGATAAACTCATTCTCGTCAGAGAAACCCCCCCTCATCGATCCTGGCCCTTGAAGAAGACCCTCCCCGAGTTCAGTCCATGAGGAATTAATTACCGAAGGATAAAAGATCCCTCTCGAGCTCGTTACTCGGTGGTCACACCGCACTCTAAGTTAACTTGGTTTAAGAACCAAGTTCGACTCACTCTCTCCAGAGAGACCACGACTACCTTGGTGCCGCATAAAGCACCGTAATTGTTCTCGTCCTTGAAGAACCCCCTCCCCTGAATACCGTGTGGAGCCCCCAGCTTCTACCCTCACCAAAAGGACCTCGTGATCCCCCGCCCACCTACATCTGGCCAGGCGGCACGCGTCGTGAGACAATAACATTCCTGAGGTATTTAAACTCCAGTAGAGTCAGTGAGCCTGTCTTATATATTGCTGTGAGTAGCGAAATTAACCAATTTTAGAGGGTCAAACTAATTGAATTAATTCTTGTGTATGATAATATTCGGGGTATTGCTGTGGTTAATGTTTAAATTTTGTGTATTCAATTGTTAAAGTTAAAAAATAAGTTTATTTTGGGAATTATTGTGCGTTTCTCTATATCCTTATGTGTTTCCATCGGCTCTCTTCTTTAAGATATCCATATTACCACTCTTAGCACTCTTAGAAGAAAAAGGGGGGCATTCTACGACAACAAACCATTGTCGAGGTATACTTTTGTCGAAGTATTCTACTTTTGTTGTTTTAAGGAAGAGCCGGTCTCAAATATGTGACGATTTAGTGAAATGCACAGGAATTATCCCAAAATAAACATATATTTTAAACTTAACAATTTACTACACAATAAAAACCTGAACCACAGAAATACTACGAATTTAAATACACAATAATGACTTCAATAAGTTTTTAAGTTGACCTTATAATGTTGGTTAACCCGCTATTCACTTCAATATATAAGAAATAGGCTAATTGTCTTTACTGAAGTTTAAATACCTTGGTTGCTCTGGCGGCGTGTATGAGTCTGACCTTGAACTCAATGAGCCCAGACACCTCAGGAATCCGTTGGATTCTTTTACGCGTGCCTCGACCAGATTGTTGGCGGTAGATGAGATGACTTGACAGTCACAAGGGACTTTGGGCGACTGTGACAGATGGGAAAGGGGGGCACACGGTATTCGGAGGGGTCTTCTTCAAGTGCGAGAACTATCACGGTGCTTTAGAATGCACCAAAATAGGCGGGGTATCTCTGACGAGAGTAAGTTGAACTTGGTTCTTAAACTAAGAGTTCGGTGTGATCACCGGGTAACTGGCTCGAGGAAGAGCTTTTTCTTCTTCGTTTTAGAAGTCGTTATAGGTCGAGGACTATCACAGTGCTTAGTGCTACACAAGGATAGTGTGGGGGGGGGGGGGGTTCTCTGACGAGAATCAGTTGAACTTGGTTCCTAAACTAAGTTAACTTAGAGTTTGGTGTGGCCACCAAGTAAGGGGCTCGAGTGGGGTCTTCTTCAAGGGCGAGGACTATCCCTGGCCTTTAGGATGCACCAGGATAGGAAGAGTCTCTCTAACGAGAGTAAGTTAAACTTGGTTCTTAAACCAAGTTAACTTATAGTTCAGTGTGACCACCTGGTAACTGGCTCGAGGAGGAGCTTTTTCTTCTTCGTTTCGAAAGTCCTCAAGGTCGAGGACTATCACGGTGCTTAGTGCTGCACCAGGATATTGTGTGGGGGGAGAGGGTATCTAACGAGAATCAGTTGAACTTGGTTCCTAAACCAAGTTAACTTAGAGTTTGGTGTGGCCACCGGGTAACGGGCTCGAGGGGGAGTTTTTTCTTCTTCGATTCGTAATTCCTTATGGGTGAGGAATATCACTGGATTTTAGGATGCAGCAGGATAGGGAGAGTCTCTCTGACGAGAGTAAGTTGAACTTGAACAAGTTAAGTTAAAGTTCGGTTTGATAACCAGGGACTAACTCGAGGATAAGCTGCTTCTTGGTTTCCTTGGTAGCCCGGCCTCTGTTGTCGGGGACTTCGTAACCTCGTTGACTCAAGGACTCTACCTCGTTTTTCCCAAGTGTTTGGTATTTATACCTCGTCACACCACTGGGCTAGGGGTAGGATGGGGGGTGGGCTTGTGGACGGGCAGCAGGAGGGTTCTTACTCCAACGCTTTATCTCAGCAAGTCTTACCTCTGGTCCAGCTGGCCCTTCGAGCTTGAGAGAAACGCGTCTTCAACTTCGTTCCTGAGGTGAAATTGAATATTCACTCGTAGAGATCTTGCAGTTTAAACCGTTCTGCTTTTCATAGAGACGAGTGGCGAGGGGCTGTGGTTACGAGATTGACCCAAGGTGCCTGGCCCGGATGTTTTTGCGTTCAACGTCACGTGTTTAACTAAGAGAGAAGGGAGAGGGTCGATTCCCCTACACCCATATATTGCCAAAAAATTATATTTCTTTTTATTTTTCATACATAGGTTTGTGTCATAATATGTAGTAATTATAGTTAATAACATAACACAGGGGAACAATTTTAATCACATTTTCTGGTGACTTAGATTTATCTGCCAATTTTAATTCGTTTTTTCATGCTGATTTCAAATATATAATCCATTTTTACCTACATACTATAGTTATTCTGTAATTTCTATTTTCTCATTTCCTCGAAAACTGCCCTCTGGACGGACAGAGAGGGTGCTTGTAGAAAGCAAATACTTTAGAGTACATAGTAGTAACATAGTAATAAGTGTTATTGTGCAAAATATTGACATTATTGTTTCTTTTTTCAGGTTTCATGTTAGATTGATGGTTTCGTCAAGAGGAGATTGCGTTAATGATCCAGACACCTTTGCTACATATGTGGCTGTTACATGCTAGTTCGTCAAAGGCGTAATATATCAAATTTTGTGATCCGCACTTATAAGGCATATTTTGATGTTCCTCTTGGCGATCAAGATAAGAAGTGGGTCCCACATGCTGTTTGCCATAGTTGTGTGGAACATCTTCGTGAGTGGACGAAAGGAAAAAGAAATGGTTTTCCTTTTGGAATCACCATAGTGTGGCGAGAGCCAAAGGATCATGTATCGGACTGTTATTTCTCACTGGTGAATACTATAGGGATTGACAAGAAAAATCGGCACAAGATCGACTACCCCAACATTTCCTCGGCGATCCGGCCAGTACCTCATTCTGAGTCTTTACCAGTTCCGATTTTCAGTGGATATGCTTCCTCCGAGGATGAAAATGGTGTAACTGATATGGACGTCCACGGAATGGATTCAGAGTATGCATATTCATCATCAGATACTGAAGAGTCATAAGCTCCTCACTGTTTCAATCGAGAGGATTTGAATGACTTGATGCGTGATTTAGTGCTCTCAAAGAAAGCTGCAGAACTTTTAGCCACCAGGTTGAGTGAAAGACATATGCTTGACAGGTCGGTAAGGGTATCATATTATGGAGCAATGGAGAGTAAATTGTTAAGTATTTCTCTAAGGACAAACAATTTGTATACTGCAACGATGTTCCTGGTCTGTTTACTGAGTTGGGACTTGGCACCTATAGACTTGCTGAGTAGAAACTGTTTTTGGATAGCTCCAAACGTAACCTCAAGTGTGTCCTTTTGCACAATGGCAATGACTTTGGTGCAGTTCCTTTCGGTCACTCTGTCTATCTGCGAGAAACTCACAATTGGATCATATGTATAGACCTTAAGATGGTCAACTTCATCCTTGGCCAGCAGAAGGGATATTCAAAGCTATTAAGGGGCTATCTGGTGACTACCAACTTAGGCATAAGTCGCCGTAAACAAACAGCCTAGTTCTAGGCTACTTTAAAAAATTTGAAAAGTAAACAATAAAAAGAAATAACAATTAGGAAGAAATAACAATAACAAAACAATAACAAAAACAACAACTAAACCTAGTTAAATGAAAGGGAGAAGGCCGGCCTCCCCCCAAAAGTCAACAAGTCCACCAGTCAATTTGCACGCACTCGTCCCGAGTACAAAGGACAGGCGGTAGCGACCCCACCCATCCTGGTACCGGGACAGGTAACGTGCGCGAAGATCACCCAGACTGGGACATTCGACAAGAATGTACCGAACAGTCTGGGGGACGACGCAGTCGTCGCAATAGGGATCAGGCGAGCGCTCCATCAAAGAGCAATGCGTCACACCAGTGTGTCCGATTCGGAAACGACAGAAAGCGACCTGAAGCCGTCGCGGCATTGGGAGATAGGTCCATGGGAACAGTCGCAGTGCAATGGCACGCAACTTTAAGTTTCCTTTAACCGTCTCCCATCTTCTTTGCCAAGCAGTCCGAAGAGCTGCCCGTATTCCTGCCATGTAATCGGTGTGAGGAAGAGCGAAACGCTGGTCCAGTCCTAGAGTCCTCGCGGACTCTTTGGCGCCCTCATCGGCGCGCTCATTCCCCGCAATTCATACATGTCCAGCAACCCAGCAGAAGATAATCTCAACATCCGCCTGGCTCGCAAAAACCGTGGCGTCGCGAATATCGCAAACCAGGGGATGCGGAGATTCCAATGCCCCGAGAGCACTTATGGCGCTTTGTGAGTCGCTATAGATCACAATCCGGTCTCCGAACCGCGCACGTCACGTAATCTCCCGTACCGAGTGGTGTATTGCCACCAGCTCGGCCGTGAAGACAGACGCAGTGCCTGGCAGAGACCCGCTGACTTCAAATAGAGGGGATACAGCGTGGAAGCCGACCCCCTCTTGGGACTTGGAGCCATCCGTATACACTGGCACGGTTCCGGCGTGACACGAGGTGTGCTCCAAAAAGGTCGAACGCAATACTCCCGGCGCCGTAAAAGCTTTGGGAGCATAGGCATGGCGACAAATAGCCAAATGTAGTACCCTCCAGGCATCCTGGACAGAACCGGGGGCGCCACCGGCCCGAAAGCTATATCTAGCTCTCAAAAGAGCTGCCTGGCCCTAAACCCAAAGGGCTTGGGGGATGACTGGCGTCTCTCGGCGGCATACACACCATCGAGATCAGCTGCGGATGCAGTGAGAGCTGTTAACGACTGAGGGAGGCACCGGGCTCACGCGTACAGGCGAGTGATGCACTGCACGCAGCGCAGAGCGAGTGGCATCATCCCATCATCGACAAGTAGGCTCTCAATAAGGGAAGTGCGGAAGGCACCGGTCGCAAGGCAAAGGTCGGTGTGGTGGATCGAGTCCACCTTCCGCAATAAACGCGCGGCTGCGGATGCATAAAACTCGCATCCGTAGTCGAGCTCCGAACGAACAAAGGATCGATGAAAAAGTAAGGGAGTAGCTCTATCAGTGCCCCAAGCGCTGACCGTCACGGAACGGTAAATATCCATGGCGCGGGTACAAGGGACCCTAAGGCTGCGAATATGAGCCTCCCAGGTGAGGCGTCGGTCGAATACAAGACCAAGGAAACGGTGCGATTTCACCACATCCAGGCGCACCCCATTAAGAAACAAATCTAGGTCAGGGTGGAGCCGTGGATGGCGGCAGAAGTGCACTACCTTAGTCTTGGCCAAAGAAACCGAAACATGTGTGCTTCGGCATAGCGAGAGACGCGGTTCAATGCCTGTTGGAGTCGACGCTCCAGAGTTGGCCTCTGGGCCGCGCCAAGAGATCGAAAGGTCATCCACGTAGAGCGTAGCGAGAACACCTTCTGGCAGCACCGAGGTGATGCCCTTGATGCTCAGGGAAAATAGTGTGACACTGAGCAAACTTCCCTGCGGGAAACCCTCTTCCTGCTTCTTTGAGGCGGAGAGGGCTCCCCACCCGTACGCTGAATCGACGATCTCGCAAAAATTCAGATATAAACATTGGGAGGCATCCCCTCGCCCACATCGTGTGGAGAGTCTCCATGATACCGTTTCGCCATGCGATATCATAGGGGTTCTCCAGATCAAAAAACACAGTGGCGTAGTGCTGTCTACGAAGGAAAGCCTCGCAGACGGCATTTTCTAGTCAGAGCAGAGCATTTGACGTGGAGTGGAACTTGCGGAAGCCGCACTGTGCAGAAGACAGATAGCCTCCGCTGTCCAGGAAAAAGGCTAATCTAGCATTTACCAATTTCTCCATCAACTTGCACACGCAAGAGGTTAGAGAGATTGGGCACTAACCGGTCGAAGTAGAGTGATCTCTCCCAGGTTTGCGAAAGGCGAGCACAGTAGCGATTCGCCAGGAGTCTGGAAGAAGACCTTCCACCCAGATCCTGTTGAACAAATCTAACAAAAAGGCCATGCCTCGCTCACCCAGGTGTCGAAGCATGGCGTACGGGACATCGTCCGGACCATGGGCGGTGTCCGCGCACGAAGCGAGGCCCACGGCGATGAGGTTGCCGGAGAAGAACTCAACGACCTCATCTACCGAACTAAACTCCCCGACTGAGATAGAGAATTCAGTCATTTCCTGAAATGCAGGCCACCGCGCCCGCGCCAAGCACCACCGAGGTGGTCTCTCAGGCGGCAGTTGCCCTGAAAATGATATTTGAATGGGAAAGTGATCACTACCATGGAGTTCATCGACCACCCCCCAATCAAAATCAGGCTGTGCATCCGAAGAGCACAAAGATAGGTCAAGGCAAGAAAATGAAAAGGTTCTCGGACAGTGATGCGTAAACTCATCCACGTTTAGGACCCTTATACCCCGAGGGGGCAGGCAGGGATCACGCGCCTAGCATGGTGTCCTGCAAAAAAATAGCTAACGGGAAACCAGACGAAACGAGCCTCTGCAGCTCCTCCAAGTTGGTCCAGAGTCCACGGCAATTCCATTGAAGGAATATGCCCTCCAGGCCTAGCTCGGAAGAGACGCGGGGGCCCTCCTCGAATTAAAGACCCTTACGGGAATGGCCGTACGCTTCCCGGGGGCAGAACCCCGGGCGCTGTTGGCCTGACAAAGCGCTGGAGGCGCTGTCGCCTTCGAAGACTTATTGGGGGAGGTTGGGCTCGCCATGCGAGTCTTTTCCTCCCTCCGCCTCGAAACCTTAGGCGGGCGTTGCGGCTTCGGAGGCGGGAGGCCCTCTTTTCGAGGAACCACCGTCCCTGAGACACTCGCTCCACCTCGGGGCGTGGGCGAAGGAGCCGAAGCTCCTTTGTTGCTGTCCTCCTTTCGGGGAACAGCTTTAGGAACCCCGGAAGATGGCCTAGCGACCATCTTCAGGGGTGTTGCCTCCTGTGAGTCTAACGACTCAGTGGAGGCGCGTGGCCGTTTCGCCTTACGGGAAACGTCACGCTGGGGGAAGAGGGGGGAGCCCTGGTTTTAGCCGGGGCAGGGTATGAACCCTTTTTGCCTCCAGCTTTACTAGGGGAGCGCCCAGGTTGGGTAGAGCCCTCAGAAGGGCTCCAAATGGGCACGGAAACAACCCTGCTCGTTGGCCTGGATGGGCTAGGAGCAGAAGGTGCTTTTCTAAATATTGAGGCAAGTCCTTTGCCTCGCGGAATCAGAGTCGATCTTGGGCCAGAACGGCCAGGATTTTTTGTCAAGGAGATATGCACCACATTGCTTCGAAGAAGCAGGGTGCGGCTCTCCGCAATTGGCACACCTGGCCACACACGATTTAGACTTATCGCCAAGCACCACCGATGTGGGCTCTCAGGAGGCAGTTGCCCTGAAAATGATATTTGAATGGGAAAGTGATCACTACCATGGAGGTCATCGACCACCTTCCAATCAAAATCAGGCTGTGCATCCGAAGAGCATAAGGACAGATCAAGGCAAGAAAATTAAGCTGTTTTCGGGAAGTGACGCGTAAACTCATCCACATTTAGGACACCTATCTCAAGCTTCTCGATCAGATCGGCAAGGATTTGTCCCTTGGGATTTATTGATGAATCTCCCAAGAGACGATGCCTGCCGTTCAGATCTCCAAACATGAGAAAGGGCCAGAAGCAGAGGGCGCATTTCTAACCATTGAAGCATAAGACGTCTCATGCAGACCCGGGCGCGCCAGGACGAAGTTTTTAGCCTCGCGGAATGAGAGTCGATTCTGGGCCTAAACGGACAGGAATTCTTTCTCAATGAGGTATGCACCACATTACTTCGGAGAAGCGGGGTGCGTCTCTCCTCAATTATCACACATGGCCACACACGATTTAGACTTATCGTGTGCGGCCTTGGAGCAATTTACACAGACTTCGGGTGACCCCAACTTTGCACGTCTACATGAGCGATTCGTTTACCTAAGCGGTGACAGTAATAGCACCGCCGCGGCAGTGGCACGAATGCCTTCACGCGGTAGCGGTACCAACCGGCACGCACCGACTCAGGGAGCTTGTTACAGTCGAACGTGAAGAAGAGTGTAGGGGTGGGTCTCGAGGCCCCTCCCTGTTTTATCATCACACGTTCGACCTTGACCGCCCCATGGTTAGCCAGCTCTAAGGTAATGCCCTCTGTGGAGTAGTCAACGATTTCCCTCGAATAAACTACTCCTTTCACAAAGTTCATGGTAAAGTGCAGCGTCACACTCACCGTAGTCCACCATGCGCTCTTTTCGTTTTATTCATAGTCAGGGGCTCCTAGTCCGGGGGGGAAGAGGGGCCGGATGTGCCGATCTTGGCTTGGTGGCTTACCAAAGTGGCAGCAGACCCATCCGTCCCCGCAGCCCGCGCAGATGGAGAGGAGCCCCGAATCTTTTTAGTCTTTTTCTTATTTTTTCTTTTTAGGAGAGGAGGTCGGGGAATGAAACCGCTTCTCCCCTCCGCCGGCAGGAGCCCCCAAGCCAGATGGACCAGCCTCAGCCAGGTCCTTCTCCGAAATGGAGAATGTCCTGGCAGTCGTAGGGGCACCGGTCGGAGGAGATCCCTTCCCTCCGTGTACTGTCTCAGAAACCTTAGTCGTTTGAGGAGGACCTTGCATAGAAGCGGATTGGGGTTCGGTGCGTGGTGCTGAGCCCGGATTCCCCCCCCCATGGAAAGCCCTACCGTCTTAAGCTGGTTTGACATCGCAAGTTCCGTTGGCATCATTGTCACTAGTCAGGTGTGGGGAGGCAAGGTTCAATATTTTTGCCAGCAGGTCTTTTGAGGGAAGCGACCCAAGGGGCCTGGCTTTCCTCTCCCCCTAAAGGAGTTTCCCCTACCGAGCCACTTCAATGGGGAGCGGTCAGCTATGGGCTGCCTGCTGGCTTTCTTGCCAGTCCCCTTGGAAAGAAAAGGATAGACTGCCGCTGGAAACAGGGAGGTGCCCGAAAGCACCTCCAGAGAAGGAGGCTAGGGGAAGTCCCCTACACCTGTAGTCGTAGGAAAGGAGTAAGCCTCCTTTCCGGTTAGAGAAGTTTGAAGGGTCCCCTGCGCAACCACAGGGGAGGGGGACCTCCATTTTTCCTTTGAAGCTGCCCGAGGGCGGCTCCGTTGAAGTAGAAGGGGAAATTAAGGGTAAATTTTTATTTTTCTCATCATTGGGCATGGTGACCCTAAATTTTCTACGGGATGCAATAGCACATCACCTCTCGCAGTAGCCTGCCCTGCAAGGGATGTGTACAGGCCTGGCAGAGCCAGGTGCCGCTATTCAGGACCACTCTTACCGCCTAGTTGCTGGGCAGTCCATTTGCATGGCGGCTCCACTTTGGACACGGCGTAAAGTTGATAGAGTGTGAAGAGGAAAGGAAAGGGGATTTAAGGAAGGTATGGCTGGGGATGAAGCAGGTTTGTAAAAAAAATCCATCCCGAACCGGAGCTCAGGGGTTAGGGAACATTGTCCCCTTCCCTCTCAGCCCCGATCCGGGATGGTTGGCTGAGAAACTCAGCATCTACCCTGTGAAATTAGAGGCCGACCAGAGAAAGTTGTGGGAGAGGTTGTATGAAAAGCGACTAAGGGAGAAATATAGGCAGTCTGAAAGAAGGAGAAGAGGCTAAGCTGGGGTAGGACGGGGTGTTAAATCCCTTCAGCACGGTGGCCAGGGTGGCAAATCGTAGCGCCCCTTACGAAGTGGAGATGTCACAAAGACAAATACCACAGGAGATGAGGTGTTCTCGGTAAGCAATCCAAACGACTCTTGAGCGCTCCAGTGAGACTAAAGGTATCTAGTTGGAGTAGAGGGATCTCTCCCCAGTTTGCGAAAGGCGAGCACAGTAGCGATTCGCCAGGAGTTTGGGAGAAGACCTTCCACCCAGATCCTGTTGAACAAATCTAACAAAAAGGCCATGCCTCGCTCACCCAGGTGTCGAAGCATGGCGTACGGGACATCGTCCGGACCATGGGCGGTGTCCGCGCACGAAGCGAGGCCCACGGCGATGAGGTTGCCGGAGAAGAACTCAACGACCTCATCTACCGAACTAAACTCCCCGACTGAGATAGAGAATTCAGTCATTTCCTGAAATGAAGGCCACCGCGCCCGTGCCAAGCACCACCGAGGTGGTCTCTCAGGCGGCAGTTGCCCTGAAAATGATATTTGAATGGGAAAGTGATCACTACCATGGAGGTCATCGACCACCTCCCAATCAAAATCAGGCTGTGCATCCGAAGAGCACAAAGATAGGTCAAGGCAAGAAAATGAAGCGGTTCTAAGACAAGGATGCGTAAACTCATCCACGTTTAGGACACCCATCTCAAGCTCTTCGATCAGATCGGCAAGGACTTGTCCCCTGGGATTTATGAAGTAATCTCCCCAGAGAGGATGCCTGCCGTTCAGATCTCCAAGCAAGAGATAAAGCCTCGGCAACCGTGCCACGACGCGGCGGAAGTTCCCCGCGTCGAAGTCAGCTGACGGTGGAATGTACGTAGAAATGATAGTATACCTCCTATCCAGGTGCAGCTGCACAGCCACTGCCCTGAAAGGAGGTATCTAAAGAGAAAGGAAGATTTGAGACATAATGCCGGGTGTAAACCGCGCATCCCTCAGCCCGGCCATCCCGCGGTAGTGGGGTCGCAAGACACTTATACCCCGGGAGGGCAGGCAAGAAGCACGTGCCTAGCATGGTCTCCTGCAAAAAAATAGCTAACGGGACGAGACGAGTCTCCGCAGCTCCTCCCAGTTGGCCCGGAGTCCACGGCAATTCCATTGAAGGAATATGCCCTCCAGGCCTAGCTCGGAGAAGACGCGGGGGCCCTCCTCGAATTGAAGACCCTCACGGGAATGGCCGTGCGCTTCCCGAGAGCACAACCCAGGGCGCTGTTGGCCGGTCAAAGCGCTGGAGGCGCTGTCGCCTTCGAAGACTTATTGGGGGAGGTTGGGCTCGCCATGCGAGTCTTTTCCTCCCTCCGCCTCGAAACCTTAGGCGGGCGTTGCGGCTTCGGAGGCAGGGGGCTCTCTTTTCGAGGAACCACCGTCCCTGAGACACTCGCTCCTCCTCGGGGCGTGGGCGAAGGAGCCGAAGCTCCTTTGTTGCTGTCTTCCTTTCGAAAAACAGCTTTAGGAACCCCGGAAGATGGCCTAGCGACCATCTTCAGGGGTGTTGCCTCCTGTGAGTCTAACGACTCAGTGGAGGCGCGTGGCCGTTTCGCCTTACGGGAAACGTCACGCTGGGGAAAGAGGGGGGGAGCCCTGGTTTTAGCCGAGGCAGAGTATGAACCCTTTTTGCCGCCAGCTTTACCAGGGGAGCGCCCGGGTTGAGTAGAGCCCGCAGAAGGGCTCCGAATGGGCGCGGAAACAACCGTGCTCGTTGGCCTGGATGGGCTAGGAGCAGAGGGTGCCTTTCTAACTATTGAGGCATATTAGGTCCCAGGCAGAGCCGGGCGCGCCAGGACCAATTCCTTTGCCTCGCGGAATGAGAGTCGATCTTGGGCCTGAACGGCCAGGATTTCTTTCTCAAGGAGATATGCACCACATTGCTTCGAAGAAGCATGGTGCGGCTTTCCGCAATTGGCACACTTGGCCACACACGATTTAGACTTATCGTGTGCGGCCTTGGAGCAATTTACACAGACTTCGGGTGACCCCGACTTTGCATGTCTAAAGGAGCGATTCGTATGGCCAAAACGGTGACATTAATAGCACCGCCGCGGCAGTGGCACGAATGCCTTCACGCGGTAGCGGTACCAACCGGCACGCACCGACTCAGGGAGCTTGTTACAGTTGAACGTGAAGAAGAGTGTAGGGTGGGTCTCGAGGCCCCTCCCTGTTTTATCATCACACGTTCGACCTTGACCGCACCATGGTTGGCCAGCTCTAAGGTAATGCCCTCTGTGGAGTAGTCAACGATTTCCCTCGAATAAACTACTCCTTTCACAAAGTTCATGGTAAAGTGCAGCGTCACACTCACCGTAGTCCGCCATGCGCTCTTTTCGTTTTATTTATAGTTGGGGGCTTCTAGTCCGGGGGAGAAGAGGGGCCGGATGTGCCGATCTTGGCTTGGTGGCTTACCAAAGTGGCAGCAGACCCATCCGTCCCCGCAGCCCGCGCAGATGGAGAGGAGCCCCGAGTCTTTTTAGTCTTTTTCTTATTTTTTCTTTTTAGGAGAGGAGGTCGGGGAATGAAACCGCTTCTCCCCTCCGCCGGCAGGAGCCCCCAAGCCAGATGGATCAGCCTCAGCCAGGTCCTTCTCCGAAATGGAGAATGTCCTGGCAGTCGTAGGGGCACCGGTCGGAGGAGATCCCTTCCCTTCGTGTACTGCCTCAGAAACCTTAGTCGTTTGAGGACCTTGCATAGAAGCGGATTCGGGTTCGGGAAAGCCCTACCGTCTGAGGCTGGTTTGACATCGCAGGTTCCGTTGGCATCATTTTTACTAGTCAGGTGTGGGGAGGCAAGGTTCAATATTTTTGCCAGCAGGTCTTTTGAGGGAAGCGACCCAAGGGGCCTGGCTTTCCTCTCCCCCTAAAGGAGTTTCCCCTACCGAGCCAATTCATTGGGGAGCGGTCGGCTATGGGCTGCCTGCTGGCTTTCTTGCCAGTCCCCTTGGAAAGGAAAGGATAGACTGCCGCTGGAAACAGGGAGGTGCCCGAAAGCACCTCCAGAGAAGGGGGCTAGGGGGAGTCCCCTACACCCGTAATCGTAGGAAAGGAGTAAGCCTCCTCTCCGGTTAGAGAAGTTTGAAGGGTCCCCTGCACAACCACAGGGGGAGGGACCTCCATTTTGCCTTTGGAGCTGCCCGAGGGCGGCTCCGTCGAAGTAGAAGGGGAAATTAAGGGTAAATTTTTATTTTTCTCATCATTGAGCATGGTGACCCTAAATTTTTTACGGGATGCAATAGCACATCACCTCTCGCAGTAGCCTGCCCTGCAAGGGATGTGTACAGGCCTGGCAGAGCCAGGTGCCGCTATTCAGGACCACTCCTCCCGCCTAGTGGCTGGGCAGTCCATTTGCATGGCGGCTCCACTTTGGACACGGCGTAAAGTTGATAGAGTGTGAAGAGGAAAGGAAAAGGGATTTGAGGAAGGTATGGCTGGGGATGAAGCAGGTTTTTAAATAAAATGCATCCCAAACCGGAGCTCAGGGGTTAGGGAACCTTGTCCCCTTCCCTCTCAGCCCCGATCCGGGATGGTTGGCTGAGAAGGTCAGCATCTACCCTGTGAAATTAGAGGCCGACCAGAGAAAGTTGTGGGAGAGGTTGTATGAAAAGCGACTAAGGGAGAAATATAGGCAGTCTGAAAGAAGGAGAAGAGGCTAAGCTGGGGTAGGACGGGGTGCTGAATCCCGTCAGCACGGTGGCCAGGGTGGCAAATCGTCGCGCCCCTTACAGGGTGGAAATGTCACAAAGACAAATACCTCAGGAGATGATGTGTTCTCAGTAAGCAATCCAAACGACTCTTGAGCGCTCCAGTGAGACTAAAGGTATCTAGTCAAAGCCAAGAACTGGCAGAAAAATGGTCATATCTCCTCGTGAAGACACATATCTCATCTGGCACTCTTTTAAAAATAGGAAGAAAACATCTTTAGAGCTCTGGGCCGACTTCATTGAGGCGAATACCACACACATATCGACTAGAACTGTAAGAAGGAGGCTTATAAACTTTGGCTTTAAAGGCTAAAGGCTGCAAATTCAGGAAGAGGCCATGGATCTCTGATACAAACAAGAAGAAACCTCTTCAATGGACAAAAAATCATTCCAAATGGAATACTAGGCAGTGATCAAAAGTCATATAGTCTGATTAAAGTAACTATGAGGTAAGATAGTATAAGGTTAGAACTAACATATTAGCTCATGATATTTGAGTTGAAGCTGAAAACTATAAGACGTATACATAATAATGCATTTGATTATATTTCATGTTATCAGCCTCAGGTTTTCGGCACGCCTAGGGTGACTTTCGTCCGTCGAAGAGTTGGCGAAGCTTTTCAACCTGAATGTCTCATTCCAACAGTAAAACATGGAGGCGATTCCGTCATGATATAGGCTTGTATGTCTGCCACAGGGCCTGGAGAGATGTTTTTATGCGAAGACAAAATGAATTTGGCTACATATGTTTACAGGCTATCGGATGTTTTAGAACCATCAATTGCTAAATTACATCCAGGCATGTCAAAAGCTAATATTAGCTTTCATCAGGATAATATGCGGTGCCATACAGCCAAGAATAGTCTCAAATGGTTTAAAACACAGGGCATTATTCCAATGGCCAGTTGGGCTAAAAGTCCAGATTTAAACCCCATTAAACACCTCTGGGAGGTCTTTGGTAAAGCTATTAGGAGCACGACAGTTAAAAATAAAGACGATTTGTACCAGAAACTGCACGAAAAATGGGCGAAAATTAGATCTTGACTCGATGTCTAGGCGTATTGCAATAGTAATTAAAGCTACGGAGGTCACCTAGAAACTTTATCACGTGTATATTGTAAAATATACTATAGAACAACTATATGCATGCGTTTTATTAGCATTCCGATGTCTAACTAAAAATTGAAGGGTGGCATACTTTTGGCCAAGGCTGTATTTTTGCAAAAAGAAATAAAGGAACTGTTATTATTATAAACTGATATTTTTATTATTAATGTCCATTATATCAATAAACGCTATTGTTGCTTGTTAGGTAGGTACTTTGAGATCAAGTGACTTAATTACTAAGACATTTAATCAAAACCCCATCCATAATGGAGAACTGTTTTCTGCAACAAACATATCTGAAATATCTTATGTTTTTTGAGTTATTAACATTTAAATTGGGTTGCCTTTTACTTGTATTTCACCGCCGTGTCTCCATTGCGACTTTTCCTATATAGGATCCTATTTTAAAGCCACTTTGTTCTTCCCACCCAATTTTACCTAAGTCTTTCTTAATAAAAAGGAAAAAGCATGGAATTCGCTAATTTATATTGAGTTCATTTGTAATAAACTGGGTCCGCGTTCAGGGAGTGTGTCATGAAACAGTGCCATAAATTTGGGGGGTGATGGGCCGCTTAACTTGGACTATAACCCTCTTCAGAAACACATCAATCAATGGTTGTATAAAACGAAAACTGGTTAATACGACGTTAAGTACAATCAATTACAGCCCTCCAACTTTCTGCCCTATTCCCCTAATAATGTCCTCAATAGTTATAACCAATTCCTTTCACTTTCTTAATATTTTTTTCTTTTTTAAAATCCATTTGTGACGTGAGAAAACTTTAGATTCCATCACCCTGAAGAAAAATATTATGAAAACTTTAAGAGTGATCTCCCCCGGTTTGCGAAAAGTGAGCTCAATAGCGATTCCCCATGAGTCTGGGAGGATACACACACCTCATATCATGTTGAGCAAATCTAACAAAAAAAAAGGCCATGCCTCACTCACTTGGGTGTTGAAACGGGGCATTAAGGATCATAGTCCGGAGCGGGGGCGTTGTCTGCACATTAAGCGAAAGTAAAATGCACTCACTTAACTTGACGGTTCTCCCCGTCTAGAACTAACGTCTAGTCGACGGCATTCAGCAACTTCTTGACGTGCAGTAAAGGCTGGCGGAGAATCATACTGACTAGAGAATGTGGAGAAAGCGGATCTGTTCTCCTGGAGGAGAGAGGGGTCCTGCTAGAACTCGCCCCGAATTCTTTTGACTCGCTTCTACATTCCTGCAAGAAGGGTCTTCTCGTAGAGGGAAGAAACTTGTCCGCCAAGTCGAGGAGTGGCGTGCTTCGAAATATCCTGTTCCCTCGCCCGAGCTAGATAAAATTCACCGAGGGTGAAATCGTCCGGGAGTACCTATATTGACTGTCGCTTCTCCCTAAGGCTAGTCACACACTTGGCCGAGCACAAAGGAAGTGAAAGGGGTGCAAAACGGACAGGCATTTAGGAATTGTAGTTAAACCTGAGGCAATGAAGTTGCCGCAGAACTTAACGGCCTCATCAATCAACCTAAACTCACTCATCGACACAGGCAGTCATTTCCTTAAATGCGACCACCGCGTCAGCTCCAAGAGCCACCGAGGCAGTTTCTAGCGTGGCAAAAGCCAAGAAAATATTTGAACGGGAAAATGGCCCCTACCATGAAGGTCATCGACCATTTCGCAGCCAAAACCAGGCAGTGGGTCGGAGCACAAGCACAGATAAATACACTAAAATGTTGTTGTTTTTAGGCAGTGTTGCATAAATTCAACCACATTCAGGACGCCAATCTCCAACTCTTCCACTGCTTAGTGAGAACCGATCCGTGGGAATGATGGTGTAGTACTTCCAGAAGGAGTGTCTACCGCTGAAATTCCCGAAGAGGACAAAGAGCTTCTGCAACTGTGCTGCAACTGTGCAACAACCCGTGAGAAGCCCCCGCATCGAGGTCGGCTGAAAGTATACCTCCTATCGCTGTATAGCTACACTGCCACTACTGGAAGGAAGTATGCAATAGGAGTAGAAGAACGGAGACATCATGTCGGTTGTAAATCCCACCCGGGAAGTGGGCAGAAGGCATTCGTCCAGAATGTTTTCGTGGGAAGGGAGGAGACGAGCTACCTCAGCTCCTTCCATTTTGGGCAGAGCCCACGGCAATTTTCTTGAAGGAAATTGCACTCAACTCCTACGTACGAAGAGATGCGGGGCCCCTCTTCGTGGTAAGACATTCATCGCAATGTCCTGGAGGCAGAACTTTGGGAGGTGCTGGCAGTATAAGGTGTTGTCGCCTTTGAGAACTTACTGGGGGAAGTTAGGTATAACATGCCTCTCTTTTCCTTTCTTCGCCTTGAAAAAATTTAAGGAGGAGGAGGCTTCCAAGCCACAGATCCCTCGACTTTGGAGGGTCCCGTGACTCAAAGTTACTCCGTCCAACCTTGGAAGGCAGCGTGGGAGCAGAGGACCCCTTGATGTTGTACTGCTTTAAGGGGACAGCCTTAGAAAACTCCGAAGACGGTCCAAAGACCACTGTCGCACGGTTTACCTCATGGAAGTCTAATGACTCGATGGAAGCGCGCACTCTAGTCGCTTTAGAGGAAATAGTGACGTGTTTGGGGCGGGGAGCTCTGATTTCAATCAGTGCGAGGCTTTACCCATAAGAGTTAGTTGCGAGCTCTAGCAAGTGAGCACCCGAGAAAGAGGCAAACCCGCAGTAAAGTTCCGAATTTAGGGTTCTAATAAAATTAAGAGCAAACGTGGCTTCTATGACTTATTGGGACTGGGATAATATAAGAGGTGAAAGTGTAGAGAGAGATAGGAAGGTTAGAAATATTATGTTTGGAGTGTGTGTGTGTGTGTGTGTGTGTATTGATGAGATGTTTATTAAAGTAGTGTGATATATGGAGAAGATAGGGTGAAGATGATAATGAATTAATTATGAAATGTGCCAGGTTGCCTGGCAAACGCTTTCTTTTTTTATCTTTAATTTGCCTTTTTTTGCAGTCTTTAATTTTATATTTGTATTCTTAGCCTTCAAGCCTATGTTCTCGTTTGCTCATTTGAGTATTTGTATTTTTTGAGTATTTCCTGGCCGGGAATTTCAAACTTTTTTCCCCTGGCGTTATCTCTGTCTTCTCGGTAAAGGATTGCCTTCATTGTGCCGCCCTCTGCTCTCTATGATTCTGGTCTTCTTCTAATGTCCCGTTCTCTTACCTCTAAAAAACTCCTGTTTCTTGTCTCATTGCTCATTCCGTCAAATTTCTCTTTCCTGTACTATATTGTAATATAGTCTGCAATGAAAGGTTTCTGTCTTCAAAATTGTTTTGAAAGGCAGAAAATAAATATGGCGAAAGCTCTGTGGTGGTTGTTATCACCCGCAGAACTTGCATTTGCTCCTTCTTCTATATATATATATATATATATATATATATATATATATATATATATATATATATATATATATATATATATATATATATATGTCATTTATGTATTTTTCCTTCTTTCTTCCTTGGGTTCTTCTTTTTGTCATTTTCTCTATATTCGGTTCAGTTTGTCAATTTTAGTTATTCCTTACCGTTTACCGTTTCATATTCGGTTTTGGTTTTCTTTATTTGTATATTGGATTTATATTTCTCATTGTATTCTTCCTGTTCCGTCAAATCTTTGCCTGTATCTGATGTGATGGATTTCGTTTTCCGGTATGGTTATTTTCTCCATATCTTCCTGGGACAGTGCCTCGTTTAATTTTGCCCACAGGTCTTTGGGACGAGTATGTTGTTTATTGGTTCTAGCTCGGTTCTTTGGTGCAGGTCTTCCGATGTTATTCGGTCTTGTCTTCTTTTATTTTCTATAAATCTAGTGGCCCAGTTTTGTACTTTCTGGGCCTTTTTCATTTGAGTCTTGCTCATTGTCTGATTGGAAATTATGGGGCATGTCATTATGGGTCGGACGAGGGATGTATATAGTTAGGACTTATTGAATGAATGAAATGAAAAGGAAAGTGAAAGAAAAAGAAACAAATCGGTCGGTCCCTCTCCCCAACCCCTACCTGGGCACTCATGAGTGCCAGGACAAGGGAGTTCGAGGGCCCGGTACTCCCTTCGAGTCCTCCGAGTCCCCTCCACCCGAGTCTGAGACTCGGAGTGGGGAGAACTCGGGGGTGGGAGGGAGAGGAAGAAGAAAAGTTAAGGAGAGAACAGCATGAAATATAGTCTGAGACAATATAGGTGATCTAGGCAGTCATTGGCTCTACAGCTTAACGTGGGATCCGAACTACGGTGTATCTTTTTTTTTTATCTCAGTCTCTTCATATTTTCTTATGTCCCCTGTCCCTTGTGTAAGTTGTAGGCTCGGTAAGTGTGTGTTTTGATACAGTGAAAGTTCTTAGGATAAAATGGAAGGAAGTAAGAGGTCTGCTTAGGGTTGCAATTTTGCCTGGAGGTCAGGCTAATCTCTGGCAGTTTGAGTAGGTATTTAAGTTCAAATTTGTGTGAGCAGGTTTTTGCTTATAGAGTTGTTTTTGAGTTTGCTTAAAAATTTCATGTTGTTCTTTTGTCTAATTGTCATGGCGTTCAAAACAGTTTTTAGCTACTGTTACGCATTCTCTTTCTAGTACATACTTTTCTTTCGTATCTTTTTATTTTGTTTCCAATTAAAAATAATAATTAAAGATCTACGAGTACATTACGTGTTTTTATCTACTTTTGGTCAGCTTATTGTTTTGGAATTTCCACTTACGTGTATAATTCTTCCATTTCTCTTTCCATTATTTCTAAGTTACTTGGAAATAGTCGATGGGCTCTCCATCCTTCTAGGTGATCTAATTGGTTGGAGAGTTCTTCTGACATCTCCTCTTCGTTTTCCCTTACCATTTTCTCTGCTCTTTTTTCTATTATTTTTTGATAGTAGTAAGTTTTGCCTCTTTATGTAAACCTCGTTGATTTCTTCGCTCCACCCGTCTAGTATTCGTTATTATGTACACTGCTTTGTTCTGTATCCTCTGAATCTGTTGTAGGCTAGTCTTAGAGAGAGTGCACATTGCCACCGTAGGGTACACTAAAGCCGATTAAATAATTGCTTGGTATATTTTTCTTTCGTTCTTTAGGTTAAGATTTCTTAATCTGAAGAGTAGTTTGAGTCCCATTTTTCCTTTGGTACTTCTGTCTGTTTCGTGTTTTTAAGATAGTTAGAGCTGAAACTTTGCCTTTTATCTAGATATCTGCTGTTTTTTCCTATATACTGGTACTATTTTAAATTTACGTTTGTTTTGATTTTCCATTCCTTTTCGTAGTTCTAATGGATTCTATTTCAGTTGCTGTCATTCTTGCTTGCATAGGTCCATTTATATAAGGGCAAAGAATTAATTGTGTCAAGTCGTCTGCGTACTATATATTACGGCTTCCCTCCTTTATAGGACTTATTAGTAAGTAAGTAGAAAAGGTGTGGAAGGTGAGATAGAATAGATCGCCAAGCCCCTCCCCCTCTCCCGCCGGTCATCCTAAGATGACCAGAGGCGGGGAGAGGGCACCAGGCCTTCCCAGTTTCCCCCCTCCCTCCAAAGTCCTGTTGGACTTCTGGATAGGAGAGAGGGGGACAGGGAGAAGGACAGGAAGCGGAAGAGGAAATGGAAAGGGGGATAGCAAAGTTTGAAGTAGTGTGGAAGATTAAGAGAGACCAAGGTGGTCGGCGGACCTACAGCTTTACGTGGAATCTGAACCACGGTGTGTACTATATCCTGTCTATTCATTCAATCTCTAGTGTCACTGTCCCACGTATGCTGTGTTAAGCCCAGTGTGAAGGATAGAAGATGGAAAAGAAGAAAGTAGAAGATGTGCAGTTGAATGCAAAGTATACGTGAAGGTCACGATAATCTCGGGCATTTAGAAATGTTATAGTATAGAATTCAAATGAATAGTAATAGTTAGCCGAGTATTCAAGATTCAAGATAGCACAAAGTTAGAATGTGGAGAGAATGATAGGATAGATAGAAAATATTGTGTAGAGAGTATGTGTTGATGGGATGAGAATGAGTGTAGGATGAACGATGGGATGAGTATGAGGGTGGTTTGTACCAGGTTGCCTGGCTAACGCTTTCCTTTTTTTTAGCTTTCGATGTGAAGGATATTAGATATAATGATAATAATAATAATAATAATAATAATAATAATTTAGAATTCGAGCCTTTGTTTTCGTTTTGCTCAATTGAGCACTTTTATTTTTTTGTAGTTATTAGTTTTTTGTTGTTTTTTTGTGCTACTTTCGCTTCTTTATTTAAAGTTTTAGTGGTACTCTTTTTTTTTTACTCTAGTTAATATTTTGACTTTTGACTCATCGGGTTTCTCATAGTTGGTTGTCTTTTTCAGTTTCACATATTGTTTGTATGGTTGGTTGTCTTCTTCGGTAATCTTGTTTGTTTTTTACCTATATATCGGTTTGATGTTATTTAAGGTTTTTATTACGCTGCGGTAAAAACGATTTTTGTAGTTCATATGCCGGATTTCGTTTTCCGGTACTACTATTTGGTTGATTTCGTTTTGGGAAATTTGTTTTTTATATTATCCCACAGTTTTGTTGAACGTTTTTTAAGTGTTAAATTAATGGGTTCCAGTGCAGATCTTCGATGGAGTTCCTCAGATGTTATGCCGTCGTGTCTTTTTGAGTTAGTAATGAACCTTGTGGCTTAATTTTGAATGCGTTGGACCTTTTTTAATTGTGTATTATTTACTAAATTCATTGGTACTATTGGATAAAGGAGCTTGGGAGGAACTAGGGCCATGTATAATTCTTTTGTTTTTATTGCTTAGGTTTTTGAATCTATACAGCGCTGACATGGAAATTTTTGTTTCATTAATTTTCTGTGTAATGTGGCTGCTATATCCTGTTGTTGTTAACTTTAGACCGAGGACGCGTCCTTCCGTGGTGTATGGATATGCTTCTCCATCAACTCTTACTGCAGCTGATTTTCTTCCGTTTTCAGGTATTATTTTGAATTTGTCTTTGTTTGTTTTTATTTTATTTCTTCGTTCGTAGTCATTGATGTTTTTTTATCTTTCGCTGTTCTTTGAGCTACGTGTCTGGGCTTCTTCCTCTCTCTGGTGATTATTTGTGTGATGTCCTCCGCCAGTTGGATGTGCATCGCACATTCGTGAGTTGGCTGCGGAAGGTCTCTTGTGTAAACAGTATACAACGTCGGAGAGAGGCAGCCTCCTTGGGATACTCCCGTTTTCAGGTTTATATGGTCGCCTGTTTGGCCGTTTATTTGAAGTATGGCTTTCCTTTTATCCAGGTAGCTGCATAATGTTTTGCAGACATTTGTTTGCAGATTAAGGCTGTAGATCTTGGCTTTTAAGCAGGGCAACCACACCTTGTCGAAGGCTTTAGCAACGTCATTTAGTACTATATCTATTCTGTTGCCTCGCGCTGTTTCTGTGGCAATTTTTTTGGTTATTATCGTCAGCGCGGTTTCCGTTCCTCGCTTACTCCTGAACCTGTGTTGTTGTGGGTTGTACTGGTTATTATCCGTTAGGTGTTTAATTAACCTGTCATTTAGGAGTTTTTCTAGGACTTTGCCCAGAAATTCCAAGAGCGAGATCGGGCGGTAGCTTCCGACTTGATGTTTTGGTTTGACCGGCTTTGGTGGGAAGATCATCTTTGCCTGCTTAAATGTGTGGGGAAAGTACCCAATATTAAGCAGGCATTGAAGATCCTCACTACCGATTTATGCACATTTTCTGGAGCATTTATTAAGTGTGCTTTTGTTATCCCGCTTTGACCTGGTGATTAGGTTTAAAGGATTGTAGGACTGTTTTATATTCAGCATTGTGAAGGGCATTCCCTTCCCCAAGGGATGGTCTCTCTCTTCGTCGACGTGTATGCATGGTACCGTGTTTTCTTGTTGCGCCTCTAGGGCTTGTATGACTTCCTCCTCGTGCTCCCTATCATACTCTTGATTCTCCTCTGGTGTTAACGAGAGTATTTTTTTTTCCATTGATTTTGGAAGTGCACTTGAAACTCTTCGTTATTTTGCACTTCCCTATCTTGCATTTTTAGTTTTATATTTTCCTTTGGTTGAGATCCTCGTAATTTTCTGTAGTCTCTCAAGAATTTCCTCGGGTTTGCTTCGACATCCATTTTACCTATAATATTATTCCAACCCTGATTTGACTTTGCTTTGATTAGAATATCTCTCTTCTGATAGCAATTAGTCTCGTGTCTTTCTATATTAGTGCCCGTTTCTGTGATTTCTTTAATTAAGTTTTGAAATTCTTCTATCATTTCCTTTATTTCGTTGTTCCATCTGGGAGCAGGTAGGGTTCTATATTATATTACTGGGGTATGTATTCTGTCTGCTTCAATGATATTTTCGGTGATTAGTTTTAATTGATTCTCTATTTCTACTGTTCCTTGGTTGTTTATGGATCCAGTTTCTAGTGTACTTAAGTGCTCTTTGTAGCCATTCCAGTTTGTTTTGCTGATGGCTTTTCTTTGTGGAATTTTAATTTGAATGGGTGAAGTTGAAATGATGGTTATCATACTTAGATGGTCTGATGGGGTTGTGGGGCCTGGTTCTGTGTGGTGATTTAAGTTGAAGTTTGAGTTCATCGGTACTATGCCAGGAGTTCTCGAGATTTGGGCTGTTAAGTAAGTTGGGAAGTCTGGTCCTTCCATGCTTAACTGGTTCCTTCGTATTAATAGTTGAAAGGTTTTTCCTGCTCCGTTTGGTTAGGTTATTTTATTCAGATAAAATATTTAAATAATTAATAATATATAAATATAAGATTAGGAAATAAAAAAATAATGCTAAATACAATAAATGTGAATTAAATTTATTTATTAAATAAAACGGCAATATTCGAGGGGTAACTAGATATTTGGGGCAAAAATGATATTTAAAGGGTAAAATATACAAATTTTCATTTTCACGGCAGCTAGACGAATGGGCGCGGAATCTGCTGTGCTCGTAGGCCTGGAGGGGGGCAGGAACAGAGGGAGCCTTCTTAACTTGAGAGGAAGTTTATGTTATACACGGCGAAACAGGACCAATTTATCAGCCTGTCTCAAAGAGATTCATTCTGCAGCCTGAAAGGCCAGGACCAACTCGAAATTTATTTTTAAAGAGCCATTCTGGCACCTGCCTACTTGGTCAAAAGTAGCCGTAATCACCTATAGCCTAATGGTGGGCTAGATTTAAAAATATATGCCAAAACTAAATAGCAAAAATACCATTAATAAATACTATTATTATTACTACTCGATGATATTATCTCTATCCTTATTATTACTACTCACAATAATATTATTTCGCGTTTAAAGCAAGAGATGCCTTGAAAATCTTGGATCGAAATTAGCCTCGTTTCGGACGCCTCGTTCCGCCCGTATGTGATAATTAATGACGACGCGGTTAAGTTCGTTCCGTTTGGAAGATCGGTTACGGACGTCGCTCTAACAAGTGCTTAGGCAGCCCCTCCAACCCGTCCCCAATAACACGTTATGGTTATTTTTTTACTTAATAAACAAAAACTAACGAGAGGATCCCCGCCATATAATTTTTAAGGAGAAATTCGTAAAGCTAAGTGAAAATGTGTGAACGATAGCGGAAAATAGTTTAACGATATTACTCGGGAGAGCGCACAACTCTCCTAAACTGACCCAATTAAGGCAGCTCAATCTATGAGCGTTAGAACCAGGAGGGCGTCCAATTCACCAGACGTCAATTGCAGCATAATTTTTCAGGTTACACCAGATATCTCTTGTCCTTCAAACCTCCTCTCAACGCACTCATGGGATTATTTTATTTTAAATAGGCAGGCATAACGAAAGCATCAACACCAGATAGATTTTACGAAGATGCTTGTGCAGTGATTAAATTACGAGGGGGGGGAGGGGTCAACATCGCTGTGAAGAGAGAGGGCACGCAACTCTCCCGGAAAAAATATGTACAAATGATCTTTAATTGACTTTTTCACTTCATTGTCGAATTTCCAATTATCTTCTTTTATTATTATTATGATCATAAAGCACAGGCTAAGACGATAAAACCAATGAGGGGATTAATATTAATGGTTAGGGAAAGCTGATCAATTTAATTTTTCAATCTCAACAACGCGATTATTTTTTCAATTATTATTATTTATTTGTTTTTAACTTTTCAGGAGCACATCTGGCGACTGTTTACTAGGGCAAAAGACTCCGTACTCACACCCCAGCATAAAATTAGGCTAGATTTAAAAAACAAATAATATATAAATAACAAAGATAAAAAAAGGTAACAAAGGCTAAGACAGACAAAAAAAAGAACAACAGCAACAAATAAACATAAGAAAGCAACATTAGTCAATAAGAAGGAAGCGCCTTCCGGCGTCGGGGGTAGGCCCGCCTCCCCTCACACGCACGCAGGAGCATGCAACCTACAACAAAGAGTCAAATAAAGTGGAGGACGCCAGCCTCCTCCAACAAAAGACAAGCGGTAGCGACCTCGCTCCTCCCGGTACTGGGACAGGTAACGTGGGCGAAGATCACCCAGACTGGGACATTCAACAAGAATGTGCCGAACAGTCTGGGGGACAACGCAACACCAACGAGGGCATCGCTGGACCTAGAGGATTTATGGCCACGATTGAAGTTTAGTCCAGCGAAAACAGAACGCAGACATCTAACTTAGTCGCGATGGCGCGTTTCTAACTAGCAAAATACTACTTCCAGCTGCTACTAACTCGAAAAATACTACTTTCAGGTATTAATAACTCGGAAAACACTATTTTCAGGCGCTAATGACGGAATATATATATTTCAGGTGCTAATAACTTAAAATACTTGTTTCAGCTGCTGATAATTCGGAAAATAGTACCGTCTGCTGATAACTAGTAAAATACTACTTCCAGCTGCTAATAGATTGCAAAATAATATTTTCATGTGGTAATAACTCGGAAAGTATAACTATTTGGTGCTAATAACTCGGAAAATACATCTTTCAGATGCTAACAACTCGAAAACTACTACTATCAGCTGCTAATAACTCGCAAAATATTAATTACAAGTGCTAATTACTAGCAAATACTACTTCCATGAGCTTAATAATATGTACGAGTACTATATTAATTTCAGGAGCTAATAACTAGAAAAATACTACTTTCATGTGGTTAATAATTATTAAAATACTAATTCCAGGTGCTAATAACTCGAAAAATATTATTTTTAGCTGCTAATAACTGGGAAAATACTACTTTTAGGGGCTAATACCTCACAACGGAATGCTTTCCGCGCCGAATAAATAACATCAGGCAATGTAGATTGACCTATAGAATAGAGAGTCATTTTTGCTGCAAAAATGGCAATCGAAAATGTCTAAAATTGCCTCATCTTCAACAAAACATTGCGTAAATGAAAATGAAAACAACCTTCATTGACTATGCCCCACCCCCTGTATGCCTGGCCCTTACTTGAGTGCATATTATCGGAGGTATTCAGTGCCATGAAGGCGGTCTGTTTTATCTCCCCTTAGATGATCTGGGTGGGGGAGAGTGCCATTTACCCAACACACCACCAATATATATATATATATATATATATATATATATATATATATATATATATATATATATATATATATATATATATATATATATATCAGAGGAGGGGTCTTTTTTATTTTATTTTTGTTCGTTGGAACGAAATGGATTATTTATTTCCTTCTCTCGGTTCCGAATGGGCTCGGGAAACGCCCCTACTCCAAAGGTGCCTATGACGCCGGAAGATGCCAGTCATACCCTAAGCCATATATATATATATATATATATATATATATATATATATATATATATATATATATATATATATATATATATATATATATAGTATGAATATGAAGACCCAGGAGATTTCAGTAATCATTTATTGGCCGGACGTTTCGGACCTTCGCTAGGACCATCTTCAGTGACTGTATCGACTAATGAGAAGGGAAAGAAATATTAACGATAACTGTTAAACAGTTAGAAGCATGCATTATATAATGGCTAAAAAGGCGGGTGAAGGCAAATTAAATAAATAAAATTGACAATTATTGAGATTAAAGTAAAACACAAATAACAATATATAGAATTAATTGATACTATCTAGTATAATTTTGAAAAATAATAGGAAGAAGTGAAGTTTTAACATAAACTGACTTGAATATTAAAAGTTAAAAGTATGGAATAAACAATAAAATAGCCTATTATATTAAATTATAAACAAAAAACAAAAACAAATGTGAACGAATTAAACAGAGGTACTAACCTTTATCGTAAGAGTTGTGAAATCAACTAACTAAAGTTAGAAAAACTACTAACGAGATTTGTTCGGTTCGTCGGTTGGCTAGTTAATGTATTGAAGTGTTGGTTGGTTATATGTATAGTGAATAGTTTAATTGAGGAGGAGTAATTATTTAGGTTAGGATTTATTTTATTGATGTACAGTGACTCTAAGATTTTCAAATCAAGAGAAGTTACTCGTAAGGCTGAAGATAAGATGGTAAATGAATCAGAATTAAGAGAATGATGGTGATACTCAGAGTGTTGCCTGATGGAAGAGGCTTCAGTTTTAGAAATGGGAATACCAGTCCTATGAGACAAACCTAAGTACTTTGCGATCCTCCATTTGAGTTCTAAGCCAGTTTGGCCTACATAACGACTGTGGCAGGTCGTAAATGTATAATTGAAAACTATACAGGATCGCAAGCCCAAAGGGATTGGCTCATTATGGAGAAAAAAGCAATTCAACGATACAGGGTTGGAATTTATACAAATGAATTGACATTGAGGGAAATGATTCTTGAGGGTAGAGAGAAGGAGTTTGTTAAACTTGAATGTCAAATGCTCGAGATGGGGTAGTCTGAGGAAAACCTTCTGCTTAGAAACAGTAGTAAGAAAGGGTCGAGGATAATATATTTTGGAGAGAAATTTGGATACTAACTGGTCGAAGATGAAATCGGGATGAAAATTAATTTTTAGGAAATCCCTTAAATAAGTCATTTCTTCATGAAAAGATAACCAGTTAGAGCATATATGGTAGGCACTGAAAATTCGGCTTTTAATGCTGGAAAATTTAAAGTGACTGGGAGAGCTACTAAAAAAGGTGTACCCAATCTAGTGGTGGTAGGTTTTCTGTAAATGGGTGTATTATAAGAGGAACCTGTTCGAACAACGTCGACATCCAAGAACGAGATTTTGTTATCCTTTTCTGTTGCCATAGAAAACCTTATGTTAGGATGTTGTTGGTTAATATAATTGAGAAATAAGGGTGCATGATCCCTCTGCTTAAAAATTAGAAAAGAGTCATCTATAAATCTTTTGAAGACAATAGGCTTGAATTCTGGAGGACAGTTGTCCAGCTAACGAGTTTCGTGGTGAAATACTGGGTTTAACTAAACAACTTTTCCTTAAGCATTTAAAGCTAGCTGTGGGTGATTCCATTTTTATTTTTAACAACCAGCTCTATTTACAACACGAAGGCATGGCTATGGGTTCCTCACTGGGTTCCTCTTGTCAACAGCTTTTTGTATCACTATAAAAAACATTCTAGTTCACAATAATTTTAATAATATTGGGGGAGTCTATTCGGTCGAATGTACTGTTTGTCCAAGTCAATATTTTAGACAGACAGGAAAGCAATTATCTGTCCGTATTAATCAGCATGAAAAATTGTTAGGAGGGCTGTAAATAATAGTGCGTTTTTTTTGTGCATATGTCCGAAAATAACCACTTAATTAATTGGAATTCAGCATAATTTATTTTTCGCTCAAATGACTCAATTAAAAGTAACCTTGTTGAATGTTCATGTATAAGCTAATTTAATAACTTTAACATTTCCCCTGGCCTTTTTAAAATTGATGTCGTTATGAAAAAAAAAACTTTCTTAAAGAAATTACCTTTGACTTGTATTACTAATATTTTGGGGGGGGCAATTTTCATTTTTATGGGAGCCCGATGTATCATTTTATTTATTGCATTGATTTTGTATTAACATTATTTTATTTCTCTTCCTCTATTCTTGTCCCTCCACTTCGTTTCAATTTACTTCTCGTGTCTCACCTACTCTCCTTCTTTAGACTATCGCTTTATCCGTTAATTGTTTTAACCCTTTGGATCTGTTCTTGACTCTTTCATGCCTCTCGGTTTGACCTTGCTACCTGTTATAGCTAAATCTTAATGTGAATTTGCCCATCCCTCTCCTACTTCCTCATTGGTGATTTCTTGTCTTAGAGGCGGTCGATATATCCTTTACTAGCTTCTACACGCACATATCACCGGGTCCCAACGTACTCTCTGACCACATACCGATATGCCTTATCATATCCACATCTCCCATACTCACACCTACACCACCTCTCTTCAACTACAATAACACAAACTAGGAAGGATTCAAGAGTCATAACAGACAACACGCCACAAAATCTCGACCTGGAGCACACCGATCCAGATTTTAGATGACCACTGGTGCTCAATAATAAACACTATAACCACAGCACGCAATCTACAGACACCAGAAAAAAACCTATACATGAATAAAACATTTCATATTTTCCATACACACTTAAAGACTGATCACACAGTACAACAATCACTACTCTAGAGGCCCAAAACAACACAACATTAATCACTTACGTGCCCGGATCCTACAGTACGTGCGGCTAGACAGGAACCAGCAGTGGTGAGGGGTCGTCCGCGATGCGGACGACCCCCGTTGCGCTAACCCCTCCTTCTTATGGCAGCAAGTAAAAAGGATGATTGGCACCGACTCACCAAAACCCATCACCCTCCAAGTAAACAACCGAACACTAACAGACACTAACCTCATCCTCGACGCATTTAAGTCCCATTGGGACACAGTACATACACATAAGCCACCTAAACCACAAGCGTGGGAGCACTTCCAGGAAGTCTAGGAGTGGTCTCGGGCCCACGCTCACGAGGTAAGGCCCGCCCCCCTGATACGAATGGAGCTGATCAACTATACATCCACATTGACCACTCCCATCACCGTCGAGGAAACAAAACACTACATTAAAACAACACCAAAACGCGCCCCGGGCTACCAGCCACACTAATACACAACCTTCCCGCAAACATATACCCCACACTTACACACGTATTTAACGCCTCACTAGACTCAGGACACTTCCCTAAAATATTTAAAGTTTCTCATAACATACTCCTACACAAACCGAACAAAAACCCCAAACAACCAAACAATTACATGCATATTGCTCTATTAGAGCACCTAGGCAAAATACTCTAACGCATGATCAACTGCCGCCTACAGGAATGCCTGGAAGAGAGGGCCTGGTTCTTCCCCCACCAATATGGATTCAGGAGGGGCCGGTCTACTCAGGCGGCCGTAACCATCGTTCATGACAGAATACAAAAAAAAACATCAGATAGATCAAAAGACACTCTCCATCAGGAAGGACGTGGAGAAGGCCTTCGATAAAGTGTGGCACGAGGGACTCCGTTGGAAACTAGCCAACAATACGGAGTTACCTCTCTGCACCAGAAGGCTCCTCTCGCACTACCTCACTGAACGAAGATGCCACAAAAAAATACAACAACACCCTCTCACAACCCTTCACACCACGCTCAGGCGTTCCCCAAGGGAGCGTACTGACACCCACACTATACATCATGTACACAAACGATACCCCACGCTCACCCCAAAACTGCTACACATATACACATTGTCCTACGCCGATGACAAGACCATTCTCGTCAGTGACGCGGACCAGAAGAAATCGCGCTCCACGCACAAAGAATACTAGACGCAAAGACTAATTACGAGGATGAATGGCTGATTGACACGAACCCGCAGAAGACATAGATGACACACTACGGCGCAAGAGACCACTTCATGCACAACCTACAAATCTTCTTACACACACCAGACAGAAACCAACTAAACCAAACAAGGCTCGAATATACACAACATACAAAAATCCTCGGGGTATCTTTTGACAAGACCCTCAGGTTCAATATACATCAGAACATAACACAAGCAAGAGCCTCACATACAAATACATCGCTGTGCAGGTTCTTACCTGCGGGCAAAAAACTACAGTTACACCTATATAAAACACTCGTGTGACCTATTCTCACGTACGCCCCACTGTCACTCGTAGCCGCGAGTGTCACCTGGCAGCAGAAGGCTCAGCGCATTGAGAACTCCGCTCTGAAGCGCGCTTGCGGCTCTCCCCTGTACACGAGAATGGCCATACTACACGACAACAACAAATTAGCACCCCTCAATACATACGCTCACACCAGACTTACAAAACAACTCGGGAAACTCGCCAGAGACTCATCATACAACACACTACATGTAAGAACGTATGCGATGGCACCGCGATACCCCGTGCGGCCCATGACCACCTGCAACCCATACCGTTCTTCGCATAAACTAAAGGCATCATGTCACGATCACACCGAGTCCAACCTAACTACACCACGCATCGGTCTCTAGCCACCGACCTATCAACTCCTCATATCGCTTCTTAATTTATTTCCGCAACTTTTCCTCTTCGAATGCCTATTCACCTGTGTTACACAGTGATCCCTTTCTATACACAAAATAAAAAATGAATGAAATCAATTTCATTCTTCGCTGCTCACGACCAACAATGAGCTACCTCACAGGTAAAGGAGGCAAAAACAAGGGAAACACAAAATCAAAGCAACATCAATAATAACGAAGACTTCCGTCTGAAGGTGCCTTAAGAACGGCGAATGCTCACGTCCTAAAACTCAAATTAGTTGTAAAAAATAAAATGGATCTTCCTCAACTGATCTTTAATCTCCAACCAGATACAAAAAACGGCATTGGCCAGTTAGAACGTTTCAAAATATAATTGGTAAAATCAAAATACAACCTGGTCTTTAACGAAACATATATATATATATATATATATATATATATATATATATATATATATATATATATATATATATATATATATATATAATCATACCACACATGTATATAGGTAGGGAGGAGGGGTAGCACCATCGGTTTCCCCAGCTCAAAATAGCCGATTAGTTCGGAATTTTAATAGAGAAAACCTATTAGTGAACGGGGCTGTTGGGGCGATAAAGCCGGTTCCCTCGCGTCATTAACGCAATGGTGTGAAAGATTACAAATCTCAGACGGAGATGCGAAAAATAGCAACCTTCAGATAAAATAAGTACAAAGTAATTCGGGAAAACATAAAACTATGTAATGAGAATTATCTAAAGTTAAAAAAATAAATAATGAGGACACAAAAGTATGGAAACGGAGAAATATATAAAAATTAATAGGAAAGTCTGGCTAAAGCATGGAAATTATAAAGAAAAAAATTAAAAAATGAAAAAGAATAAAATAGTGAAAAGAATGAAGAAAACGATTAGAATAAAGGTGAAATGCAGAGAAAGAATGTAAAACATGCTTAATAGAAATATGAAAAAGGAAAAGGAATTATGAATATTGACAAATATTTAAAACAAAATGGAGCACAAAAATATAAAAAGAAGTAAAAAAGGAGAGCACTCATTCCCTCAAATATTAGTTGCAGCATTGCTATTCACTGTGAAAAGTACCATTTCTTGAACAATCACCACATCCCCTTCCTCTCTCTCTCTCTTTCTCTCTCTCTCTCTCTCTCTCACACACACACACACACAATTCGCCGAACTGTGTTGTAGCTGTGCCAAACATCAAAGGATCCCAACTCACTCCAAGATGTGCGTTCGACGAGCTTATCGGAGCAGAGTCAGCCCCTTTTGGGCGAATGCTGTGCTCGGCTTTTATAAATAAATAAAAAGCAGGATACCCACACGGGGTGGGGGGGGAGGGTATTGAGGCAGAAAATAGACATCATCCTTCATTGGCGTATTAACTGATGATGAAGATTCAAGGAAGGAAATTCACTCATTTATCGGATACCCGATTGTTGCCCCATTTCGTCGTTGGAGGAAGATGCTTCCTTGGATGAAGATTCGTGTTTGGATGAAGATTCGTCATTGGAATAAGATTCCTTCTTGGATGAAGATTCCTTCTTGGCAGAAGATTCGACATTGGATGAACATTCGTTCTTGTATGAAGATTCGTCATTGATGAAAATTCTTCATTGAGTGAAGATTCGTCATTGGATGAACATTCTTTCTTGTATGAAGATTCGTCATTGATGAAGATTCGTCATTGGGTGAAGATTCATCATTGGGTGAAGATTCGTCATTGGGTGAAGATTCGTAATTAGGTGAAGATTCGTAATTAGGTGAAGATTCGTCATTGGGTGAAGATTCGTCATTGGATGAAAATTCGTCATTGGATGAAAATTCGTCGTTAGATGAAGATTCGTCGTTAGATGAAGATTAAATATCCGCAACATGAATTAGATCCCCCTGAATAAAAACTTGCCTCAGCTTTGAAGCAATGGTAAGTTCAGGAGAGTTGCGCAACCTCTCCGCTCTACAAGCCTTCTCAAATCCTCCTTTGGCTATCTAACCTATAGATAGAGCTTACGCACATTTCAACTTCCCCAACATCACCGGTTCATTTTCACTTTTTTATTATAAAGATTTTCATGAGATAGAGGCTTGGATTTGAAGCGGAAACCACGTAGAACCAAGCTCTTCCTCAAAGCATGGGTTGGAGAATTTTTAACACGCACCTCCCCCCCCCCCTAAAAAAATGCATAAGGAAAAACATTTGAGCGTCTGGGACAGGCCCACCTCCCAGCGGCGCAGAATATGCGCCTAACACCATAGAGTCATAAAATGGAGGTCAGCCTCCTCCAAAAACTCATATAGTATGAAAGTCTGTGTGCAACCCATATCGGGATAGGTGGCGTGCGCGAAGTCACCCAGACTGGGACATTCAACAAGAAAGTGCCGAACAGTCTGGGAGACAACGCAGTCCTCACAATAAGGCGCAGGCGAGTGGTCCACCAAATGGCGGTGCGTCCCGTGAGTGTCTCCAATTCGGAGACGACAGAAAACATCCTGAAGCCGTCCTGGCATTGAGGGGTAGGTCCATGAGAACAGTCGCGTTGCAATGACACGCACAATTCAGTCCAAATTGTCCTCAAGCTTTGACCATAAGGATGGTGCCGACGTAGTCACCTTATATGTGTAAGAAGAAGGTGAGCAGAGTCGACGACCCAACACACCCTGTGCCTAATACATGCCTTATCGGGCGAGCTATCTGCCCTCGCAGCAGGTAGAGTGACCTACCGGTATACACTGCTACTGAATTAAGAACCAATAGGAGAACGAAAGAGTGCCGGGCAACTATAATCTCTGTCGATAGAAGACCAGGTTTAGAAAGGGGTAGGAGGGTATGTAATAAAGAGAAGTAGAGATAGACGAGTCTACTAACGAGTAAGGTTGGTGATCACTTATTATTATAATACCCTAGGCTAGATGATCTCAGGATGGCATGCACTACACAAGGCACTATGGCTACAGAACTGAACTCCGTTCAGGTGAGAACGCTTCGTCCTTGTACCAAGTGCAGGTAGACAAAAGTTTGAGAGAATAGCGGTAATAATGATAAATAATAATTATAGATTTAATACTAAATAAAGATTAAGTAGCGCTGAGGGGAAACGAGGGGAAAGCGCTGAGGGAAAACGAGGGGAAAGCGCACCCACAACTTTCCCAGGCCCCATCAGAGAGTTCAAGTCAACCCAGTGGTGGGGCTTCCCAAGTGTGCACTCGGGCCGGGGAGGTGTACGGCTCCTCCGGGTACCGAGTGTGGCAGGCTACACAAGGTACCCCCCCCTCCCCCTGCGGGTATGGGTTGGAGAAGTAAGCTCTTCCTCGAGGCATGGGTCAGAGTGTGTGTTTGTGTGTGTGTATGTGCGTGGAAGGTATAAACCCCGAAATGCTGAGAAAGGAAACTACTAGGAGCGATCAGGAACGGGAAGACCCCTCCCCCCCCCCTGCAAGGAAAACAGGTCTCCAGATGAAAAGCGGCACGGTGGCAACAGAAACAACAGCTAAAATGGCAAGTACAACTAATGGAAGAACAAATGACACCGTAACTCAAAACTAAAATAACCCTAATGTACGAGACCTGCACATACGACAATTACTATTCCAAGCTACAGCCACAAATAACAAGGAAATGCGAACTTCTCAATTAACATCGCGGGAGAGAGCGCGGCCAAGGACAGACATAAGAAAATGAGTAGCAAATTAACTTTTTTATTATTATTCAAGGAGAGGTCTCCAATGGCGACCACTAACAATGGCAAGGACGACAAAAAAATACACCCTATATTTAAGCGAATTAAGGCGATGAAATTCAAAAGCAAACGACAACAGCAAAACAAAAATAATAATAAAACAAAAAAGCTGAAAGGAGAAAACGGCATGCTCCGGTGTAGGAGGTATGCCTGTCTCCCTCGCCACTAGAGAATGCGACCAATACCAACGATAATCAAATGAGACGGAGAAAGCCAGATTACTCCAAAGAGTTCACAAGAATGTTTCCACGAACCATTCAAGGGCACAAGGTAACGCGACCACGCTCGTCCCGGTACTGGGACAAGTAAGGTGTGTTGAGGTTTCCCAGTTTGGGGCATTCAACAAGAATATGCCGATAAGTCTGAGGGACAACGCAGCCATCGCACTAAGGCGCAGGAAAACGCTCCATCAAATGGCCATTAGTCCCGCGAGTATGCATAATTCGAAGACCACAGAGAGGTCTGAAGCCGCCGTGGTTTGGGGGGTGGGGGTACGTCCAGGGAAACAGCCGCGACGCAATGGCAAGCAACTTTAAGTTTCTTCCGCCGTCTCCCATCTTTTTTGCCAAGGAGCGAACACTGGTCTGGTCGCTATCCTAAACCCAAAAGGATTGGAGTATGACTGGTGTCTCTGGGCCGTATATGCACCATCGAGATCTGCCGCTGATGCAATGAGGGTTGTTTACAATTTAGGGAGATGTGGGCCCAAGCGTACAAGCGCATAATGTCCTGTGTGTACGGCACAAAGCAAGTGGCATCTCAGCAGCATCGAAATGAAGGTTCTCAATAGGGGGCGTACGGAAGGCATCGGGTGTGTTAGATCACGTCCACCTTCCGCAATTCATATTTGTATAAGGATGCGCATAATTCGCATCCATAGTCAATCTTTGAGCGAACAAAGGAATAATAAAACAAAAGTGCGGTAGCCCTATCAGGAACCCAAATGCTCAACATCACCGAAAAAAGAATTTCCATGGCGAGTGTACAAGAGAGCGCAAAGGATGCGAATCTGAGCCTACCAGGTGATGCGTCGGTCACAAAAAAATAATCAAGGAAACAAAACGAGTCCACCACTTCCATGCGAATGCCGTTTAGACACAAGTCTGAGTCTGGGTGGAACCGTTTATCGCGACATAAATGCAATGTCGTAGAATAGGGCCAAGTTAGCCCTTTCTGCGTTTCTCAGCCGAGGTCGAACGTCTATGTGCGTGGGAGATTTATAATACAGGTAGAGTGCGAATTAACTAAATGTAGGTTGGCAAAATAGTCGACTATCTTGGAGGTTCATGGGCAATAGAAAAACTGGTACAAAAAAAACTTTACTAATACGCAAATTAAAATTCTTTTACAAGATTTGAAGGAGTTTTAAAACAAGCTATATATACATTAGACGTACACAAGTCTCAGCGGCTAAAGGAGGAGAGGGAAGACTTTACGCAGTGACGGTCGCCATACAAAAAACGAACAATATTGACCAATGGACGCTCGAATGACTGAGCGTATACAAAGCCGACGATAAGGGCTTACACTGCGAGAGGGGGGGAGGGGTAGTAGTAGAGAGGGCAGTTGCTGTTACCTCGGAGATTTGGCCCGAGGGAGTATTCTTGCCTTGGCACAAAGTTCAAATAATAGTCTCTTGACAATAGCTATAACGGGATGAACTTAGATCTTGCTTTAGAATTAGAGACGAATCGAGACTGGGCGCGTTCCGTTCGAGCGGGTAGAACGGGTACGAGGTAGACTAGCGTGAATTAATCGAGAATACCCGAAGCTTGAAGGGTTTTGTGAGAATTGTGAAAAATCCAACGGTACGCGAATAGCGGGTACTGACGGGAAGGGGGCAGGAGATACTGACGGTGCAGGCAGACGGCGGATACTGCCTTCCACTCTGGCGCCGGAGGATTTATAGTTGTATCGAATGGGGTTTTCCACCCTGCATCCGAAAGGAAGGGTCCCAGGGCCTGACGCATCGGCAGGCAGGTGAGAGTAGTCTTGCCCTTTTAGCACGATCGCGAGAAGGTTCCTAAGTCAGCGAGGCGAAACTTTGTCCGACTCCAGATGGGACCTTTTGAGCTCTCAAACTTGTCGCAACTTTTGGCGATGGCGGCCTTTCAGGTCACCACGGTGTCTCATGATTTCGTACTTCCATCAACGCAGACAAATTGGGTCATCAGGTGTCTGTTGTCTTTCTCTCTTCATTGAAGGCGCGGCAACGCGCATCTTCCTCTCTCTCTCTCTGATCTCTGACATGCAAGACCTTAGTCTTTGGCAATAACAAGCAAAACCTCAGCGCTTTGGAATAGAGAAAGATGCGGTTCAATACCTGTTTGAGTCGACGCTCTAGAGTTGTCATCTGGGCCACACCCAAAGAGATCGAAAGGTCGTAGACGAAAAGGGAATTGAGAACATCTTCAGCAAGACCTTAGTCTTTGGCAATAACAAGCAAAACCTCAGCGCTTTGGAATAAAGAAAGATGCGGTTCAATACCTGTTTGAGTCGACGCTCTAGAGTTGTCATCTGGGCCACACCCAAAGAGATCGAAAGGTCGTAGACGAAAAGGGAATTGAGAACATCTTCAGCAGCACAGATGTGATACCGTTGAGTCTTAGGGCATTGCCCTGCGTGACGCTCTCTTCCTTCCTTATGTGGCCGGATATGGTTCCCTTACCAATACACAGAATCGACCATTTCGTACCCATTCAGCACTCAAAATTGGGAGGCGTCTCCTCATGCCCATGGTGTGGAGAGTCTCCGGGATACCGTATCGCTATGCGGTAACGAAAACATCGTGGGTTAATGCAGCCTACAAAGGAGGGCCTCCCAGACGAACAGCATTTTCAAATCGCAGTAGAACATCCGACGTAGAGTGGAACTTGCGGAAGCCGTAATTTGCAGAAAAAGGGTCGCCGCCGCTGTCGAGGGAAAATGTTAGTCTAAAATTTACCTATTTTTTCATCAACTTGCACACGCGTAAGGTTAGACAGATTGAACAATCCTGTAGAACAAATCTAATAGAAAAGACGCCTTGCTCACCTAGTGGTCGAGGAATGACATGCGTGACATCATCTGGACCAGATATTTGTTTTGTTTTTTTAGGAGACCATCTGGCGACTGCCTACTTGGGTATAAGTCACCGTACTTTAACCAGACTATTACTAGGCCATATTAAAAAACAAATAACAATATCCAAATAACAATTAACAACATTAAATATTACAAAGGCTAAAAAATAACAAAGAATAAGGCAAGAAAGCGCACTCCGGCATCAGGGGTAGGCCCGCCTACCTCCGGCGTAGGAACATTTAACCTACAACAAAGGGTAAAAAAAAAGTGGAGGAAGCCAGCCTCCTCCCAAAAGTCGTGAATTCCATAAGTCAATGTGACGAACCCGTCGGAGTACAAGGAAAAAGCGGTAGCGACCCAGCTCCTCCCGGTACCGGGTAAAGTAACGTGCGCGAAGATCGACCAAACTGGAACATTCAACATGAATGTGCTGAACAGTCTGGGGAACAATGCAGTCTTCACAATAATGCACAGACGAACGCTCCCATCAAATGGCCGTACGTCCCGCGAGTGTTTTCAATACGGAGACGAGAGAAAGCAGCCTGGAGCCGTCGAGGTATTAAGGGGGTAGGTCCATGGGAACAGTCGCTGCGCAATGGCACGCAACTTTAAGTTCCCCTCAACCGTCTCTCATCTTCTTTGCCAAGCATCCCGGAGAGCTGCCCATATTCCTGCTTTGTAATCGGTGTGAGGAAGAGCGAAACGCTGATCTGTTTGACCAGTCCTCACGGACTCTTCGGCGCCCTCATTTCCGGAAAATCCTACATATCCAGGAACCCAACAGAAGATAATCTCGACATCCACCCTGCTCGCCAAACCGTGGCGTCACGGATAGTGTGATCCAAGGGATGAGGAGATTCCAATGCCACGAGAGCACTTAGGGCCCTTTGTGAGTTGCTATAAATCACAATCTGGTCTCCGAACCGGGCACGTCGCGTTATTTCCCGTACCGAGCAGTGTATTGCAACCAGTTCGGCCGTGAAGACAGATGCAGTGCATGGAAGAGCCCCGCTGACTTCAAACAGAGGGGATACGGCGTGGAAACCGACCCCCTTTGTCGCTTGGACCAATCCGTATACACTGGCACGGTTCGAGCGGGAGACGAGGTGTGCTCCAAAAAGGCCGAACGCAATACTCCTGGCGCTGTAGAAGCTTTGGAAGTAGAGGCGCAGTAACAAAAATTCAAAGATGGTACCCTCCAGGGTAGCGCCCTAGGAAGAACCAGGGGCGCCAGTGGAACGAGAGCTATAGCTAACTCTCGAAGGAGTTTCCTAGCCCTAAACCCAAAGGGCTTATGGTATGATTGGCGTCTCTCGGCGGCATAGGCGCCGTTGAGATCAGCTGCGGATGCAGTGAAGGCTGTTGGCGACTGAGGGAGTCACTGGGCTCGCGCATACAGGCGAATAATGCACTATGCACGACGCAGAACGAGTGACATCTCCCCAGGATCGACAAGTAGGCTCTCAATGTGGAAAATGCGGAAGGCACCTGTCGCCATGCGAAGGCCAATGTGGTGGATCGAATCTACCTTCCGCAATACACGCTCAGCTGCGGATTCATAAAACTCGCATCCGTCTTCAAGCTTCGAACGAATAAGGATCGATAAAATGTAAGACAATAATCCTATCAGCGCCCCAAATACAACAGCAAGGAAAGACTAAGGGAAAACGAGATGAGTTTAGCCTCCTCAGCTCCTCTTCTTTGGCCCGGAGTCCGCAACAATTCCATTGGAGGAATATACTTTCGAGACCTAGCTTGGAGGAGATGCGGCGGTTCTGACCAAAGAGAAAACCGTCACGTACATGGCCATACGCTTCCCGGAGGCAGAAGCCCGGGAGCTGTTGGCCAGACAATGCGCTGAAGGCGCTATTGCCTTCCAGGAGTTATCGGAGGAGGTTGGGTTCGCCGTGCGACTCTTTTCTTCCTCAACCTAGAAATCTTGGATAGGCAGGGCTGCTTCGGAGGCGGGGGGTCCCTCCTCTGGAGGATCACGCGGTAGCGATACCAACTGGCACGCACCGACTCAGGGAACTTGTCAGTCCCTGTTTTTTCATCACACGCTCGACCAGCTCTAAGGTGATGTCATCTATAGAGTAGTCACCAATTCTCTCGCGTAAACCATTCCTTTTACGAAATTCATGGTAGAGTGCGGCGTCACACTCACTGGCGTGACATTAATTGTCCGAAGGGCACTAATCATGGCTGACTCGAAGGGATTCGAGGCCTTCGCCAGAAGGCTTCCTTCCGAGAAACAGGTCACCTTCGGTTCTCTACCAATCCCGCTACCTAGTCCTCTCCTCTGATCGATCATGTTGCCCTTAGCCAGCATGCTGCTATCAGTGGAGCGAATAACCAGATAGCGTTTGAAGCCAGCAGGCTCGAAAACGCCAGGTAGTCTCTGATTGGGGGGCCCTAACGTAATTGAGGCTCCGCTCTGCACACTTACAATTTACTCTGTTCTGGGACTCTCCACACGGGGGACCACCGGGGCCTAACGTGCCAATTTTGGCTTGATCGCTTTTCTTAACGCCAGCGGATCCGTCCGTTTCCTTAGTTCCAGCAGAGAGGAGAGGTTTCCTGTGTCCTTTTCGTCATATTTGTTTCTTTTCTTTTTAGGAGAGGAGGGTGAAGAATGAACTCGCATCTCTACCCCGCCGGAAGAAGCCATTAGATTAGATGAACCTGCCTCAGCAAGATCCTTCTCCAAAATGAAGAAGGTCTGGCTGTCACAGGGGCACCAGCTGGGGAAGGAGATCCTTCCTCTCCTTGTGAGGCCACGGAACCTGAGTGGTCTGAGGAGTAGCTTGCACAGAGGTGGACTCGGGTTCTGTGCTTGACACAGAGCCCGAGTTCGACCCCATGGAAGATCCTACCATTTGAGACTTGGTCACCGTTTGAGACTCGAAGGGGATGGGGGGTGCTCCATGTTGCCATCACCCCATCCCCCGACCTCACGATTCGATTTGAGGTATTTTTTTATCGTCTGATGCTAGCGAACCGGAACCCGTCAGGGAAGAGATGGGGCAGGTACACTGACTCTATGTAAACTGATCACGCATGCAAGCAAGACATTAGGGTGCACGAGCCGAAGAGTCGTGTTATCCTTTGCTTCCCTAAGAGGGTTAGCCCTATCGAATCGCTCCCACCAGAAGCGGTCAATTATGGGTCGCCTGCCTGCTATCGTGGCAGTCCCTTTTGAAAGCAAATGAGGAGGGACTGCCGCTGCAGAAGAGATGTAGTCGGCCATGGTCGCCTCCATAGAATGGGGTGAGGGGCAAGTCCCCCTGCGCCCGTAAGCCTAGTAGAGGACCTCCCTCCGATAAAAGTTTGTAGGAGCCCTTGAGAATGCACGAGGGGGGAGGGGCTCCTTTTCTGCTGGGAAGCTAACCGAAGGCGTCTCCGACGATATTACAGAGGAAATAGACTTTTTTTAAAAATTTTAATCATCGGGCATAGTGACCCTGTTAAATTTACGGGATGAAAACGCTAATCACCCAACGTAGTAGCCAGCTCTGTGAGGGGTGAGTATGGGGCCGGCAAAGCCAGCTGTCACCATTTGAGACCACTCCTTCTGCCCAGTGGCCCGGCAACCTATCAGCATGGCGGCTCAACCTTCAGCTGGGCGTAAAATTGATAGTCTGCGGAAATAAAGAGGGTGAATGCGAAGAGAATGAGGATGGGGTTGAGGAAGGTTGTTAAAAAACTACCACCCCAAACCGGAGCTCAGGGGTGATGCGGCGTTGTCCCCTGTCCCCTCAGCCCCATTCCGGGATGGTTGGGTAAGAGGAAGCTGGTCGGCGTCTACCCTGTGAAATTAGAAACCGACGAGTGAAAGTTATGGAATAGGCTGTGGGGAATGTGAGGAACTAGGATAAGAATACAGGGTGTCAAAAATAAGGAGATGAAGCTAAGCTGGGGCCGGACGGGTCACTGAATTCCGTCAGCACAGCGGTCAGGAAAACAAATCGGCGTGCCCTTTACGGAGAACAAAGTCGATGGTCCATCAACACCCGTACCCAATACTTGCCCTAGCCATAGGGCTTTCGGCCTTCGCAGCAGGCAGGAACCTCATGGTATATATACATTGCCACTCTACTAAGACTTATAAGTGAACGAAATTGTGCACGGCAGCCAGAAACTCTATGGATAACCTATTGCTTCGCACTGGACTTCTGGAATCAATAATTTTGCTTTCCTATTATACTCTTTATACTGTATATATTATTCATTTCCGCCTCCTCTTACCAAAGGCTGATTTGAATTCGGTTAACCAATCAAAATTAATATTTTTATTACTATTTCGCTCATTTCATAAACGGAAATTGCACGTCCGAGCTAAACCGAGGTAAACCATTCAACTCGGAGGGACCAAATTGGCTGGATTTTATCTACTTAAACAATCATCTTTGACCAAACATTTAACTTCTCAAGTTTACTATTGTTTGTTATCAGAAAGAAATAGATATAAGAACTGATGCAATTTGTAAGGATAATAAAGACCAGTAACTTAACCTAAATACTGGCGACGATAGGAGCCATTATTACAAAAGCACAAACTTGAACACTTGAGAAGATGCAGAATAAAAGATCGCGTATTAAGGAAAAGGAAAGGAGATTTCAAGAGTTGTAATAGAAACTTCTTTAATACGAATAGAACCCACACTCACATGTGTATACGTCTGCTACGGTCTCAATCGATGTTTAATATTTGGCAAAAAAAAAAAAAACAAACACAATACACCTCGCATCGAAAGGTCCGAAGGTAAACAACCCTGGAGCAGATTATCATTTGTGATAGATAAGCTCATAAGCATTCGCTCTTCTCCTCTTGGGATGTTCAACACTTATCAGAGTTGCCAGTTTGCCCATTTTATGGACAAATTCAAAATCTGGTTTCGTGAGGTTTTAACATATTATTGGTTTTGGCCATTTTAAACATTTTATTAAGTTCTTTTTTTACACTTTTAATTAAAAATAAATTTACTATCATTTAATGAATTCTATTCTAAAATAAAAAGAGCCTAAATATAACAAGAATTGCGCAAACAACTATAGTACGCATACCTTACAATGATTGGGGTTTGATTGCACCGCACGTCTCTTTGAATTGTGGGTGTGGGAGCCCTTGCAAACCAAGGGCCGGTCTCCATTAGATGGGGAGGGGGATACTGTGTTTTGCAACCCGTTAGCGAGTATAGAAACCCGTGTGGCCCGAAGGAGAGCCACCCGTTCCATCATTAAGGGTGTACTGATATAGTGTCCCGCCAAAAAGGAAACCGAACTTCAAATGACTGCAAATACTAAATAAAGTGTTTTATCTTTTTTTATATTGAAACGCCATTTTACTTTTATTAGAAATCCACCTATTTTTTTCTATAAAAACGCTTGATTGCTTTGAGAAAAGTTAACTAAAATAAAATTTAGGCCTAACGATATAAAATAGCAGACCAATGAAATAGAGAAGCATTGTAAGGTGCATAACAAATAATTGCTATTTTGCAATTAAACGGATAAAAATTTTGAATTGGCTTTAAGCTCTTGAATCCCTGTGAATCTCTATTTTGTCTCTTCATATCAGTAGGGCGGGTCATACTTTGGAGCAACCATATATTTTCATTAAATCCTTTAATGAGGTGTGCTTAAATAGATTTTCCGATGTAGATTTTGAAAAAGAACTTTATTTTGTTATACAATTGCTCCTACCTACATCAATATTCATTTAAATAAAAGTAAATTTTTCCCTTTCGTCACGAGCCTATGTAACCCATTTTTATTTAATCCAAGTACACACAAACACAAAGTAACCTCAAATGTACATGTTTATTAAGTGAGAAAAGTGCAGTCAAAGCTCCACATATCGCTGCATGGGTCACTTTGGGTCATATTCAAAAGCTAAACTTCACCAGAGAACACAAATCTTGCTTTGATTCATTGCTGGACATCAGACGTCTACCTCTCTCTTGTGCCCTGGTTCCTCCCTCCCTCTTTTAATGTGAGAAATGCTTGGAAGAAGCCTCAGTCACCATTCTTACAACCCTTTCAATGTTCTGTGTGTGACAAGGCCAGTCAGGTACTTTCATGGGAGAGTCAATCACGTTTTTCAATTCAGAAGTACTTAAAGAGCAAGTGATAGGTGGCTCAGAGACATCCTCTGACCAATTGATCAGATCTCCAATCCTGGTAGCATTACAATTGATGCCTGGTGTCCTTCTAAGCCTTACAAAGGAGTCTTCTAGGTGAGTATCTGGGTCCCCTTCTCCCTGATGGTCTGGATTCTTTTCACCCCTTCAGTTCTTTCCACCTGATCTTCAAAGCATAGGAGGGTTTGGAGGATCGCTTCACTGTATACATACCAAGCTGATCTCTTAACAGTTGGTAAAACAATATCCAACACCTCCTTCCTCTGCGACTTAATGCAGTGAAGTTGATAAAGAATGAGACTAAGTCCCTCGGTCCAAGAGTGCTTAATCTTAACGTTAAACCAGCATGGTTAATATAAACCAATGATGAACTCAACAATCAGTCTAGATTCTTAAAGGCTTTTCCTTTGAACTCATGCTTTGACACCCACAGCTGAAGAGGTCTGTTAGCTGTGGTCAGCCCGCGACTGTGCTTTACTGGTCCTATTTCTAGAAAAAGAAAGCCCTTTAGGAAGCACTCCATCTCCGATTGCCGAACCAAATTAAATAGTATATATATATATATATATGTCGTAGAATGACTCCCGACGATACTATATATAACACTATTCGTTGAGGGAACTTCCTTAATTATCTTTAGAGTGCGTTTTACTGTCTGGCGGCCGATATTATATATCTTCAAAATGCTTAAGAAGTGGAACTGAGCTCAAGGATAATAATATTGCTATCATTAATAAAATAGAGTTTTATTAATAATAACTATAAACAAAACACAAAAACGGAAAATATTGACAAACAGAATGGAAAGGGTCGTGGAGACTCGGGCTAATCCAAGGATTTAAGGGATCAAAAAAGGTAAAACAAATATGGAGTTAAAGAGATGGGATGGTTCGATAAACCATTTAAAGCACAGGATAGAATTGACAAATAAGGGATCAATACTCAAAAGGTGACGCTTGGCTTACGTAACTTCATTAGGGTGCAGTGGAAGGTACTTGAAGGAATATTCGGTCCGCTGGCGAGTTCCAGCCGAAGGGGGGGGATAAAAGGATCCTGACGTGGCGTCTTGGAAAGGAGAACCGTTACTCGACGAACGGCTTGACGAACAATGGCTGTTCTAGGTTGTTCTCTTCTGAACAAAGGGGGGGATGAGAACCGTCTCTTGTCTACGGGCTCAAGAACAATGGCTGTTCTAATGTTGTTCTCCTTTGAACAAGAGGGGGGGTGAGAACCGTTTCTTGGCGAAGGGCTCAAAACGAACAATGGCTGTTCTAATGTTGTTCTCCTTGAACAACAGGGGGGGATGAGAACCGTTTCTTGGCGAAGGGCTCAAAACGAACAATGGCTGTTCTAGGTTGTTCTCTTCTGAACAAAGGGGGGGGATGAGAACCGTCTCTTGTCTACGGGCTCAAGAACAATGGCTGTTTTAATGTTGTTCTCCTTGAACAACAGGAGGGGTGAGAACCGTTTATTGGCGAAGGGCTCAAAACGAACAATGGCTGTTCTAATGTTGTTCTCCTTGAAAAACAGGGGGGGGATGCCTTGGGGACTTGGCGTCACTAAAGGCTCGAACCTTTGGCACTCAAGGAATATTGTCCTCCTTCTGGACAAGTGATGGTGAATCTCGAGGTCGAGGTCCCTTGGCGCACAAAGGGAGAGAGGGTCGTGGTGATGTTTCGCGACGAAAATCTGGATCTCCAATCTGATCTTAGTGGTAAAGTTTCCATATAAATAGCCAGGACATCTCCTTGGCGTGGGGGAGAATGGGGTGGAAGCTTCGAGGGAACGCACAGCTGGGCCGGAGAAAAATGCCTTATCTGTCCATAAGCCTAACTCGATCTGGCGAGGTCGGCGTATGGGGGCGAACGGGGGGGGACGATAACCTCCTTGTTTAAACATTGGCGTCCGGTAGCTGTTGATAAGACTCCAAGCCTCGAATCGAAGATGCACGTGGGCCTCCTCGAGGTTTTAACTAATATGGGATAGGAGTTGAATTTAACACAGATTCAACTCGTTCTATCACATCTATAGCCGTAGTGTTGATCAGTAGAAATATCTTGCACCACTTCCTGAGGTGAAAAAGGAGGACCTAAAGATATTTGAGTGAAGTTTGAGTTGATATCCAAGTCCGTAACAGAGTCAAGGAGCTTTCCTATTGGTCCGGAATATCTGTTGTTCGATAGTGTTGGGCCATCCAAGTTGATAATTAGATGACGGAGAGGAAGTTCCTCAGTGTGCAGGTTACAGACCAACCAAACAAGCTTTCTGCAGAAATGGAGCTCCGTTTTTTTCCCCATTACTCCAGCATTTACACCTGTGTTTACATTCACGGAGTCTCCTCCAATGGCCATTAAGCTTTTATCCAAACCTTTTTCCCTCAGCCATCCAAACATAGCTTTAGCGATCTTCTCTGCATGTAATTCTTCTTTTGTAGCCTTTTCTGGGACAAAGAGGAAGGAGTAATTGCTCCCAGGCTCACTGATGACAGTGTAATGCTCCTCTTTTGTATTTGCTGGAAACAATTTTTCACTTCACTATGCCTCCATCATAAAATTTGCCACAGCAATTCGTCGATCAAAGAGAACACAAGAAATTCCTCCATCCTTCCTAAAGTTTTCCTCAAACTCATGTTCAATAACTGCCATTAGCTTTTCCTGTGCTCTCTTAACTTTATTCTGATCAATTACTTTACTTGTATCTTCCTCAGTAATAAATCAAGCATCTATTAAAGCTGCTGTTGCTATAGCTGCAGTTGGTCTCAATCGGACACCATACCTTATACTAGCAAGAGCAATATTTGGAATTTCATCATAATTCTTTCTATTCCTGCTGGAAGATTCCGGCTCTTGGACAGCTTCAAAAGTTACTTCATCACTCAAGCTGTTGTCACAATCAGAATTTTCTGCCTCCCGATCTTCACCTTCTGCTAAAAAATGCTCGATTTCTTTTCTTGCTGTTTTTCCTGATAAAACAGCGCTTTCATCCATAATTTTTCTTTTTTTCTGATATCTTTCTTTTTCTTTCTTTTCTGGAGCTCTTAATTATCTTGTATGCTCTGGAATATCAGAACCTCCAATTTGAAAGATACCTTTACTTTCAACCTTCTCCTTTTGTGCTTTAATGAAGGCCAATTCCCTAGTAGGTATTTTTTTCTTTTTATTACAACAGCAGTTAATGTGTGCTTCAGTCTCACAGCCATTACAACCTACTTCCCCACAACTGGAAATTTGACATTTGCATGTCAATATATCAAATAACTTATCTAGTTTTGCAATTTTTTCTTTACCAAGGGAAATCTTTACTGCCTCCTTCCACACTTCCTTAAGCTTTGATATTATTGTGACCTTTTGATTTAGAACAGGTGGTTTGAAGAGAGCATTAGCTTTGGTCCACTGATTAATCAAGCCCTGATACCTGTCTTTTACCAGCTGGTCTACTTCATAATTTCTCCGTCCATCTTCACTTTGCTCCCTCAGGTAGATGCCGTACCTCAAAATATCTCTTATTATTGGTAACTCAGACACCATCAGTTCTTGCCCAGTCCCAACAAAATTAGTGAGATGAGAACTTGATTTGGACCTTGTCTTGATTTTCGCCATTGTCACACTAATCGCAGGTATATCTGCAAATGAAAAGATGGCACTTAGATTAAGAAATAATCTCTACCAAATAATTATATGTTATTCTACAATGATCCACATCCTTTACTAGCACTCAAATAAAATTTAAATGCTCTATAAACAGTTACCAATTAAAATAGTTACAGGAACTGGCTACACTACTGGAATATTGCCTTCCACTGAGTAATGAGTACTGGCTACTTGCAATTTTGGAGTTAGACCAAACTAAATTAAGGGTCATTTTTAACAGGTTTCCTACTTCTCATATCTCTCTAATACATTTTTACATTTTTTTAGACAAATATCTTTTATAGGTAACTAAAATAATAGTAAATATAGTAAATATCCAGAACTAACAATATTTCAAGTGTTACTTTCACCAATATTCATCATTTGAATACCCATCATCACCAGTTTCATAAAATTCTAGAGTATGACACGCCCTATCATATCAGTATGCATAAATTTAGGGGGGGGAAATTACTTTGACTCAAATTAATGTTGTTTATGGATCTCTTTCTAATAAAAATATGTATATTTATAAAAGAAATTGACGAGTAAAATGCAGTTTACCCCCGAAAATACTTTACTATTTACAGTTATTTGAAGTTCGGTTGACTTTTTGTGGATCACTCTGCATAAATCCCTTTGTCGGGTAACGTAAATGGAGGGGGTCATGTCGTATGTGTGCGAAAAGAGAAAGAAGAGTAACTGATGGAGACATGCGTGGGGCTCAGCGCACCGCTACAAAAGCGATTAGCCGCTCCCCTACGTAAGGTGAAAGTTTTCGGTCATCTCACAGGGACTCGAACCCTAGGAATGGAAACACATCGCTTTAACCACTAAGCTAGAGTCTGCTGCAATAAAAGCTAATGAATTCGTGCACAATGGGGAGATTCATAACGATTAAGGAATTATGAAAAGGAAAAAAGGTTATAGCCATTACTGGACAGCTTCTGTAAATTTATTTTTTTAATTAAATAACAAATTTCTTTGGATTTTCTCCTATTTTAATTAGGATTTACGACATTCCAAATTTCAGTGTCCTGTGATTCAAGTCCATGGCTAAGGATGCCAAGGATGCTTAACAGCAGAGTAATGCATTTCCGGATGCAAAATCTCTACGTAATCGAGAGAAAAATGAGAAAATTATTAATCTTGTTATTTAACTTGCACTATTTGCACCCCACATCATTTATTATGCCAAAAATAATCAAAAGGAATCGATTTCTTAGCATAAAACCAACCTACAATTGCGCAGAAATTTAAGTGCGATAAGACATGAACTTTTTCTTACGCGCATTTGGCCACTGTTTTCTTTAATGGATCACCGCGACTTACCACTACACCCCGACATACGCGCACCGTCAAAGCATAAAAAAAACCCGTCCTAACAAACACCAGAGAAGGCACCAGAGCGACCAAATGAGCGGTGCGTTTCGCGCCAGCGGTATCCCTCGTCACGGCTCATGGCGTGACGGACGACTCGGCGTGACGCGGGAGCGACAGAGGCCGCGCAATCGGCGCCGTAGGGTGAAGGAAGAGAGGTCGGACAGGTGGGTGATGTGGGGTGGGGGGGTGGGGAGTCGATGCGTGATGCTACGATAAGTGGGAAGCGTCGATGGCGAAGTGGGGAGGATTAACGATCGGGAAAACATCGAGAAATACCGATGTGACGAGGGCGGGGGCGAGATTAACGATGAGGGTGCATACGGATTAATCGGAATTGAAAAAATAGAAAGAATTTTGGCGGCCGCCAGCAAAGGCGCAACTTTCGAAATTAAAAATAAGCCTATTAATAGGTTACTTTAAATAAAAAAATGACAAAAAAAAAAGAAATAAAAATGTCCAGGCACCGTTAGGGGGCAGTGTGCAGAAACCTGGGCCCAACACGAGGGGCAAGGGGTAGCAACACCACTCCTGGGGATACTGGGACAGGGATGACTCTTGAAGCTCACAGAGAAGAGACCATAGAGCCAAACGTTGTCTTGGCGTCCTCCGTGGGACCAAGCAATCTTGAGAACAGGGTTCAGATGAGGAGATCTCCATCATTTTTTTATTCTATGAATGGCCTCCTCTGGCGATTATAAGTAAAGGGATATATGCAGAAAATTAATTCAGTCTAGTGACAGGCTGTTGATATACAAAAATAAAAATAACAACAAACCGAAACAAAAATCGTCCAAAAAAAGAAAAGAAAGGCAACAAAAAATAATTAAAATGTAACCGCTACACTTGACGACCAATATGTCTTCGCTTTAAGGTTAAGGAAAGCGTTCCATTGGATGGAATTGCGCCCCGCCACTGTGCACGATTTGGATACAAGAGAAAATTACTTAAATCCGTCAAAGTATTGGAGTTAGGTCAAAGGGAAACGTCGAGGCGCGATGACACGAAAGTATCGGTTCCCGTCGACCGTCTCATCATATTTGGCATGCAGCTAAAGGGTCGAGCTGATGCTTGCCATGTAGTCAGAAGGGGGTAAAACGAAACGCTGGCCCGGTCGCTCCCTTTTGAAGACTGTTTGGCGGCCTTATCAAGCCGCTCATTTCCTAGAATCCCTACATGTCCAGAAGCCAAGCAGAAGACACTCTCGACATCCACCCCTCTCGTGGCATCCGAGGCGGCACGGATGTTGCGAACTAAGGGATACAGAGATTGAAAGGGCTAGCAAGGACTTTGGGCGCTCTTTTATTCGCTCTAAATTACAATTTTGGCTCGGAAACTGACACATCGCCTAATCTCCCGTACCGAGCGGTGCATAGCAACCTGATCCGCATATGACATACCCAGTGCCTTGTAGAGCCCCGCAAGCTTCAAACAGAGGAGAGCTGGCATAAAAGTCGACCCCATTTTCAGATTTGGAACCATTCGTCTACACTGGTATGGAACCAGCGTGGCATAGCGTGTGAGCCCAAGAGATAGAATTCAATGCTCAGTGTTGCAGAAGCTTTGGTAGCAAAGACATAGCGACAAATGGTCAAACGTGGCGTCCTGGATAGAACCATAGGAGCCACCGGCTCAAGAGTGGCATCAAACTCTTGAAGGAATTGTCTTGCTTAAATCCGAAAGGTTTAAGGTATGATTGACGTCCCTCGAAGGCATAAGCACCAGAGAGATCGGCATGCATGTTAAAGAGCCGTTGGCGACTGAAGGAGATCCAAGGTTCGCGCATGCAAGCGCATAATGCAATGTGTACGGCACATCTTCAGATCATCAATAAGGAGGCGGCTACAGAGAATGTGCAGAAGGTACCGTTCGCCTAAATAAGACCAGTGTGGTAGATTTAGTTCATATTTACCAACTCACGCTTGACTGTGGATGCGTAAAAATCTGTAGTCAAGCTTCGTCTGAACAAAAGAACGGTAGAATTAGTTTTTTTTTATTAAAAATCACATCTAGCGACTGACTACTAGGGAAAAAGTCGCCGTAATCATGTTAAGAACTAAAACTAGGCTCAAATTAAAAAAATATATTCCCAAAACAAATAACAAAAATAGAAAAAGAAAATAAAAACATAGGATACGAAACAAGCAAAAAAGGAAGAAGAAGAAAGCATGCTCTGGAGTCGGGAGGGGGCGTCTTTTCCTGTCCAGGAACATGCGGCCTACATCAAAGAGTCAACTAAATTGGAGGAGTTCATCCTCCTCCAAAATGTTAGTCTGTATGAACGAACTCGTCCTGAGTACATGGGAAAAGCAGTAGCGACCCCGCTCATTCCGGTACCGAGACAAGTAACATGCGCGAAGATCACTCAGACTGGGACATTCAACAAGAATGTGCTGAAGAGTCTGATGGAAAACGCAGTCGTCGCAATAAGGTGGAGGTGAGCGCTCCATCAAATGGCGGTGCGCCCCGCGACTGTCCCCAAGTCGAAGACGGCAGAAGGCAACCTAAAGACGTCGCGGTTTTGGAGGATAGGTGAAGGGTAGAGAAGTAAAGGGGTATCCCTATAAGCAACCCAGATCCTATGAGTCTAAACAAAGTATGTCTATGTGGTGGATGCAAGAAAACAGATAGTAGAAAGGCTATGTATGTCTCGATCAACCAGGTGACGAAGCAAGGGGTATGGGATATAAGCGGACCATGGGGGTTTATGCGCACGAAGCAAAAGCGGAGCGCAACTCACTTAGAGTAAACAGGTCTTTGAAGTGTTGTCCTCAACGGGAGGTAAAGTCCAGTCGGCGGCCTTCAACGACCTTAAGACGTACCTCAAATTGAGTCAGGGCAGCAAAGTGCCATAAAATGCGAAGATATCGGTCGCGTAGCACTACGTCACACCTGCAGCTTCAAGGGTCATGAAGAACTTGCCCCAAAACCTTTCAAATCGATACCTCATTCAGCAAGAGGGGTCTTTCCGTTAAGTGAAGAAACGTACACCCAGTAAGAGTGGTGAATATGCTTCAAAACTTGCTGGAACCTAGTAGCCCTCGTTCGACGAAATTTACCGATGCTGAAATCATTCGGGCGGCAAGGAATGCGCATGAAGGCATATCGCTTCTCTCTAGAACTACCTCACACTCGAAGACAATTATATGAGTGAACGAGGTGAAAAATTACCAGACGTTCTTTACTGAAGCGCGACCAACATCCTTTCTTGGAGACAAATACCTAAGTGAAAACAGGATAGAGAAATGCTTCAGCAACTCCACTCAGTTGGCCGTAATCCACGGCAATTCTAGTCAAGGAAAATGTCCTCCAGGCCTAACTCGAAGGGAACGCAAGTGGCATTTTGGAAGCGAAAAACCTCACGGGAATGACCTTTGATTTACTGCAGACAGAACACTCAGAGTGGCGGGCGTTGAAGAACTTACTCGGGGAGGTTGGGCTCATCATGAGAGTCGTTTTTCTTCACTGGTCTAGAATCCTTTGACGGTCGGGTCGGTTTCTAAAGCGCAGGGGGGGGGAGGGCATCGTCCTTTAGAGGGTCTCGCGTCTCTGAGGGGTACACTCCAGCCTTGAAAAGGGGCGTTGAGCCAAGGCTTCCTCAAAGCGGCATTCTTTTCGGTTTCGGGGTACAGAATTAGAAGTGTCGAATGATGGACTCACGAGCACCTTCGGGGAATCTTCCTCTGAATCTAAGATTCCATGAAGGCGCACGGCGTCTTCTCCTTACTGGAAGTAGTGGTGTGGGGGAAGGGATTTATAAAATTTTAGGAGCCCACCTAGCGAGGGAATACAAGGGCAAAGGTCGTCGTAATCATGGTATAAGCCAATATTAGGTTGGATTAAAAGGTAAGTAAAAATTTGCGAAAAACAAATAAAGATAAAAAGAAATCAAGGCTAAAAACAAGATAAGCAAAAATGAAATGGGAAGGAAGCGTGCTCCGGCGTCGGGAGTAGGCCTGCCTTTCCACTGATGGATGAAAATGCAACATACCACAAATAGTCAAACAAAATGAAGGAGGCCAGACTCCTCCAAAAAGACAGAGACCACTTGTCTGTAAACACGAACCCATCCCGAGTAAAAGAGACAAGCAGTAGTGACCCCACTCATTCTGGTAGCGGGACAGGTAACGTTCATGAAGATCACCCAGACTGGGACATTCAACAAGAATGTGCCAAACAGTCTCGGGGACAACGCAGTCATCGCAATAAGGTACCGGCGATCGCTCCATCAAATGGAGGTGCATCCAGCGAGTGTTGAGCCCAATTCGAATGCGACATAAAGCAAGCTGAAGCCTTTAAGGCATTGGCCGTATGTCCATGGGAAGACTCGCTGTGCTATGGCAGGCAACTTTAAGTTCCCCTCGGGCGTCTCTCATATTCTTTGTCATGCAACCCGGATTACTACCATGTAATCGGTGTGAGGAAGAGCGAAACGCTGGTTTGGTGGCCCAGTCCTCACGGTGCTGGGGAAGAGGAAAGAGGATCCCAGATGTAGAGGTGGATTTCAAGGTGCCCGTCTGTTTTATCATTCATTGTAGAGTGGGGTGTCACTTGCACTGGCAAGCCATCGAGTGTCAGAAGAGTAGTAAAATGGCCGTCTGTGCATAGTCCGACTTATTCAACAAAATGATCTTGTATTGGAAACGAGTGACCTTCGGTTCTCTATCAATTATGATAGATAGAATATGTCGCTGATGGAATATGTGACCTTTGGAGAGCATCCTGCTACAGCGTTTGTAGCAGACAGGCTCGAAAACTCCAGATAGCTTCTCGATCGGTACCACCGACCTCTTAGATGGTCCGCTCATTTTACTAACGACTTTGGTTCTTTAGGTCATATCCTGTACAACCCAAGACGCCCTAAGGGGTATTTTCCCCAGAGTAACTGTTCCCCTCCAGGGAAGAATTTTCCATTTGGGACGGGGACACCTCCGGGTCCATATCCACTTCGGGAGGGGCCTCCGCCAGGCCGACCCACACTAAGCGTTAGCGATTCCGATTGGGGAGTGAATAGGGTTGTGGCCTATATGAAAGGTATTCGCGGCCAGCATCCCGACCTACATCGTAACAAGTGGGGAGAAGACAGGCCAGTTACCAAGAATATTTCGAATCTGGGATCTATAAGGTAAAGAGGCAAGGGCCAGGGGAATACACAGCCCCTTACCCTTTTAAGGGGGTTCGTTTAGTCCACTTGCCCACTTCGGAGGTGGAAACCCAGGCGGTGCTGCCTCTCCATCAGCCCGTACTTGGCGGCCCCTGAGAAAAAAAAGGGGCGGCGGCGCCGGTTGTAAAGCGTCGTCCGGAGACGACTCTTTAGAAGGGGGTTTGGGAGAAACACTCGTATACGTTGCCATAGGAGAGGGATAACACCACTTCCTGCGCTAGTTGATACGTGGAGGTGCCCTTCTGAAAAAAACAGGGAAGGGAGCACCTCCATTTTAGAGGTTGGGGATACTTGACGATAGCTTCGATGACAAAGGAGAAATTACTTTGCCACATGTTGATGGTTCGATGGTTGGTAGGAGTACTGTCTCCGGTTTTTTGCCCTCCCCGCCACCTAGAGATTATGAGGCCATACAAGGAGGCTCTCATTTTGCCTGCGAGCAGCCACTATTCCTTTCTCTGTTAGCCATGAAACTAGATTGAAATAAGAAGAAAACGCAAGGGAAGTTAATATTATGACCTCCCAATGGTTTAGGAAGTTAAGGGAAAAGTTTCCATTGGATCCGAAACATCCAGAATGGGATTATTTACACACCCTCGACCTGCAGATTCGAGTTAATATGGGCCTTGACAACCCAGCCCGCCTAAATCGTGACTTTTCCTGGAGCTTCGAACTATAAAACATGATACCAGCGTAGCCTGGAATACCTACATAGCTAGCTGACCTTTGGCCCTCGCATCAGGTAGGGACCTACAATATAACCTGCCATCAGGTTAGGTTATGGTACGAGGATGAAAGTGTGCCAAGCTACAAGAATCTCTATGGGTAGTAAGAACAGAATTTGGAAGTGGGTAGACAATGGTATGTAATTAACAATATAGATAGGCGGGTCCACTACAGAGTAGGGTGGGTGATCACCTATTATTATCATAACCTGGCACTGGGAAAGAGGGAGTCTGTGCCTAGCTTCTATTTTCAGTTGCATTAGGGATGTTATGCCCAACTACACCAACCACCCTCATGCGAAAATAAAGAAGGAGTTGTCGAAGAAAGAAAAGGTGGATGTATATAGAGAAAGGGGGAGGTACGAGCTTCCCCAGGTCCATTCAAGGAGTTGAGGGACGTCAGTAAGCTATGCCTTCCTTATCCACATTTGGGCCACAAGGAGGTGCTGCTCCTTTAGGTACCCGGCTTAAGTATACATAGATTACCTCCCATTCAGGAGTGTGAATTAACGGTAAAAATCTATGAATAACGACAAGACGTCGGGATTAATGACAAAGATGCTGATTAACATAGGAAAACGCTAAGGAATAGCGATGAGAAAACTTCTAGGATTAACGACGGAGAGGTGCGCGTGATAACCTTCTCCATGTCAAGAGAGTGTAGTTCGCATTTACTCACCCCATTTAACTTTCATCAAAGAAGTACGTGGATAAAAAAACTAAAACCAGTTAGTGCATCTATTTTTACCTGGGGGGAGTCTTTGTCCCCTTTTAAGATTTTGTCTCGTCAACGCCGAGTGGAAGGCCGCTGAAAATTACATACAAATGAGGAGAAGTCTCCTCTGGCGAATGCCAACAACGGTATAGCCGCGCAATCTTTAGGCTAGATTAAAAATCTTAAAAAAGGAGAAAGTGCCAAAAAAAGCATAACAGAAATAAACAAACCACAATAAATAAGAAAATGCATAAAATAAACCAGCCCATAAAGGCATGCTTAGACGCCCGAACAATTAGACCTGTAAAAAAATCTGAAAATCACGCAAGATGTTGGGAAGCATTGCTTCCTGGAGCTTTAAATTTTCTGTCTTGAAATAGGCCAAAAGCACCAAATCCGGGAGGTGGCTTAAGTCATATTTTGGTCTAAAACCTTTGATCTAAACAAGATAGGCACTAAATTAGAATGTTCTAATCCTCTTTCTGTTGTATACAATTGTGATACTCTTGGATCAAGAAATGGTACAATGGTAAATACAAAGATTTAAGAAATATCACAAAATTTGTTTCCTCATACTCAAGGCATACACAAGTCTAGTCGATCAAAAGTGAAAGCATTACATGATGATTAATTTCATAATGATATTTACATAGTCAGTTGTTGAGAGTTTGTTTCTTGAAGGTCTCAAAGCGGTGTCTGTTGAATTAAACAGCTTAAAAGATGTAGTTTCCTTGTTTGGCATCTGATATGTCATTTGAAAGGTAGTTCATCATCTTCGCACCACATTTAGCAATGTCATTCCCTGCTTTCTGTAGTCGTCATTCTGTGGCAAAGACGTGACAGATTCTGAAAGCTACTCATATCGAATGTTCAGCGTGTCCAGCAAGAAATATGATTCTAGACCAATAAGATCAACCGAGGTGGTCTTTGCTGTGACTCTCTGGAATAAAGGCTGTCCTGTTCTGAAGCTGTGTGGCTTCTCAGTGGCATGTAAATGGGCAGCAATATCGTGTTTCAATATGTCACTCAATCTTCTGCTGAAAAGGGAAAATGTCCCGACAACCTTTGTCAGGTACCATTTATGGTTTTTCATCTTATTAAGCACTGCATCAACAAGCTCTGGGTAGTTTTTTGTATTTCAACATGTTCTGAATTAGACAGATCATTCACGGTGGCATCTGCAGCAGACATTGACATCATCCATACATAAGTGTAAAAGAGCGTAAGGAAGATGTTGAATCTTTCCAGCTATGGTAGAGTGCCATCCTCGTACTCAATTTGATCTACAAACATTAGCATTTTAATGGAGTACAGATTTCTGACCTGATGACTGGGCCCTGGTCAACTCCAGCGAATACCTCGAGAAATCGTTCTCCAAAAACAATGACTATCAATTCGGCAATTTCCCTGTCGTCGGCTATCGGAAGCTTTTCTGATCTAAGAAAGTCCCGAAGTATTTCTTCACCGTTCTTCTTCTTTTACTTCAGCCATTTGCTGTTAATAGCCATCTTTGGGTTTTCCTTTGACAAGTCAGTCTTAATATCATTAAGACAATTAAAACTTGGAATTATCTGGCCGCTTCACTTTTCCATCGAGCTTCTCCCAAACCGCTCCTAATAGGATTTCCAGGATGTGATTTCAACAAGCCAAATAAAGCAACTTTTTGTTCAGCATTTTCTCTAGCAATTTGGAAGCTCCTATTTCAACTACACTGTTACTGGATGTAGTTAAAAAACAAGAACAGTGACAATACAGCTAATTCCCATGTCGCCAGTAAATCCATTAAAGCCTCAGCCTGAGCTGTGCCAGAAGAATTGTCGATGACAGCTACTCACAATAACTTTCTTTCAGTATATAAGGGTAGACTAAACACTAGTATAGCTAAAGTCCTGAGTTACTTCCAGGTTCACTGCCTAAGACATCTTTGAGCTACCTTTCATCCCAGTTCGTAAGGTAGAGTACAGTAAGGTGCTTTCACAAATCTTGGACATGTGACTCTGGCTTATATTATACTTGAACAGCATTCTGTTGCGACGTGTTGTTGAGGTTGAGATGAAGTTATTCGGATAAGATATCCAGCTTTCAAGGTTTCAGAAACTATGGCACTAACTTGATTGTCTGATAAACCAAGAGAATCAGCTGTATTGCAGATGACATCACATTCTATGACATGTCTTGGAAACGTTAAAGTCTCTAGCTAGTGAGAACATCCATGACGAGGCTGATGGTAATCCCTGTCGTCTGTCTTGGCGTTGTCATTTGAGTCACCCCAGGTAATTCCATACACATAAACAACTGCCTCTTGTTTTGCTGCAGCGGTAAACTAGTACAACATGTTATGAGAGTAATTGTTAAGTACATGCTTAATAACGCAATATAGTAAAACTTAAAACTTTTTCTGACGTTCAAAGGAATTAGGTAGCTTTACTTTGCTTTATCTATGCTGCAGTCTTTTATCCCTCGCTGCAGGGATCTTGTATCAAAAATCTTGACATGACTAGAAATATGAACCTTCCTTTCAGTCTTCTGGTCTTCGTACTACTTTACATTTTTATCTTACCTCTCTCTGGATAACTGTCTGTTGTTCGAAAGCTCCTAGATTGCATCTGGAGTTCATATATCAAAAAGACTATCAAATTCTACCGCAAATGCTACTCTTTTCTCTTCAGGGTTACTTGATTTTCCTTTGATTTGCACCAGAGCGCGATGTTTCTCATTTAGTTTCATGAAGAGCTTTATTGTGTAGCATTTGTTCAGTCTTGATCTTAGCAATCTGTCAGAATGGGATGATAGATTGAACTGATTCATATTAAAGGTCTTGGGATTTGGGCCTCTGTGCATTTTATGGTGAATTCTGAAGATTAAGGAAATAGTAGAACGCCTGTCTGTTACTGCGAAGCTGGGAACCCCTGATAAAAGCTGGAGCGTATTCAACCAGGAAAGATTCAGGGAGCTCCCTACTTATGATTGAGTTTGTTATTTCCTGTAAAATGATAATTATTATTATTTATTAATGTTATGCTCTTTCATTTGAAAAACTAATTTATACTTTCTCTCTCTCCCCTAATTAGATGAAAAGTTATAGTGCAAAACATGATTCAAGGGACCACGGAACTGGTGCTTTTGTCCGATTTCAAGGAAGAAATTTCAAAGCTCCATGCGGCAATGCTTCCCCAAATTATAGGAAGACAGTTGTGATTTTTTTCCTTTTTCAGGTAAAAATATAAGAAATTATACAGAAACCTATGGAAATAAGAAAAAGTTGATTTTTAAACAAGGCTACTCACAAACAAACTACTACCAAAACTATTATTCTACAGTCGGATGCGCATGATTTCGTTCTGAGGTCAAGGGTTAAGTGGTAGCGAGAGCGCTCCTCCCGGTACCGGTATAAGTAGCTTACGAGAAGCTCCCCCAGACTGGTTTATTCATTAAGAGGTTCAGGGGAGCGCTCTATCAAATAAAATCAATAATGCCAAAAAATACTACAATAAAAACCAATGAAGGCATGCCATGGAGCCCTAGGAGAAAATCGCCTCCCTTAAGGACTCAAATCAACAAGGCCCGCCTCCTAAAAGAAAAGTCGATTAAATCCCACAATCAGGAGCGCAGGAGTCTGGCTCAAGCATAAGGGACAAGCGGTGGAGCCCCATCTCCTCTCGGCACTATACAAGTACGGCGCACGATGTTTCCCATACTAAGACATTTAATAAAAAAGGCTCGGCAGTCTGGGGGACAAAACAATCTTTACCTAATGTAGCAGGATGACCTTTTTTTTTATTCTCTTTTTGACACCACTTTTGTAGCGGTATGCTTTGTGGTACGTGAGTTACTTCTTTGATGAAGTAGGCTTTGATCTAAGAATGCTAATTCGGTAGTTTTGTTCTTAATGAAGAGCTATTTCAACACGTAAGGATAAGAGGAAACACAGGATTTATACCAAAATAAACATATTTTTTAAAAGAAACACTTAACTATGACAAACAAACAGTTAACACATTTCTATCCTTGTCTCAATGCTAAACTCGACTATTCCGCTTGTCATCTAGGCCTCTCACAATGCCTGCTATGACCAAAATAAACAAATAGGCTACACGTAAACACACCAATTGCCGATTAGTATTTTTATCGCCCCTCTATTTGATTAGCGTTAACCATTAAATTAACGTACGCACGTCTACAAGCAAATATGAACGAGGTTCACGAACAATGGTTTCTACTCCCCTTAAAACGTGAGACGTACTAAACTTCTGCTATCGCAATATGAATATAAAAGTTCTTTCTAACTTACATGACAGGAGGTATTAGGGATTGCCGGATGTCGCTGGAGGGCCTATCTCTCGCTTTGGAGTGTTGTGGCTGATGGTTGAATTTCGTCGAGGAGGGATGGCTTGACGCCTCTTGGTGTCTGCTTCTTCAACGTAATTAAAGAACGGGAGCTCGTTGGCTGGGTTCTTCTCCTCTCACTCTTACGGAGCTTGAGAGGTGAGAGTCATTCGAGTGTGAGCGGGTTTACTTTTCTTCAGTCAGACTTTTTTCCAGTCTGTAAAGGATTCTTCGGTATGGCACCGATATCAAGATTGACTATTTATGTTAATTCGGCCTGGGAATGCGGGGGATCGATTTTCACAATCTGATCCTATCGTTTCTCACGGAAATAGTCTTGTATGACTGAAGGATTGATCTTCACGAACTGAACCTTCTTTTCTCTTATCGAATTTTAATCTTCTTGTCTATCTGAAGGATGGATCTTCACGAACTGATCCTTCTTCGTCCGTATCGACTTCTAATAATCTTGTCGGGCTGAAGGATCGATCTTAACGAACTGATCCTCCTTCTTGCGTATCGACTTCTAATCTTCTATTTCTTGGCGGGGCTTATTTATAGGCGGATCACCACCCCATCTAAGAGGGAAGTGACCAGGCCACCGGGAGGGGAACGCGAATGGTCAGAACGAGAAGTGCCGAGGTTGGCACTGGGGTGCCCAAGTCCGCTCGCTAATTAGACTCTCAACCGCACCGCTACTTGGTGTGCCTTTTGACTAGCACCGCTTTTTTTCATAACCACGGGTTTATTGGTCTCGTAATTAGATCGTTAGAGCGTCGTTTAAGGGCCTTATGTGGTCGCCTTAAAACAGATGTTAGCTCCAACTGCCCAAAGCGGCAAGGAGGTCAAACAGGGTAGGCAGTTACGGTTATTCGCCGGCTACCGTTCCCACGCTTCTCCTCATGGGGGGGCTTTAATGTACCTATACTCCTCCGGGATGCTTAATGTAGCCATTTCTCTACACCTAAAAATTCAGGGAAAGGCTATAGCAAATGGCGCTGCGTCCGTCGAGTATGTCCAATTCGGAGATGACAGAAAATAACCCAATACCGTTAACGCATTGGGGAATAGTTCCTAGGAAAAGGTGACACAATTTTACATTCCTCTCCGTCGTGCTCTATCTTCTTTTTCATAAATCCCAAAGGGCTGACCTGATTTTTGTCACGTATATAAGAAATAATTTTTGGGTCTGTGGATTTTCCCCTTCACTCTGCTATCATGCATCAACCTTCTTTCGTTTATCTGCTTTTCTTTGTCTGTCGACCATATCGCTATATGGATGGAAGGTGGAATTTTCTCGCTGTGACTAATCATCTTTATTAAGCAATTGAATACAGAAGTTATTGTCTTCACGTGGCTTATGAGGGGGTTTGTTGGTCGCAATTACGACTTCCCTTCCCTTATTTGGGGTTAGCAGCGAGAGGGCATGGATGCACAGTTTCAAATATAAGATCAGGGGGGGTGTTTTCTCGATCTTGGATCTCGCCATCTGGTGGTGGGAGGAGAGCGGGAACTTTGGACGTTAACATTTTTCAAAATCAGAAAGCGGTGCGACCTCTTACAGGCGGAGAGTAAAAGGACCATCGTCGACTTCAAGAGACGTTTATTTTCTTTAGCAATTCTCATCTAACCTTTTCAAATTAACTTTTTTCACTTAAGTGTATATTTTTAGAATTGTGAATGTGTAACTAACGGTAAATTAATTTAAATTCATTACGGATATCAGCTGAGTGTGTTTAGTTTCATTGGTTGTGGTGTATCCATTTATCGTGAAATAATTTTACGTTGCAGGAAACTTTAGTTCTCTTGTGCATGCTTTCAAATCTTTCATATTCTTTTCACATTGCAACGTGCATTTTTTTTTTAAATTCGCCAATCTGGCGACTGCCTCCAAGGGCATAAGTCGCCGTAATTAAAATTCTAGCATAGTGAAAGGCTATCTTAAAATTAGCAAAAAAATAATAAGAAAAAATAACAAAACAAACAAAGAACTAGATTTTTCAAACTCATTCTTTTAGCAAACTTTTGACATCCTTATTTTCATATATTCAACTTTCATCCCTTCCTACAACTAGCTACCAACTAACGAAAGAATATGGGACTCAACTTGTCTCAAAGCTTCTCTGGCGAACGCATTTAACTTTCCAAAACAATCAATCCAAATGTTCCCTACTTTTAACCCCTTTCAAGGCCAGAGCAAAGATTATTTCCTAATAACTGGGAGGATTCAATACCATCACGTAGTCATAGTGAGGAATAGCAAAATGATGGACTGCTTGCTAGGTCTGTACAGACAGTCTAGCTCCCTCGTCAGCAAGTCAGCTAGCTACTCCAACATGTCCAGGAACGCAGCAGAAGAGATCTCGACATCTCTACTCGAAGTAACCATGAAGTTACGGAGACTGCGACCCAGGGATGCGGAGATAACAATGCCTCAAGGGCATTTAGAGTGCTCTCTGAGTTGCGAGTGGTATATTGCACTAGTTCAGCTGTGAAGAGCTCCACCGACTACAACCAGTGAGTAGGGGGAAGGGCATGGAAGTCAACAACCACTTCGAATATGGAACTATCTTATTACTACACCGGCACGGCTCGTATGTGACACGAAGTATGCGGTAAGAAATATGAAGGCAGTACTTCCCGTTCTCTTTAAGCTTTGGGAGCATAGGCGTGAGAACGAAAGGCTTATGGCATGATTGGCGTCCATCGCTGGCATAGGCACCGTCGATATCGGCCGTGGACGAAATGCGACTCATGAGCGACTAGGGAAGGAGACGCTGACACCGCGCGTAAAAGCGCCGGATGCGCTCTAAACGACGTAGGAGTGGCATATCCCCCGTGTCAACATGAACGCTCTTAGAGAATAAGAGATAGATTTGGGTGTCAGCGGTATAGAAATAAACTGCTATGAAAGATCGAGGCGTCGCATTACAATGCAATGAGGAAGAAAAAGGAGCGCAATAATTGCCAAGCATTGTGGAACATCAAAGATGATTTGACTAGCTCCGAGGATTCAGTTCCAATATAGACAGAGCTAGGGCGGGATGAAGTATGGCAGGAATCAATCAAGGACGAAAAGGGGAAGGGGGTGATTCCAGGTGGGGTACACCCATAAATCGAGTTACAAACGGTGATTAAAAGGAAAAACAAACCGAGCTAGGAGCAGTCATTCTCGCCATACCCACACGAGAGGTTTCAATTTTATTTCGTAATTTAACCCCCATTGACTACTAGTACGTGGGACGAAATTAATTTTAAAATGTACATAGGTTCGCAGAGGCGTTTACACACACACACACACACACACACACACACACACACACTCGTTTCGTACCAAGCTCAAGTTTGTTTATTATTATTATTATTAACCTAAAACTGAGAGGCGAAAAACATTGATGGCCTTTCATGCTAATGGAGTTCTATCATGTATATGTCGAGTAGTAGAATTCAAATTAATAACACCCCCACAATTCTCAGCCCTCGCCGTTTGTGTACGAACATAAATTCAGAAAATGGGCTGTGTTTAGTTGGGGTGTCTCCATTGTAAGACTCCGCCTCTTATCTTAATCACGTTTAATCTTTGCTCTCAACGTAATTGTTATTTTTATAGATCTCATGTGGGTTTAAGTCAGAAGTTTGCACGTCGCCAAATTCGCTCTCACGTCGCTCGGTCACCCACAACTCCATTTCCTCCCTCACAATACACCTAACTCCCCCATCAACGCGGTTTAAAAAGAATCGCAGTATAATAGAAGGTCTGATCAAAAAAATTTAAAGTGAAATACGTACACTATTTGGACTTTGAAGGTCGATGGTTATCAAAATATGCAAATTGTGTATATATGTGTGAGGGATGATTGTATATAACACAGGGGTGAATAACGTGGCTGAAGAATCAGGAAAAGCAGAAAGAACCAGCATGGGGGAAATGTGAATTTGAAGGATGTGCGACGTCGTGGTTTAAATTTAATCGTTGCATCAAAAATTCATGAAGGACCAAATTGCAACAGTGCCTTACGTACACATGTACGCAGTGAATTATATGCATATTTTCTAAATGTACATGGCGTATATGCACACGTACATAAAGCATAGAATTTTCTTGTAAAAGTTGAAAACAACGAGAGCATACGAGATCAATTTTTAACACTAAAAGAGATATACTCGTAGGGTGGTATTTAGATCGAATAGGCAGAAGAGAATTAATTAAGGGGCGATGAAAGGCGGACGATTCTTCGCTACCGCCCCTGTTCCACGCACCTACGAAGGGCAACCGGTCGTCACGGTCGTTAATTCTCACCGGGATCCCACCGACAGGTGTTCACTTCCAGCAGGGACGGAAATCACCCTCGAGACAGTCAGCGACCTCTCGAGACCACGCCCTCATCCGGGTGACTCTAAGTTCGGCCATCTCCTTGGAAGCTTTAAAAGGGGTCATACTCCCCTCCCCCACGACTCTAAAAATGCATGATTTGCGCAAACCTTCATTAATTACCGCCATATAAACGTATAAACGACTAAGTACACGTTCGAGAGAATCGGTTGCCACAACAACGGTTAAAACTATCCTCGCACGTTCACAGTAGGGATTGCTCACCCGCTTGGCGTTGCTATGCCCGTGGGGTGGGATGGTGGGTTTGGGGCCAGAATTTCGAATATTGCTTTGCATTGTACTTTAAATACGCCTCCTCGGTATTCGAGATAAGATTCCTCATTTGGTTGGGATTCGTTTCCTATCTCCAGTCAAAAAAACGCCATTTTCCTTTATCTCAATGGCGTCAAACATAGCCGACGCATTTTTTTGCGCTTTGCTTATTTCATTTGTTTTTTTATGACGTCACTCTAGCAGCACGCTTGTGAATGTCATCGTTAACGTGTGGGATCTTTGCATATTGATTTATTCCAAATGGTCCATTGGTACGAATGATAATAAAGCGATAGCATATTTTTTGCTCACCACGGGATGTTGCTGACACAAATGCAATATCGGAGGGATGCCCGTGTACTCCTAGACACGACGATATGAACGATTTGGGGATAAACAAACGGCCGTCCAATTTTCACGCTTCAAAGGCAGTGTTCGATTGATTGATTGGTTTCGAGTGGCGAAACAGACAGTGTTCGAGAAATCGGCGATGACCAAATGGGCAATTGCGTTTCATCAAAAACAGTTGGCTTAGGTTGCTTATTTAATTATAAAAAAAAAACGAACATTTGCTTGTTAGGCTAAATTGAAACTACTTTTACACAATCTGCACTTATTTTTCTGTGCCAATTAGTATTTATTGAGATAGGCTTATCCCACGAAAGACTCATTTGCACAGAGTAATAAACACATATTCTCTAATAGCAATTTAGCTTTAAAAAATGGCCTTAAAACTGAACTGGACGAACACAAATATTTTCCTTCTGTTTTTTCGGAGCTGAATAAAAAGTGTCGATGGTGTTGGCAAACAGTCGAAATAATATACATATATATTTGTACGTAGTGTTTGTCTCTACAGCTGAGATACGTCATCCGGATTAGTGGATTAACTTTGTAGGAATAACCTTAAAAATATCGATAATACCCCACCCCCCTTTCCGCCCTCCAATTGTCTCAAATCACGCTGATCTCGGTGACGATTGCAAGGCATGGCAATCCGCACTGTCCTATGTCTATCTCAGCGGCCGCCTACTTTAATACAATATCTCCAGCTCGAGTATGTCAGACACCGTGATGTCAACCCGGCTCAAATAGGATCCCCATTCGACAACTCACCAGCCACAATGTGTCTTAGATTCGGTCAAGATGAGAAACTCCTTCCACTCGGCTAATCCACTGAGATGTCATGCCATCGGCAGGGAATAAATAGCTCCTAGTGGTGCAATCGTGCGATGGCATTGATTTTCTTCCATACGGTGTAAGGAAGCTTGAGGAGGAAATTAGCTTCCACCTTTTACTGGAGAAACGATGGGGAAGAGGGGTGCCTCACAAAAATTTTTTTTTTTTTTTTTATATAGAGCCCATCTGGCAACTACCCACTTGGGCATAAGTCGCCGAAAAACACGACAGCCTAGAATTAGGCTACTTTAAAGTTAAAATATGAAAACTTAACAATCAATATAAATTGGAAAAACTTAACAATCGAAGCAATCTCCGGCAGCGGGGGGAGGTCCCCCTCACCCCGGTGCAGGAGAGTGCAACCTAAAACAAAACAATAACAAAAAAAAGGAACCTTAAATAAAGGGGAGAAGGCCGGCCTCCCCCAAAAAGTCAATAAGTCCACCAGTCATGGTGCACGCACTCGTCCCGAGTACAAGGGACAGGCGGTAGCGACCCCGCCCATCCCGGTACCGAGACAGGTGCCTCACAAAAGCATCAACCACGGTTGTCATCCGTACATTGCAGTTCCTCCTCCCCTTTATACGTCAGTTGCACCCAGGCCCCCCGTCCCCAAGTAGTCTCCTCCTTTGGCTACTCAAGCTATAGATATTTTCACTTCAACTTGCCCGCAAGGGCTTGTCAGGTGTGTAGTAGAAACAACCATGCTAAAGCTGACGACCCTAACGCTCGCAGATTCGTTCCCTCCCACTCCAAAATCCGCAGGAGGTGTAAGGATATATCTCTTTCATAAATTTTCCCTTTACCTTCACCGCTTTCTCTACTAATCTCCCCCTACAAACTTTCTCCGAGAGATGCCCTCGTTGGTTTTCAATTAAAACCAATCACTTTGATAGCGACCTCCATTCTAATGCTATCCCGTATCTCTTTTGTTTTAAATTAAAAAAATGTATTTTCACTCATCCATAACCTTTTTATACTTGATAATTTCATAAATCTAATGCTACCTCTACCAAGTGACTTCGTCATCCCGTTTTAAATTTCGCGAAATTCGACACCAGCGATAATCTGAGCATAGTGCCAAACCTCGCGTGTTGTTCGTTAATAACGTGGCACTCCATATTAATATCGGGTCAGACCATAAGTAATGCGGCCTTTTTTTCCTGTTTATCATTATTTATGGATAGAAATATCGAATGGAGGTTTGTTTTTATACAATTCTAGTCTACTAAACACGAGGGTTTATATTTTCACATTGCTTAGTCATCCTGGAGGGTTTTTTTTTCAGCGCTAATCTCGCGACTGAATGCTGGAGTGTAAGTCGACCCAATCATCCATAGCCTACTGCTAGACTAGATTTAAAAAAAAATGCAAAAAGAGACGAAAACACAAACAAATAAAAACAATGACAAAAACAAAAACAAAATTAGAAGCAAAAACAAGAAGGAAGCACGCTCCGGCATCGGGGGTAGGGCCACAGCTCCCCGTGGCTAGTAAATGCGACCCACAGCAAAGAGAGTCAAATGAAATGGACGAGGCCAGCCTCGTCCACAAAGTCAGATAGTCTGCAAGCGAGTCTGTGTACAAGAGACAAGCGGTAGCGACCCAGATCGTTCAGGTAGCGGGACAAGTAACGTGCGCGAAGATCACCAGATTAGGACATTCAACAAGATTTTTTTCTTATTTTAGGAGCCTATCTGGTGACTACCCACTTGGGCACAAGTCGCCGCACTCACGACAGCCTAGCACTAGGCTACTTTAAAATATGAATATGAAAAACAACAACAACAATAAAAATGGAAAATGGCAACAGGGAAGAAGCAAGCTCCGGCGTCGTCGGGGGGAGGTCCCTCCCCCCCGGCGCAGGAACGTGCGACCTACAAATAAAACAACAAAATAAAAACAAGTTAAATAAAGGGGAGAAGGCCAGCCTCCCAACAAAAGTCTATAAGTTTACCAGTCAATGCGCACCAACTCGTCCCGAGTACAATGGACAGGTGGAAGCGACCCCACCCATCCCGGTATCGGGGGAAGGTCTCCCCGGCGCAGAAGCGTGCAACCTAAAGGAAGAAAAAAAGAAATGCAAAGAACAAAACAAAACAAAAAAACAAACGCTGCTTAAATGATAGGAAGAAGGCCGGCCTCCCCCCAAAAGACAACGAGTCCACCGGTCAATGTGCATGCACTCGTCCCGAGTACAAGGGACAGGCGTAGCGACCCCGCCCATCCCGGTAACGGGACAGGTAACGTGCGCGAAGATCACCCAGACTGGGACATTCGAAAAGAATGTGCCGAACAGTCTGGGGGACGACGCAGTCGTCACAATAGGGCGCAGGCGAGCGCTCCATCAAATAGCGATGAGTCACACGAGTGTGTCCAATTCGGAGACGATAGAAAGCGATCTGAAGCCGTCGCGGCATTGGGGGATAGGTCCATGGGAACAGTCGTGGCGCAATGGCACGCAACTTTAAGTTCTCTTCAACCGTCTCTCATCTTCTTTGCCAAGCAGTCCGAAGAGCTGCCCGTATTCCTGCCATGTAGTCGGTGTAAGGAAGAGCGAAACGCTGGTCCGGTCGCAGAGTCCTCAGGGACTATTTGGCGCCCTCATTCCCCGCAATTCCTACATGTCCAGGAACCCAGCAGAAGATATTCTCGACATCTGCCCGGCTCGCCAAAACCGTGGCGTCACGGATATCGCGAACCAGGGGATGCGGAGATTCCAATGCCCCGAGAGCACTCAGGGCGCTTTGTGAGTCGATATAGATCACAATCCGGTCTCCGAACCGGGCACGTCACCTAATCTCCCGTACTGAGTGGTGTATTGCCACCAGCTCGGCCGTGAAGACAGACGCAGCGCCTGTAGAGCCCCGCTGACTTCAAACAGAGGGGATACAGCGTGGAAGCCGACCCCTTCTTGGGACTTGGAGCCATCCGTATACACTGGCACGGTTCCAGCGTGACACGAGGTGTGCTACAAAAAGGTTGAACGCAATACTCCCGGCGCCGTACAAGCTTTGGGAGCAGAGAGATGGCAAAAAATAGCCAGATTTGGTACCCTCTAGGGTGGCGTCCTGGGCAGAACCAGAGGCACCACCGGCCCGAGAGCTATATGTAGCTCTCGAAGGAGTTTCCTGGCCATAAACCCAAAGCGCTTAGGGTATGATTAGCGTCTCTCGGCGGCATAGGCACCATCGAGATGAGCTGCAGATGCAGTGAGAGCTGTTGGCGACTGAGGGAGGCGCCGCGCTCTCGCGTACAGGCGAGTGATACACTGCACGCAGCGCAGAGCGAGTGGCATCTCCCCAGCATCGACCAACAGGCTCTCAATGGGGGAAGTGCGGAAGGCACGTGTCGAAAGGCGAAGGCTGGTGTGGTGGATCGAATCCAACTTCCGCAATAAACGCTCGGCTGCGGATGCATAAAACTCGCATCCGTAGTCGGGCTTCGAATGAACAAAGGATCGCTAAAAGAGTAGGGCAGTGGCCCTATTAGCGCCCCAAGCGCTGAACGTCACGGAACGGAGAACATCCATAACGCGGGTAAAAAGAGACACTGAGGCGGCGAATATGAGCCTCCCAGGTGAGGCGTCGGTCAAATACAAGACCAAGAAGACGCTGCGATACCACCACATCCAGGCGCACCCTATTAAGAAACAAATCTGGGTCGGAGGGAAGCCGTAGATTGCAGGAGAAGTGCACCACTTTAGTCTTGGCCAAAGAAAAACCGAAACCTGTGCGCTTCGTCATAGCGAGAGATGCGGTTCAATGCCTGTTGGAGTCGACGCTCCAGAGTTAGCATCTGGGCCGCGCCAAAAGAGATCGAAAGGTCATCCACGTAGAGCGTAGCAAGAACATCTTTCGGCAGCACCGAGGTGATGCCGTTGATGCTCAGGGCAAAGAGTGTGACACTGAGGACACTTCCCTGCGGGACACCCTCTTCCTGCTCCTTTCGGCCGGAGAGGGCTCCCCCCCCCCCCGTACGCAGAATCGACGATCTCGCAAAAATTCCGATATAAACATTGGGAGGCGTCCCCTCGACCCCATGGTGTGGAGAGTCTACATGATACTGTATCGCTACGAGGTATCATAGGCCTTCTCCAGATCGAAAAACACCGTGGCGTAGTGCTGTCTACGAAGGAAAGCCTCAGAGACGGCATTTTCTAGTCTGAGCAGAGCATCCGACTTGGAGTGGAACTTGCGGAAGCCGCACTGTGCAGAAGACAGATGGCCTCAGCTGTCCCGGAAAAAGGCTAATCTAACATTTACCAATTTCTCCATCAGCGTACACAAGCAAGAGGTTTGAGAGATTGGGCGGTAACCGGTCGGAGTAGAGTGATCTCTCCTCTTGTAGCGAAAGACGAGCACAGTAGCGATTCGTTAGGCGTCTGGGAGAAGAACCTCCACCCAGATCCTGTTGAAGAAATCTAACTGAAAGGCCATGCCTCGCTCATCCAGGTGTTGAAGCATGGCGTATGGGACATCGTCCGGAACATGGGCGGTGTCCACGCACGAAGCGAGAGCGGAACGCAACTCTCTCACAGTAAACTTGTCGTTGAAGGTTTCTCCGCCCCTGGAGGTAAAGTCCAGCCGGCGGCCTTCCGAGACATCACGACGTGTATTGAATGCTGGCGGAGCAGCATCCTGGCTAGAGAATGCGGAAAAAGCGGTCGCTAAGGATACCGCCACGGATGCGGGGTCCGAGATTGCAGTCCCATTCTCCTGGAGAACGGAAGGGGGGTCATGCGAAAACTTGCCCCGAATCCTTTTGACTCGATTCCACATCTGCTAAAGGGGTCTTCCCGTTAAGTGAAGACACGTATGCCCGCCAAGAAGAGTGGCTGGCGTGCTTCGAAATATACCGGAACCTAGCCCTAGCCCGACAAAATTTAGCGACAGTGAAATCGTTCGGACGGCGCTTATAGCGCATGTAGGCATAACGCTTTTGTTTGAGGGCCGTCTCACACTCGGCCGACCACCATGTGAGTGGTCGGCGTGCAAAACGGCCAGACGTCTTAGGAATAGTAGTCAGGCCCACGGCGATGAGGTTGCCGAAGAAGAACTCAACGTCCTCATCTTCCGACCTAAACTCTTCGACTGAGATAGAAAATTCAGTCATTTCCTAAAATGCCGGCCACCGCGCCCGCGCCAAGCACCACCGAGGTGGGCTCTCAGGCGGCAGTTTCCCTGAAAATGATATTTGAATGGGAAAGTGATCACTACCATAGAGGCCATCGACCACCCCCCAACCAAAATCAGGCTGTGCATCCGAAGAGCACAAAGAAAGGTCAAGGCAAGAAAATGAAGCGGTTCTCGGACAGTGATGCGTAAACTCATCCACGTTTAGGACACCCATCTCAAGCTCTTCCATCAGATCGGCAAGAACATGTCCCCTGGGATTTAGGGAGTAATCTCTTCAGAGAGGATGCCTGCCGTTCAGATATCCAAGCAAGAAATAGGGCCTTGGCAACCGTGCCACGACGCGGCGGAAGTCCCCCGCGTCGAAGTTAGCTGACGGTAAAATGTTCGCAGAAATGATAGTATACCTCCTATCCAGGTGCAGCTGCACAGCCACTGCCTAAAAGAGGTTTCTAAAGAAAAAGAAAGATTGAAGACATCATGCCGGGTGTAAGCCACGCATCCCCCAGCCCGGCTATCCCGCGGTGGTGGGGTCGCAAGACCCTTATACCCCGGGAGGGTAGGCAGGGGGCACGCGCCTAGCATGGTCTCCTGCAAAAGGATAGCTAACGGGGAACGGGGCGAGACGAGCCTCCGCAGCTCCTCCCAGTTGGCCCGGAGTCCACGGCAATTCCCTTGAAGGAATATGCCCTCCAGGCCTAGCTCGGAGGAGACGCGGGGGCCCTCCTCGAACTGAAGACCCTCACGAGAATGGCTGTACGCTTCCCGAGGACAGAACCCTGGGCGCTGTTTGCCGGACAAAGCGCTGAAGGCACTGTCGCCTTCGAGGACTTATTGGGGGAGGTTGGGCTCGCCATGCAAGTATTTTCCTCCCTCCGCCTCGAAACCTTAGGCGGGCGTTGCGGCTTTGGAGGTGAGGGGCCCTCTTTTCGAGGAACTACCGTCTCCGAGCCTCTCGCTCCAACACTAGGCGTGGGCGAAGGAGCCGAAGCTCCTTTGTTGCTGTCCTCCTTTCGGGGAACAGCTTTCGGAACCCCGGAAGATGGCCTGGCGACTATCTTCAAGGGTGTTGCCTCCTGTGAGTCTAACGACTCGGTGGAGGCGCGTGGCCGTTTTGCCTTACGGGAAACGGTCACGCTGGGGGAAGAGGGGGAAGCCCTGGTTTTAGCCGGGGCTGGGTGTGAACTCTTTTTGCCGCCAGCTTTACCAGGGGAGTGACGGGTTGGTTAGAGCCCGCAGAAGGGCTCCGAATGGGCGCGGAAACAACCTTGCTCGTTGGCCTGAATGGGCTAGGAGCAGAGGGTGTCTTTCTAACGATTGAGACATATGACGTCCCAGGCAGAGCCGGGGGCGCCAGGACCAAGTCCATAGCCTCGCGGAATGAGAGTCGATGCTCGGCCTGAACGGCCAGGATTTCTTTCTCGAGGAGATATGCACTACATTGCTTCGAAGAAGCGGTGTGCGGCTCTCCGCAATTGACGCACTTGGCCACACACGATTTGGACTTATCGACCTTGACCGCCCCATGGTCGGCCAGCTCTAAGGTGATGTCCTCTATGGAGCAGTCAACGAGTTCCCTCGCATAAACTACTCCTTTCACAAAGTTCATGGTAGAGTGCGGCGTCACACTCACCGGGGTGCCATGAAGTGTCCGAAGAGCACTTATCTTGGCCGCCTCGGTGGGATTCGCCGCATTCGCCAGAAGGCTCCCGACCGAGAAACGGGTCACCTTCGGCTCTCTACCAATTACACTAGCTAATGCTCTCCTCTGATGGATCATGTTGCCATTGGCCATAATGCTGCAATCAGTGGAGCGAATGACGAGGAAGCGTTTGAAGCCAGCGCGCTCTAAAATGCCAGGGGCCCCGATGTCATCGCGGCTTCACCCTGTGTGCATTTGGTCTTAGTCAAGGGCTCCGGAACCGGGCGGGCAGAGGGGCCGGATGTGCCGATTTTGGTTTGGTCGCTAGCCAGAGGGGCAGCAGACCCATCCGTCCCCACAGCCCACACGAATGGAGAGGAGCCCCGATTCTTTTTTGTCTTTTTGGTCTTAGATTTTTTCTTTTTTGGAGAGAAGGGCGGGGAATGAACTCGCTTCTCACCTCCGCCGGCAGAAGCGCCTAGGCCAGATGGATAGGCCTCAGCCAGGTCCTTCTCCGAAATGGAGAAGGTCGTGGTGGTCGCAGGGGCACCGGTCCGAGGAGATCCCTCCCCTCCTTGTAATGCCTCAGAAACCCTAGCCGTTTGAGGAGGACCTTGCATAGGGCCGGATTTGGGTTCGGTGTTTGGCGCCGAGCCCGGATTCCCCCCCATAGAAGGCCCTACCCTCTGAGGCTGGGTTTCCTCAAGGACCATGTCTATCACAGGAGGGGCCTCGAGTTGGCCATCCCCTCCCAGGACATCGCAAATTTCCTTGGCAGTGTCGCCAGTCTTGTGTGGGGAGGCACAGGCCTTGACCCCGGCAAGGTTTAAAATTCTTGCCAGCAGGTCTTTTAAGGGAAGGGACCGAAGGGGTCTGGCTTCCCTCTCCCCCCTAAGGGGGCTTGCCCTACCGAGCCGCTTACACGAGGGGCGGTCGGCAATGGGCTGCCTGTTGGCTTTCTTGGCAGTCCCCTTAGAAAGAAAACGAGGGACTGCCGCTGGAAATAGGGAGGTGCCCGAAAGCACCTCCAGAGAAGGGGGTGAGGGGGAGTCCCCTTCACCCGTAGGCGTAGGAGAGGAGTAAGCCTCCTCTCCAATTAAAGAAGTATGGAGGGTCCCCTGCGCAAGCACAAGGGGCGGTACCTCCATTTTTTCGGTGGAGCTGCCCTGAGTGGGGCTCCGTTGATGTTACAGGGGAAGTTGGGGTTTGGGTTTTTTTTATATTTATTATTGGCATGGTGACCCTCTCTTTTACACGGTATGCAATCGCGCTTCACCTCTCGCAGTAGCGCGCACTGCAAGAGGTGTTTGCAGGCCCGGCAGAGCCAGGCGCCGCCATTTGGGACCACCCCTCCCGCCTGGTGGCCTGGCAGTCCTTCGGCATGGCTGCTCCACCTTAGACACGGCGTAAAATCAAGGATAGACAGTTAATTGAGGATGAAAGGGATATGAGGAAGGTATGGGTGGGGATGAAGCAGGTTGTTAAAAAAAAACCATCCAGAACTGGAGCTCAGGGGTTAGGGAACATTGCTCCCTTCCCCCTCAGCCCCAATCCAGGACGGTTGGCTTGAGAAGAAGGTCAGCATCTACCCTGTGAAATTAGAGGCTGACCAGAGAAAGTTGTGGGAGAGGTTGTATGAAAAGCGACGAGGTAGGGGAGAAATGCAGGCTATCTGAAGGAAGGAAGAGAGGCTAAGCTGGGGCCGGACGGAGCGCTGGATCCCGTCAGCACGGCGGCCAGGATGGCAAATCGCCACGCCCCTTACGGGGTTTATATTCATAAAATAACCGTAAACATGAAGAAAGAGCCGCAACACTCATGGGATCACCAAATTCATTTAAACCTACTTTGTAATCATCTCGTAGCATCTGTGAAATTGGGTAACTCACCGTCAAACCTCTTTAATTAAATTCCCTCCTCACCACCCGCAGGCATCAGGGCCAACGGCGACAGAGCTTAGTCTGGCTGCCGTCGTCTCTTTAAATCGTCCTCTGTTAAAGGCAATTTTGAAGAGAATTTCATTGTAAACAACGTTTGTTGTTTTTAGCTCGAGCAGAGTGTTTGATTTTTGCGATGGAAAGGGCAGCAATTGTGGAGGAACATTGCAGAGGAGCAAAGGAATGGATGAAATCAAACTGATGCATAGTGAGGGAGGGAAGATGAACGAACTTTATTATTTAAATCGAGGTTGTGTGGCTCTAGAAGTCAAGTTTGCGTGTTTAGTCTAGTAAATACTAGTTATTCACTAGCATTTGGGTAGTTGCACACAGAGACCAAGAAACACTTTTGCCCCAAATCGAAAATTTGTGCCCCATGAATCAATTATGCGTAGTGAACCCACATAAATCTGGTCAATAATTCTAGATACCAGCAAAGAACTATCACACACTCTTTGCACTTCGCTAATCGTATTGGGGAAATACAAGGGAACAAATTAACAACATACGTGGTTGCAAACGCAAATTTCACTCAGGTGATTTACAACAGTTCATGTGGATGCAAGTAAAGAGGTTAATTAATTTTTGTAATGCCATTGCCACTCAATTTCCTTTTAATAATTTAGTATACTGCTCATTTTATTTAAAGTGAAGATTAGGTATATTTTTTTCCTCTACACGAGATTTATAGTGGGGTCGCTATTTGTGACATGGAAACTTTTGGAGATGTTATTTTTGACGGAAAATTTGGGCTGCCAATGCTTGAATTGATCCGAAAGTAATATTTATCAATTTTATCCTTAAACTATTTGAATGAAGTCTTTTCAACGACTTAGAAGGCGAAATTGTTCCATATCCGAGTAATTTTATACGAGAAAATGTTCCCAAGTTATAGCGGTGTTAAATCCTATGTTCATAAGGGTAATTCTAGAGATCAACAACTCCATTAGAATCAAAGATGTTTGTTATATTTCTATTTTTTAAAGAAATACGCAAAATGCTATATAGTGTATACCGTAGACACCACATATATAGCACTTTCACTAATCAGGGCGCGGAGATTTCTAATTATGTCGTTATAACGAAAAACAGATTAGTAGCCATGTGCTCATTGATTGGTTAGTTTTTCTTCGTTTGGTTAGTTGTTTTAATTTATGTTCAAGCTAGGTTATTTTTTATGTTTGTTTAGTTTGTCTTTAGTAAGTTCGTATGGTTTTGTGCGTTCTTCCCCACCGAAAAAGAGGCAACACAAGAAGTCTATTCTAGAGAAATGCAGTGACACATCCTAAGGCCTTAGGCTTCATTTCAAAATGGCTTATCTTTTTGATACCATGGTCATTGCGTACTCGCGTTAATATTAGTCATTAATCTATAAAATTAGCAGAACTTGAACCTGTTTACATAACCTACTACCCCTAACTTTTTACAGCATAGATAAATTTGCGTCTTACCTAAAGCTAATGCTAATCAACATAGTGGGGAATGGATATTTATTGAATCGCTGCGCGCGCTCTTTTCTCGCTGCTTATGGCGTCATACTGACATTGCTAGCAGCGGCAAATAATAGCACGATGGCTCAGAAAATACATTTAAGTGCAAATAACTCGAAAACTAGTACTTTTCCGCGCCGACAAAAAATGGCAACAGACAATTCAGATAGACTGATAGAATCGAGTGAAAGAAAACATTAGGGAAAACGTTAATCTGTAGAATTACCAAACCGTTTATTATTTTAAAGACCTCGATGAGCTGACGAACAAATGACAATTTGCCAGCCAAAGCAGGTTGCGATCTCGATGATTCTATGATTTATTCCTAACTGCAAAATTTAATTTCGTCGCTCTGTTGAAATGGTTCTACAGGTAAGATGCCTAACGCATATGGGATAAAAATTATTGAAAGATAAAGCTCTTCCAAGTGAGTTAAGACGAGTGCTATTATATATAATGGAAGAATAATATTATTTTTCGATTTAAATTCAAAACACTTGGCTAGGTAATCAAGAAAACTGTTCGCTTTGGGTGGATGCTACAAGCCATTGTTTTGAAACATTTAGGTCGCTCAAAATTAATACCCCAAAATCTTTCTCCAACGAATTTTTTTTCTGTGAAAATCTGGCGACTTCCTTTAAGGGTAAGTTGCCGTAATTTAAAATTGCAGCCTAGTGCTAGCCTACTTTAAAGTTAATAAAACTAAACTAAACAAAGACAAATAAAAAGCAAAAAACAGGAAGGGAGCACGCTCCCGTATTTTTGCATTGAAGTTAGATCTATATGACGTACGCGTAGATATGTCTGCAAATTCCGTTACAGCCTTCATGGGAGAGCCTATGGCGGAGCCAAATGCAATCGCTCCTTTTTGCGAGTCAGTACTCTTTGCTTTGCGCGCCATTTTATACATAAAATACGAGATTCAATGCACTGTACTGCCTTTGTAAATCTATGAATCCCTTCACACACTTCTCATTAGTAACCTCCCGATTCCCCTCAGTCACTGCTAACTACAGGCCCTGTAGTTTGAACTATTTCAAACACACCACGTGACTAATTTTCGGTCCGGTTAGCTTATTGCCAAGTTCGTTAATACAAATTATAAACAACAATAGACCGATACCTCTCTTACGAGACATCATTCCATTCTTTCATGTTAGCCATCTTTTTAACACAGCGAAGCTTCTCTCATCAACGCACACACAAACACACACCTCACTTTGATATCTAAAACCACAACGCTGATGAGTGACAAATTAGCGGAAAAAGGGGCCCCCCAAAAAAAATAATTCGCTATATATGAGGTGCAAGTATTCGGGGCTAACCCTCCCTCCCGATCCAACCCCTTCCCACTCGTTATATCATAGATTATAAACCCCAAATCAAGCGTGTGCAATGACCCTCCCGCTCTAAATATTAACAAACATTGGGTGATTTCATGTCCATATTTACTAATTAGGACTGGTACAAACAATCAAGCAAGCTTCAAACATTGACGGGTTTCTACAGAGAATCATAGCTTCCTCTCAAACGTACACCTCATTTCCCCGACTCCTTCCTACTCCAACATGCGTACACCCACCCTCCCCAAATTAGTATTACCCCTACAAATATACAAATCCAATATTATTTTAAGGTCTTCTAAGAGGACGTTTAAAAAGAACTAAAAGCCAACCAGTGTCAAATATGGCATGTACGTCAACCTACACACACATACATCGTATTTCAACCTCGATATCAAAGTCCTTTAGTCTCTCATTTTTTTTTCTTCTACACCTTCAACGGGTGTCTTTGATCCATTCATTACCTTGGAGTTTGTCAACCAGTCTCACATACACAGTACCCTTCTGTGTGAAAAGTCGACGGCCAATTAGAAGGCACGACGGGGGGGGGGGCTGAGAAGCGAATACACCGTTGCGTGGCTGCAGTATGGACGAGGAGGTCACAGCCACATAGTGAAATAGCCAATAGTTGCATCTGTGTCGGCAATGCATCTATTTTTCGAGCTGTGCATTTATTCTGATAATTTCTCAGTACTCGTGAAAACCCGCCTGTATTATTATTATTATCAATTATTATTATTATTCATTTTTATTATTATTATTTTGATTATTATTATTATTATTATTATTATTATTATTATTGATATGATTATTATTATTGATATGATGAGTATCATTATTTTTGATGATATGATGATTATCATTATTATTATTGATATGGTGATTAGCATTATATTATTGATATGATTATTATTATTATTTTACTATTTTTTTACTATTAGTATTATTCCTATTCCTATTTTTATTCGTATCATCATCATCATAATCATCATCATTATTATAATATTATTATTAATAATAATATTATGATTATTATTATTATTATTATTAATGATATCATAATAATAATAATACCGACAAGTTCTTACGAGTACTAATGAATTATTACAATTATTCTTGTAGTAAAGTTTATTGGAAATCCTTTAAATCTCAAAAATCTCAGAGTGGAAGACATTACCGGGACAGAAACCGAAGCCGTCGCCGGTAATGCTATGATCCCCTTATTTTTGTTATGGCACTTCAGGAGTTCCTTCGCCCCCACTCGAGCGTATCCGATTAGAACAGATTTCGACGAGACGTCATCACAAAATAATGAATATTCCCTCCTTTAAAGAGGAACTCTTTCTGCAATCAAGAGTTGCCCTTAATCCTTTCTCTACACGCCTTACTCAACCGCACCCTTCCTCCTTGAAGAGCTCAATATCCTACCCTTCCTCCTTGAAGAGCTTAAGATCCTACCCTTCTGCCTTAAAGAGCTGAAGATCCCACCCTTCTTCTTTGGAGAGGTCAGGTTCGTACATTCGGGTGCTTGTGTTGTTTGCGCGACCAGGCAGTCGCCAGATAGCCCCTTAAATAAAAAAATAAAAAAAAGTTTGCGCGACCTAATTCTTGCTCTCAGTCAGCGTCTTTTTCTTCAGCCATTTTCAACATCTCCCCTTCTATTTACGCTCTATATTCTTACGCTGTATGTCTTCCCCCTCAATTTCTGCCCTTAACAACAATGCCCTACTTAATCAATCACATAAGAGGTCTAATGAGGCGGAATTTCCTCGAAGCTCAATAATGACCCCCAAACTTTGGTATTTGAAGGTAATTTCCAAGAACCGATCCCTGTAGGTCCTCCTCCACCTGTTGACCCCCCTCCCGCCTCCCTGAATTACCTCAGACCTCTTTTTAAATCTTTTTTGTTACCCAGATAAATAAAGCTCCGTTGGATTACTTCAGGCTGATCTTCTTCTGGTCAAGTAAAAATGGTCCGCGATTGGAGGAGTCCAATTCATGATTTTGAAAACGAAAGGAGAAATAAAGGCAATAAAATGGGAAGGGGGATAAGGAGAACAAAGGAGAAAAAAAGAGAAAAGGAAGAAAGAAGAGTGAGAGGGGGAAAAGGAATTAGCGGAAATGAAATGAAAGTAACGCAAAAGATGAACGGGCGAAGAGGAAAGCAACGGAGACAAAGGAGAAAGAAATTTTGTTTTTTTAAAAGAGCTCATTTGGCGACTGCCTACTTGGGCATTAGTCGCCGTATTAAAAACTTCCTAGTACTAGGCTACTTTAAAATCTAGTGCAATAACACACAAAAAACAAAACAAACAACACCAGAAATTAAAAAAAGGGAAAAAGAAACGAGTAGTAAACAAGCTCTTGCGTCGGGGGAGAGGTCCCCCCGGCGCAGGAGCGTGCAAACTATAGGGGGCAAAAACAACAAAACAAACAAAAAACTGGGTTAAATAATAGGGAGAAGGCTGGCCTTCCCCCAAAAGTCAACAAGTCAACAAGTCAATGTACACGCACTCGTCCCGAGTACAAGGGACGGGCGGTAGCGACCCCGCACATCCCGGTAACGGGACAGGTAACGTGCGCGAAGATCACCCAGAATGGGACATTCGACAAGAATCTGCCGAACAGTTTGGGGGACGACCGAGTCGTCACAATAGGGCGCAGGCGAGGGCTCCATCAAATAGCGATGCGTCACAAAAGTGTGTCCGATTCGGAGACGATAGAAAGCGACCTGAAGCCGTCGTGGCATTGGGGGATAGGTCCATGGGAACAGTCGCGGCGCAATGGCACGCAACTTTAATTTTCCTTCGACCGTCTCCCATCTGCTTTGCCAAGCAGTCCGAAGAGCTGCCCGTATTCCTGCCATGTAGTCGGTGTGAGGAAGAGCGAAACGCTGGTCGGGTCACGGAGACCGCACGGACTCTTTGGCGCCCTCATCAGCGCGCTCATTCCCCGCAATTCCTACATGTCCAAGAACCCAGCAGAAGATAATCTCGACATCTGCCTGGCTCGCCAAAACCGTGGCGTCACGGATATCGCGAACCAGGGGATGCGGAGATTCCAATGCCCCGAGAGCACTCAGGGCGCTTTGTGAGTCGCTATAGATCACAATCCGGTCTCCGAACCGGGCCGTCGCGTAATCTCCCGTACCGAGTGGTGTATTGCCACCAGCTCGGCCATGAAGACAGACGCAGCGCCTGGTAGAGCCCCGCTGACTTCAAACAAAGGAAATACGGCGTGGAAGCCGACCCCCTATTGGGACTTGAAGCCATCCGTATACACTGGCACGGTACCAGCGTGACACGATGTGTGCTCCAAAAAGGTCGAACGCAATACTCCCGGCGCAGTACAAGCTTTGGGAGCAGAAGCGTGGCGACAAATAGCAAAATGTGGTACCCTCCAGGATGGTGTCTTGGGCAGAACCAGGGGCGCCACCGGCCCGAGAGCTATATCTACATCTCGAAGGAGTTTCCTGGCCCTAAACCCGAAGGGCTTAGGGGATGACTGGCGTCTCTCGGCGGCATAAGCACCATCGAGATCAGCTGCGGATGCAGTGAGAGCGGTTGGCGACTGAGGGAGGCACCGGGCTCGCGCGTACAGGCGAGTGATGCACTGCACGCGGCGCAGAGCGAGTGGCATCTCCCCAGAATCGACCAACATGCTCTCAATGGGGGAAGTGCGGAAGGCACCAGTCGCAAGGCGAAGGCCAGTGTGGTGGATCGAATCCACCTTCCGCAATAAACGCTCGGCTGAGGATGCATAAAACTCGCATCCGTAGTCGAGCTTCGAGCGAACAAAGGATCGATAAAAAAGTAAGGCAGTAGCCCTATCAGCGCCCCAAGCACTGAACGTCACGGAACGGAGAATGTCCATGGCGCGGGTACAAGAGACCCTAAGGCTGCGAATGAGCCTCCCAGGTGAGGCGTCGGTCGAATACAAGACCAAGGAAACGGTGCGACTCAACCACATCCAGGCGCACCCCATTAAGAAACAAATCTGGGTCAGGGTGAATCCGTGGATGGCGGCAGAAGTGCACCACCTTAGTCTTGGCCAAAAAAAAACGAAACCTGTGCGCTTCGGGAAAGCGAAAGACGAGGTTCAATGCCTGTTGGAGTCGACGCTCCAGAGTTGGCATCTGGGCCGCGCCAAAAGAGATCGAAAGGTGGTCCACGTAGAGCGTAGCGAGAACATCTTCCGGCAGCACCGAGGTGATGCCGTTGATGCTCAGGGCAAAGAGTGTGACACTGAGGACACTTCCCTGCGGGACATCCTCTTCCTGCTCCTTTCGGCCGGAAAGGGGCTCCCCCCACCCGTACGCGGAATCGACGATCTCGCAAAAATTCAGATGTAAACATTGGGAGGCGTCCCCTCGCCCCCATCGTGTGGAGAGTTTCCATGATACCGAATCGCCATGCGGTAACATAAGCCTTCTCCAGATCAAAAAACACCGTGGCGTAGTGCTGTCTACGGAGGAAAGCCTCGCAGTCGACATTTTCCAGTCGGAGCAGAGTATCCGACGTGGAGTAGAACTTACGGAAGCCGCACTGTGCAGTAGACAGATGGCCTCCGCTGTCCAGGAAATAGGCTAATCTAACATTTACCAGTTTCTCCATCAACTTGCACACGCAAGAGGTTAGAGAGATTGGGCGGAAACCGGTCGGAGTAGAGTGATCTCTCCCCGGCCTGCGAAAGGGAAGCACAGTAGCGATTCGCCAGGAGTCTGGGAGAAGACCTCCCACCCAAATCCTGTTGAACAAATCTAACAGAAAGGCCATGCCTCGCTCACCCAGGTGTCGAAGCATGCCGTACGGGACATCGTCCGGACCATGGGCGGGGTCCGCCCACAAAGCGAGAGCGGAACGCAACTCACTCACAGTAAACTTGTCGTTGAAGGGTTCTCCGCCTATGGAGGTAAAGTCCAGCCGGCGGCCTTCCGCGACATCACGACGTGCATTGAATACTGGCGGAGCAGCATCCCGGCTAGAGAATGCGGAAAAAGCGGTCGCTAAGGATACCGCCACGGACGCGGGTTCCGAGGTGCGGGCCCATTCTCCTGGAAAACGGGAGGGGGGTCCTGCGAGAACTTGCCCCGAATCCTTTTGACTCGCTTCCATACCTCAGCTAAAGGGATTTCCCGTTAAGTGAAGACACGTATGCCCGCCAAGAAGAGCGGCGGGCGTGCTTCGAAATATACCGGAACCTAGCCCTAGCCCGACGAAATTCAGCGACAGTGAAATCGTTCGGGCGGCGCTTATAGCGCATGTAGGCACAACGCTTCTGTTTGAGGGCCGTCTCACACTCGGCCGACCACCATGGGAGTGATCGGCGTGCAAAACGGCCAGAGGTCCTAGGAATAGTAGTCAGGCCCACGGCGATGAGCTTGCCGGAGAAGAACTCAACGGCCTCATCTACCGACCTAAACTCCTCGACTGAGATAGAGAATTTAGTCATTTCCTGAAATGCAGGCCACCGCGCCCACGCCAAGCACCACCGAGGTGGTCTCTCAGGCGGCAGTTGCCCTGAAAATGATAATTGAATGAAAAAGTGATCACTACCATGGAGGGCATCGACCATCCCTCAATCAAAATTAGGCTGTGCATCCGAAGAGTACAAAAATAGGTCAAGGAAAGAAAATGAAGCGGTTCTCGAACAGTGATGCGTAAACTCATCCACGTTTAGGACACCCATCTCAAGCTCTTCGATCAGATCGGCATGGACTTCTCCCTGGGATTTATTGAGCAATCTTCCCAGAGAGGATGCCTGCCGTTCAGATCTCTAAGCAAGAGAAAGGGCCTCGGAAACCGTGCCACGACGCGGCGAAAGTCTCCCGCGTCGAAGTCAGCTGACGGTGGAATGTACGCAGAAATAGAGAAAGGAAGAACGGAGACATCATGCCGGGTGTAAACCGCGTATCTCCCAACCCAGTCATCCCGTCGTGGTGGGGTCACAAGAGCTTTATACCCAAGGAGGGCGGGCAGGGGGCACGCGCCTCACATGATCTCCTGCAGAAAGATAGCTAACGGGGAACAGGACGAGACGAGCCTCCGCAGCTCCTCCCAGTTTGTCCGGAGTCCACGGCAATTCCATTGAACGAATATGCCCTCCAGGCCTAGCTCGGAGGAGACGCGGGGGCCCTCCTCGGAAAGAAGACTCTCACGGAAATGGCCATACGCTCTCCGGAGGAAGAACCCAGGACGCTGATGGCCGGACAACGCACTGAAGGCGCTGTCGCCTTCGAGGACTTATTGGGGAAGGTTGGGCTCGCCATGCGAGTCTTTTCCTCCCTCCTCCTCGAAACCTTAGGCGGGCGTTGCTGCTTCGAAGGCGGGGGGGGCCTCTTTTTGAGGAAACACCGTCTCCGAGCCACTCGCTCCACCACTAGGCGTGGGCGAAGCAGCTGAAGCTCCTTTGTTGTTGTCCTAGCGACCAACCTCAGGGGTGTTGCCGGCTGTGAGTCTAACGACTCGGTGGAGGTGAGGGGCCGTTTCGCCTTACGGAAAATGGTCAGGCTGGGAAAAGAGGGGGGGAGCCCTGGTTTTAGCCTGGGCTGGGTGTGAACCCTTTTTGCCGCCAGCTTTACCAGGGGAGCGCCCAAGTTGAGTAGAGCCTCCAGAAGGGCTCCGAATGGGCACTGAAACAACCGTGCTCGTTGGCCTATATGGGCCAGGAGCAGAGGATGCCTTTTTGACTATTGAGGCATATGACGTTCCAGGCAGAGCCGGGCGAGCAGGACCAAGTCCTTAGCTTCGCGGAATGAGAGTCAATCCAGGATGTCTTTCTCAAGGAGATATGCACCAAATTGCTTCGAAGAAGCAGGGTGAGACTCTCCGCAATTGACACAATTGGCAACACACGATTTACACTTATCGTGTGCGGCTTTGAAGCAATTTACACAAACTTCGGGTGACCACGAATTTTCACGTCTACATGAGCGATTCGAATAGCCGAAGCGGTGACAGTAATAGCACCACCGCAGAAGTGGCACGAATGCCTTCCCGCGGTAACGGTATTAATAGGCACGCACTGCCGCGGCAGTGGCACGAATGCCTTCACGCGGTAGCGGTACCAACCGGCACGCACCGACTCGGGGAGCTTGTCACAGTCGAACGTGACGAAGAGTGTAGTGGTGGGTCTCGAGGGCCCTCCCTGTTTTCTCATCACACCTTCGACTTGACCGCCCCATGGTCGGCCAGCTCTAAGGTGATGTCCTCTATGGAGTAGTCAACGAGTTCCCTCGCATAAACTACTCCTTTCACAAAGTTCATGGTAGAGTGCGGCGTCACACTCACCGGGGTGCCATGAAGTGTCCGAAGAGCACTTATCTTGGCAGCCTCGGAGGGATCTGCCGCATTCGCCAGAAGGGTCCCGCTTGAGAAACAGGTCACCTTCGGCTCTCTACCAATTGCACTAGCTAATCCTCTCCTCTGATGGATCTTGTTGCCCTTGGCCAACATGGTGCCATCAGTGGAGCGAATAACGAGGAAGCGTTTGAAGCCAGCGGGCTCGAAAACGCTAGGTAACCTCTGAATCAGGGCCCCCAATGTCATCTAGGTTCCGCCCTTTGCACTTTTGGTGTTTGTCTTAGTCACGGGCTACGCACCCGGGGGGGCAGAGGGGCCGGATGTGCCGATCTTGGCTTAGGCGCCTGCCAAACAGGCAGCAGACCCATCCGTCCCCGTAGCCCCCGCGCATGGAGAGGAGCCCCGAGTCTTCTTTGTCCTTTTCGTTCTTTTCTTTTTCTTTTTTGGAGAGGAGGTCGGGGAATGAACCCGCTTCTCACCTCCACCGGAAGGAGCCCCCAGGCCAGATGGAACGGCCTCAGCCAGGTCCCTCTCCGAAATAGAGAAGGTCCTGGTAGTTGTAGGGGCACCGTTCGGAGGAGATCCCTCCCCTCCGTGTACTGCCTCGGAAACCCTAGCCGTTTGAGGAGGACCTTGCATAGGGGCGGATTCGGGTTCGGTGCTTGGACCGAGCCCGTATTCCCCCCCCTTCCATGGAAGGCCCTACCGTCTGAGGCTGGGTAGCTTCAAGGACCATGTCTACCTCAGGTGCGGCCTCCAGTTGCCCCCCCCCCAAGACATCTCAGGTCCCGTTGGCAGTATCGTCACTAGTCTTGTGTGGGGAGGCACGGACTTGAACCCGGCAAGGTTCAATATTCTTGCCAGCAGGTCTTTTGAGGGAAGTGACCGAAGGGGCCTGGCTTCCCTCTTCCCCCTAAGGGGGTTTGCCCTACCGAGCCGCTACGATGTGCAGCGGCTGGTTAAGGGCTGCCTGCTGGCTTTCTTGGCAGTCCCCTTGGAAAGAACAGAGGGGACTGCCGCTGGAAAAAGGGAGGTGCCCGATAGCACCTCCAGAGAAGAGGGTGAGGGAGAGTCCCCTACACCCGTAGGCGAAGGAGAGGAGTAAGCTTCCTCTCCGGTTAGAGAGATATGGAGGGTTCCCTGCGCAAGCACAGGGGAACCCCTATTTTTTCGGTGGAGCTGCCCGAGGGCGGCTCCGTTGATGAGCAAGGGGAAGTTGAGGGTCGATTTTTTATTTGTTCATCATCGGGCATGGTGACCCTTAATTTTCTGCAGGACGCAATAGCGCATCACCTCTCGCAGTAGCCCGCACTGCAAGAGGTGCTTACAGGCCCGGCAGAGCCAGGCGCCTCCATTTGGAACCACCCCTCCCGCCTGGTGGCCTGGTAGTTCATCGGCATGGCGGCTCCACCTTGAACACGGCGTAAAATTGATAGAATGTGAAGAGGAGAGGAAAAGGGATGTGAGGAAGGTATGGGAGGGGGTGAAGCAGGTTTTTAAAAACCAACCACTCCAGACTGGAGCTCAGGGGTTAGGGAACATTGTCCCCTCCCCCCTCAGCCCCCATACGGGACGGTTGGCTGAGAAGGTCAGCATCTACCCTGTGAAATTAGAGGCTGACCAGAAAAAGTTATGGGAGAGGTTGTATGAAATGCGAGGAAACAAGTGTTTTGAAGTTAGGAGAAGAGGCTAAGCTGGGGTCGGACGGGGTGCTGAGTCCCGTCAGCACGGCAGCCAGGATGGCAAATCGCCGCGCCCCTTACGGGGCAAAGAAGAAAGAAAAGAGAAGAATGGATATGAAAGATGAAGGTAAAGGAATATAAAGAAACAAAGAAGACGCACTTGCATCCCCTACGAACAAGACTTCACTTTCGAGATGAGGAAAATAATACGAGGTCGACTCCGATTCAAAGCAACACACTCCATCCAACGGGGCAGCACCACCTTCTAGGGTGGTCTTTTTCACCATATCAAACTATGTAAATGACGAATTCAAACGATGCCTACGTCATTGAATGGTGACGTCACACCCCGAGAGCACGCGGAAGCTGGCGAAGGCGAGTCATTGTGGTTAGGGTCTGGAGTGCGAAGCACTGAGTGTAGAAATCTGCCCCATTTACATGCTTTATTTACACCCTTCAAGAGCTTTCTGCTGGAGATTGCTACATAAGGAATGGGCAACGAACAAACAGCCTAATTCTTAGTCTGCCTTAAAAAATAAACCAATACCAACAAAAAAACAACAATCAACCGAAATAGAAAAAAAAGGCATGCTCCGGCGTCGAAGTGAAGTGGGCCTTCCTCCGTGGCTAGAGCATAAAACCAGGCAGCCGACGACTATATGCAGTTGAAGTGTTTTGCCTCCTCCAATAATTCTCCTATACCACAATCAGATGTGAAACATGAGCACTCCATCAAATGACAGTACGTCCTGCGGGTAAGTGACCTGAAGCTGCCGAGACAATTGGGATAGGACCACGGGAACAGGAGCAAGATATATATAGTCCCAGATCGTACTGCAGGCCTTGTAGACGGGAGGACAGGTAATTCTTTAGGTGTTAACGGCAGCAAGGTTACCCATCCCCCTGAGGAAAATAAAAATATGCGAACGGTACTTCCGGCATTTTAATAACACTGACAAAAATGTTATTGTAAAGTCGCCCCTAAGGTAGTCCCTCCACGCAGGGCCCAGGGTTTCCAAACAACCCCTCCCCCGCGTCATTTCGCCGGAGCATCATCAGGAAATAGCTCGCGACGCGACAAATCAATGGCCAGTTGTGGCGCGCTTGCTCCAAGGTTGGAAGGGGGGGTGGGGTGTACTTGGGACGCAAAGCAGCTGAACGACTCCTTTGAGGATTACAACTCGCGCCAACTCGGAGTACTAACGACTCCTCTGAGGTCATGGGCACCGCGAGTCCCAAACTTCAAGTTTTAATTAAGAAGTGTGTGACTAAAGGGAACATCTTCGCTCAGAGAATAGGAATAGGAAAAGGTTAGTGAACAGGGTGTCCATTGAACAAAAGAACCGAATGAAAATAAAATTTAATCCCGTGGATAAGATACATACATCATTAGAAAGAGGATTTTTTTTTTTAATTAGATACCATATATCAGTGGTTTAACCTTTTTTATGATGGTGGCACTCTAATTGCTATCTCGAAGCAGAATAATTTACGTATAAATACAAAATTACGTGGAAAGCACTTCAGAATTAACCACGATTGACATTTAACCTAATTTAATCGAAACAAGACAAAAAAAAAAAATTTACCTTTAAAAGTTTTATGGGGAATTTGAGTTTGATCAGTATCACATAATTCTTTAATAGTAGGACGAATAGTTGGCAAGACAACTCTTATTTCTTCATTCACTGTCTCCTATCTTTCTTTTTCCTTTTTTTTATGTTGCACAATGCAAAGGGGCTAGTTTCAAAATACTTTTAAGTCGTCAAATTTTGTAAAAATTTTGAAATACATATTTTGGGGGTAATTTAAGCATTATAAAAATGATTCGGGAGGTTCGCTCCCGCGCCACCCCGGTTGAAAACCACTGAGATATATAATTAATAATTGTGGATGAAACTACCTGCACGTATGCGTCGGACTCAGCGCCTTGACGTGATTGGCGAGAGTTCACTACAACACCGAAATTACTAACAACTTTTAAGAAATAGTATGAAAAACGAGAGACTTATTACACTGTACAACAATGTAAAAAAAAAAAACCCCCGGAAATAAGAATAACCTTTTCTATGGATATTTTTTTGCCGTAAATCACGAATATAACATCCATTTTTTTCTACGACCCTCCAATTTCTCGTAAATCACCATCTCACTTACCTTAAATACACTGATGGTTCCGATTGAATGCAAAAATGATTGGGCCTAAACTGACAACCCTAAAAGTTAAAAACGAATTTTTATATAATTTTAATGGGGTGTTCCTAAGATATTTGTCAGCCTAACCGATGAATATTTGAAAGTATACTCAATATTTTTTAGTTATACGAGTCCAAATCCGTGGTATTTCTTACGTAACGCTTGATAATTTTGTAACTTACTATAAATTCTTCCCATTTTTACTTTTTTATTTAATATTTGTTGCCCTTACTATTTATATTCTTTTTCACATGAGACAATGCTAAAATGCATAGAGAATGCGAAAATTCCCTAGACAGTTTCTGTTATATGTATATGTGGATCAGTTACATTAAGACAATACAAGAGAAAGTTAACTAAACATGTGAAGAAACTTTATGAGTTGTACTTTGGAGCTAAGGTGGGTGACCAAGGCAAACGCTGGGTACCTCACATATGTTGTGTCAGGTGTACAAGTTCCCTTTCTGCTTGAGTGAAAGGCAAAGGGCCTGGCTCTATGTTTGGCGTACCCATGGTCTGGAGGGAGTCAAAGGACCATTCAACGGATTGCTACTTCTGCTTAGCAGATATTAAAGGTGTGTATTAAATGTGTTTTTTTCTCGGTCTTTAATATATTTTTGAGAGATGTATCAATTAAAAATATTAAAATACATACTATGTTGTACTTCTACTATTTATGCAAGTGATCACAGCCAGTAATATACATTTTTAGTCTGATTTTATTTTATTTCACTGCAGGTCTCAACAGAAAAGGCAAGTAATCTATCATGTATCCAGATCTTCAGTCTGCTATTCGCCCAGTTCGACATTCAAGTGTTATTCTTGTACCGCAGCCGGCCTCTGAAGCACCAAGCCATGACATGAGAAACTCAGACGATTCAGAATCTCAAGAAGATACACGATATGTGGCACAGCTTGAATCTGACAATGATCTAGTTCGTGATCTAACACTTACTAAGCAACAGAGTGTACTCCTGGCCTCGCGTCTGCAACAATGGAACCTGTTGGATGAACATGTTCGAATTACAGCGCTTAAGAAGCGTTCTGCAGATCTTCAGTAATTCTTCACTTTTGAAAACAACTTGATTTATTGCAATGACATCAGATGCCTATTCAATGCCCTTGACCTGACCTGTGAACCAAATGAGTGAAGGGTATTTATAGATGAATCCCTTTACAGCATAAAAGCGGCTTTATTGCACATTGAAAATACCATGCATTGAGCTCCATTTGTTCATTCAGTCATTTCAAGAAAAAAATATGATCACCTTGTTTTTATTCTTGAGCGCATAAGTTACAAGGAACATGAGTGGCTAATTTGTCCGGGCTTGAAAGTAGTAGCCCTACTTAATGGACTATAAACTAGATACATAATGTTTATGTGCTTCCTTTGCAAGTGGGACAATAGGGCCAGATCAGAATATTATGTACGCTCAGAATGGTCACCTCGAGGAAACTATGACGCCTGGATGCCATAATGTAATTCATGAGCCACTAGTTAAGGAGAATTTTTTTTTTTTTTTTTTATAGAGCCCATCTGGCAACTACCCACTTGGGCATAAGTCGCCGAAAAACACGAAAGCCTAGAATTAGGCTACTTTAAAGTTAAAATATGAAAACTTAACAATCAATATAAATTGGAAAAACTTAACAATCGAAGCAATCTCCGGCAGCGGGGGGAGGTCCCCCTCACCCCGGTGCAGGAGAGTGCAACCTAAAACAAAACAATAACAAAAAAAGGAACCTTAAATAAAGGGGAGAAGGCCGGCCTCCCCCAAAAAGTCAATAAGTCCACCAGTCATGGTGCACGCACTCGTCCCGAGTACAAGGGACAGGCGGTAGCGACCCCGCCCATCCCGGTACCGAGACAGGTATCGTGCGCGAAGATCACCCAGACTGGGACATTCGACAAGAATATGCCGAACAGTCTGGGGGACGACGCAGTCGTTGCAATAGGGCACATGCGAGCGCTCCACCAAGTAACGATGCGTCACACGAGTGTGTCCGATTCGAAGACGACAGAAAGCAACCTGAAGCCGCCGCGGCATTGGGGGATAGGTCCATGGGAACAGTCGCGGCGCAATGGCACGCAACTTTAAGTTCCCCTCGACCGTCTCCCATCTTCTTTGCCAAGCAGTCCGAAGAGCTGCCCGTATTCCTGCCATGTAGTCGGTGTGAGGAAGAGCGAAACGCTGGTCCGGTCGCAGAGTCCTCGCGGACTCTTTGGCGCCCTCATCGGCGCGCTCATTCCCCGCAATTCCTACATGTCCAGGAACCCAGCAGAAGATAATCTCGACATCTGCCCGGCTCGCCAAAACCGTGGCGTCACGGATTCCGCGAACCAGGGGATGCGGAGATTCCAATGCCCCGAGAGCACTCAGGGCGCTTTGTGAGTCGCTATAAATCACAATCCGGTCTCCGAACCGGGCACGTCGCGTAATCTCCCGTACCGAGTGGTGTATTGCCACCAGCTCGGCCGTGAAGACAGACGCAGCGCCTGGTAGAGCCCCGCTGACTTCAAACAGAGGGGATACGGCGTGGAAGCCGACCCCCTCTTGGGACTTGGAGCCATCCGTATACACTGGCACGGTACCAGCGTGACACGATGTGTGCTCCAAAAAGATCGAACGCAATACTCCCGGCGCAGTACAGGCTTTGGGAGCAGAGGCGTGGCGACAAATAGCAAAATGTGGTACCCTCCAGGGTGGCGTCCTGGGCAGAACCAGGGGCGCCACCGGCCCGAGAGCTATATCTACCTCTCGAAGGAGTTTCCTGGCCCTAAACCCAAAGGGCTTAGGGTATGACTGGCGTCTCTCGGCGGCATAGGCACCATCGAGATCAGCTGCGGATGCAGTGAGAGCTGTTGGAGACTGGGGGAGGCGCCGGGCTCGCGCGTACAGGCGAGTGATGCACTGCACGCGGCGCAGAGCGAGTGGCATCTCCCCAGCATCGACCAACAGGCTCTCAATGGGGGAAGTGCGGAAGGCACCGGTCGCAAGGCGAAGGCCGGTGTGGTGGATCGAATCCACCTTCCGCAATAAACGTTCGGCTGCGGATGCATAAAACTCGCATCCGTAGTCGAGCTTCGAGCGAACAAAGGATCGATAAAAAAGTAAGGCGGTAGCCCTATCAGCGCCCCAAGCGCTGAACGTCACGGAACGGAGAATGTCCATGGCGCGGGTACAAGAGACCCTAAGGCTGCGAATGTGAGCCTCCCAGGTGAGGCGTCGGTCGAATACAAGACCAAGGAAACGGTGCGACTCAACCACATCCAGGCGCACCCCATTAAGAAACAAATCTGGGTCGGGGTGAAGCCGTGGATGGCGGCAGAAGTGCACCACCTTAGTCTTGGCCAAAGAAAACCGAAACCTGTGCGCTTCGGCATAGCGAGAGACGCGGTTCAATGCCTGTTGGAGTCGGCGCTCCAGAGTTGGCATCTGGGCCGCGCCAAAAGAGATCGAAAGGTCGTCCACGTAGAGCGTAGCGAGAACATCTTCCGGCAGCACCGAGGTGATGCCGTTGATGCTCAGGGCAAAGAGTGTGACACTGAGGACACTTCCCTGCGGGACACCCTCTTCCTGCTCCTTTGGGCCGGAGAGGGCTCCCCCCACCCGTACGCGGAATCGACGATCTCGCAAAAATTCAGATATAAACATTGGGAGGCGTCCCCTCGCCCTCATCGTGTGGAGAGTCTCCATGATACCGTATCGCCATGCGGTATCATAGGCTTTCTCCAGATCAAAAAACACCGTGGCGTAGTGCTGTCTACGAAGGAAAGCCTCGCAGACGGCATTTTCCAGTCGGAGCAGAGCATCCGACGTGGAGTGGAACTTACGGAAGCCGCACTGTGCAGAAGACAGATGGCCTCCGCTGTCCAGGAAATAGGCTAATCTAACATTTACCAATTTCTCCATCAACTTGCACACGCAAGAGGTTAGAGAGATTGGGCGGAAACCGGTCGGAGTAGAGTGATCTCTCCCCGGCTTGCGAAAGGCGAGCACAGTAGCGATTCGCCAGGAGTCTGGGAGGAGACCTTCCACCCAGATCCTGTTGAACAAATCTAATAGAAAGGCCATGCCTCGCTCACCCAGGTGTCGAAGCATGGCGTACGGGACATCGTCCGGACCATGGGCGGTGTCCGCGCACGAAGCGAGAGCGGAACGCAACTCACTCACAGTAAACTTGTCGTTGAAGGGTTCTCCGCCTCTGGAGGTAAAGTCCAGCTGGCGGCCTTCCGCGACATCACGACGTGCATTGAATGCTGGCGGAGCAGCATCACGGCTAGAGAATGCGGAAAAAGCGGTCGCTAAGGATTCCGCCACGGACGCGGGGTCCGAGATTGCGGTCCCATTCTCCTGGAGAACGGGAGGGGGGTCCTGCGAGAACTTGCCCCGAATCCTTTTGACTCGCTTCCACACCTCAGCTAAAGGGGTCTTCCCGTTAAGTGAAGACACGTATGCCCGCCAAGAAGAGCGGCGGGCGTGCTTCGAAATATACCGGAACCTAGCCCTAGCCCGACGAAATTCAGCGACGGTGAAATCGTTCGGGCGGCGCTTATAGCGCATGTAGGCATAACGCTTCTGTTTGAGGGCCGTCTCACACTCGGCCGACCACCATGGGAGTGGTCGGCGTGCAAAACGGCCAGAGGTCCTAGGAATAGTAGTCAGGCCCACGGCGATGAGGTTGCCGGAGAAGAACTCGACGGCCTCATCTACCGACCTAAACTCCTTGACTGAGATAGAGAATTCAGTCATTTCCTGAAATGCAGGCCACCGCGCCCGCGCCAAGCACCACCGAGGTGGTCTCTCAGGCGGCAGTTGCCCTGAAAATGATATTTGAATGGGAAAGTGATCACTACCATGGAGGTCATCGACCACCCCCCAATCAAAATCAGGCTGTGCATCCGAAGAGCACAAAGATAGGTCAAGGCAAGAAAATGAAGCGGTTCTCGGACAGTGATGCGTAAACTCATCCACGTTTAGGACACCCATCTCAAGCTCTTCGATCAGATCGGCAAGGACTTGTCCCCTGGGATTTATGGTGTAATCTCCCCAGAGAGGATGCCTGCCGTTCAGATCTCCAAGCAAGAGATAGGGCCTCGGCAACCGTGCCACGACGCGGCGAAAGTCCCCCGCGTCGAAGTCAGCTGACGGTGGAATGTACGCAGAAATGATAGTATACCTCCTATCCAGGTGCAGCTGCACAGCCACTGCCTGAAAGGAGGTATCTAAAGAGAAAGGAAGAACGGAGACATCATGCCGGGTGTAAACCGCGCATCCCCCAGCCCGGCCGTCCCGCGGTGGTTGGGTCGCAAGACCCTTATACCCCGGGAGGGCAGGCAGGGGGCACGCGCCTAGCATGGTCTCCTGCAAAAAAATAGCTAACGGGGAACGGGATGAGGCGAGCCTCCGCAGCTCCTCCCAGTTGGCCCGGAGTCCACGGCAATTCCATTGAAGGAATATGCCCTCCAGGCCTAGCTCGGAGGAGACGCGGGGGCCCTCCTCGAATTGAAGACCCTCACGGGAATGGCCGTACGCTTCCCGGGGGCAGAACCCCGGGCGCTGTTGGCCGGACAAAGCGCTGAAGGCGCTGTCGCCTTCGAGGACTTATTGGGGGAGGTTGGGCTCGCCATGCGAGTCTTTTCCTCCCTCCGCCTCGAAACTTTAGGCGGGCGTTGCGGCTTCGGAGGCGGGGGGCCCTCTTTTCGAGGAACCACCGTCTCCGAGCCACTCGCTCCACCTCGGGGCGTGGGCAAAGGGGCCGAAGCTCCTTTGTTGCTGTCCTCCTTTCGGGGAACAGCTTTAGGAACCCCGGAAGATGGCCTAGCGACCATCTTCAGGGGTGTTGCCTCCTGTGAGTCTAACGACTCGGTGGAGGCGCGTGGCCGTTTCGCTTTACGCGAAACGGTCACGCTGGGGGAAGAGGGGGGAGCCCTGGTTTTAGCCGGGGCAGGGTATGAACCCTTTTTGCCGCCAGCTTTACCAGGGGAGCGCCCAGGTTGGGTAGAGCCCACAGAAGGGCTCCGAATGGGCGCGGAAACAACCGTGCTCGTTGGCCTGGATGGGCCAGGAGCAGAGGGTGCCTTTCTAACTATTGAGGCATATGACGTCCCAGGCAGAGCCGGGCGCGCCAGGACCAAGTCCTTTGCCTCGCGGAATGAGAGTCGATCCTGGGCCTGAACGGCCAGGATTTCTTTCTCAAGGAGATATGCACCACATTGCTTCGAAGAAGCAGGGTGCGGCTCTCCGCAATTGACACACTTGGCCACACACGATTTGGACTTATCGTGTGCGACCTTGGAGCAATTTACACAGACTTCGGGTGACCCCGATTTTGCACGTCTACATGATCGATTCGTATGGCCGAAGCGGTGGCAGTAATAGCACCGCCGCGGCAGTGGCACGAATGCCTTCACGCGGTAGCGGTACCAACCGGCACGCACCGACTCAGGGAGCTTGTCACAGTCGAACGTGACGAAGAGTGTAGGGGTGGGTCTCGAGGCCCCTCCCTGTTTTCTCATCACACGTTCGACCTTGACCGCCCCATGGTCGGCCAGCTCTAGGGTGATGTCCTCAATGGAGTAGTCAACGAGTTCCCTCGCATAAACTACTCCTTTCACAAAGTTCATGGTAGAGTGCGGCGTCACACTCACCGGGGTGCCATGAAGTGTCCGAAGAGCACTTATCTTGGCCGCCTCGGCGGGATTCGCCGCATTCGCCAGAAGGCTCCCGTCCGAGAAACGGGTTACCTTCGGCTCTCTACCAATTGCACTAGCTAATCCTCTCCTCTGATGGATCATGTTGCCCTTGGACAACATGGTGCCATCAGTGGAGCGAATAACGAGGAAGCGTTTGAAGCCAGCGGGCTCGAAAACGCCAGGTAACCTCTGAATCAGGGGCCCCGATGTCATCGAGGCTCCGCCCTGTGCATTCTTGGTCTTAGTCGTAGTCATGGGCTCCGCACACGAGGGGGTAGAGGGGCCGGATGTGCCGATCTTGGCTTGGTCGCCTACCAAAGTGGCAGCAGACCCATCCGTCCCCGCAGCCCCCGCGGATGGAGAGGAGCCCCGAGTCTTCTTCGTCTTTTGAGTCTTTTTAGTCTTTTTCTTTTTAGGAGAGGAGGGCGGGGAATGAACCCGCTTTTCACCTCCGCCGGCAGAAGTCCCCAGGCCAGATGGAACAGCCTCAGCCAGGTCCCTCTCCGAAATGGAGAAGGTCCTGGTTGTTGTAGGGGCACCTGTCGGAGGAGATCCCTCCCCTCCTTCTACTGCCTCGGAGCCCTCAGCCATTTGAGGAGGACCTTGCATAGGGGCGGATTCGGGTTCGGTGCTTGGCGCCGAGCCCGAATTCCCCCCCATGGAAGGCCCTACCGTCTGGGGCTGGGTCTCCTCAAGGACCATGTCTATCACAGGAGGGGCCTCCAGTTGGCCATCCCCTCCCAGGACATCGCAGGTCCCCTTGGCAGTATTGTCACTAGTCAGGTGGTGTGGGGAGGCACAGGCCTTGACCCCAGCAAGGTTCAAAATTCTTGCCAGCAGGTCTTTTGAGGGAAGCGACCGAAGGGGCCTGGCTTCCCTCTCCCCCCTAAGGGGGTTTGCCCTACCGAGCCGCTTGCACGAGGGGCGGTCGGCAATGGGCTGCCTGCTGGCTTTCTTGGCAGTCCCCTTAGAAAGCAAAGGAGGGACTGCCGCTGGAGATAGGGAGGTGCCCGAAAGCACCTCCAGAGAAGGGGGTGAGGGGGAGTCCCCTACACCCGTAGGCGTAGGAGAGGAGTAAGCCTCCTCTCCGGTTAAAGAATTATGGAGGGTCCCTTGCGCAAGCACAAGGGGGGGGACCTCCATTTTCTCGGTGGAGCTGCCCGAGGGCGGCTCCGTAGATGTTTTTGGGGAAGTTGGGGGTTGGGGTTTTTGTTTTTTTTCATACATGGGCATGGTGACCCTCTTTTGATTACGGGACGCAATAGCTCATCACCTCTCGCAGTTGCCCGCACTGCGAGAGGTGCTTACAAGCCCGGCAGAGCCAGGCGCCGCCATTCGGGACCACCCCTCCCGCCTGGTGGCCTGGCAGTCCTTTGGCATGGCGGCTCCACCTTGGACACGGCGTAAAAAATATAGGTTGTGAAGAGGAGAGGAAAAGGGATGTGAGGAAGATGTGGGTGGGGATGAAGCAGGTTGTTAAAAAAAAACCCATCCCGAACCGGAGCTGAGGGGTTAGGAAACAATGTCCCCTCCCCCCCTCAGCCCCGATCCGGGGTGGTTGGCTTGAGAAGAAGGTCAGCATTCTACCCTGTGAAATTAGAGGCTGACCAGAGAAAGTTGTGGGAGAGGTTGTATGAAAAGCGACGAGGTAGGGGAGAAATCGGGCTATCTGAAGGAAGGAAGAGAGGCTAAGCTGGGGCCGGACGGAGCGCTGGATCCCGTCAGCACGGCGGCCAGGATGGCAAATCGCCGCGCCCCTTACGGGGTAGTTAAGGAGAAAATCATTTTGACACCACTGCATATAAAACTAGGCCTAATGTTGCAATTTACCAAAGCACTGCAACATAACAAGCCATGTTTCCAGTACCTCAAAGCGATCTTCCCTAAAATAAGTGATTCCAAGATTAAAGAAGGCATATTCGTAGGCCCTCAGAGATTCGTCAACTTATAGCTAATGAAGACTTCGAGGCGACAATGGATGAAATTGAACTAACCGCCTGACAATCACTCAAAGACGGATGCAAAGGACTTCTGGGAGAGCTCCAAGGGGCCACGCGAGAGCGTATAGTGGAGAGCCTAATCAAGTGCTACCAGGATCCCAGATTCAATATGTCACTGAAGATAGACTTCCTTCATTCTCAACTGTCCTTCTTACCAGAGAATGAAGGAGATATGAGTGATGAACATGGAGAGAGGTTCCATCAAAATATAGCACAAAGGAAAACAGGTATAAGGGAAAATGGAGCACTGCTATGCTGGCTGACTTCTGCTGGAACCTGAGACATCTTACAAACGAAGAAGTAAATACTAAAATGTAGGTTAATACATTATATAATGCTATCATACATGCTGATTCATTATATATTCATGAATTAATTACAATGGACACATTTAATCGGACTTTAGGAGCAAAATACATTGATGGTATCGTGGAAATCTGTATCAATTGCATAATTATTAAATTGTCAATTTAAAAAAATATGTTACGTGATGGGAAATCTTTGTTATCAAATTCTAATTCAGCACACGCGATCTATGTTTTTCTCTTGACACTGAATTTGCTGTACAGTGTTATTAGAACTTATCTAAGTTCTTAAAATTCCAAAGGGATTCATTGATATCAGATCGGAGAGCTCGTTTCTGCTGGACGCGTTAAACAAAACGAAACGAGCCACATGCGAACAGGGTGCGCCGAGGTTTAAAAGCAAATTAAGGGAAACGCCAATTTATTTCCAAATGAGGTTGGTAACTAGTAGAATAATCGGGTGGTCCAAAAGTATTGTCACCCCCTACCGATAAGTAATAAGAACAATAGAGTAACAATATAATGATATCATACACATAAACTGACTTTAGTATATTCACTTCAATAGAGGAAAAATATAATATAAATTCTATCAATATTTGATATAGAAAATTAAAACAATATTTACAGGGGGTGACAAGACTTTCGGATCACCCTGTACTCGGCCCGAAGGAGGTTTTAACTTTCGATCCCCAAATCGGCTGAAGAACCTTCTGGATGACCATATTAATGGGGTTATATTTACCCGTCAGTGACCTAGATATTCTTATAACTAAAAACAATAGGACGTTTGCAAAAAAGGTTTGTGTATTAGGATGCAGAGATGAAATGAAAATCATACTCGAATTTCTTAGTAAAAAATAGATACTAAGCATAAAATTGAGGTAAAAATGATGGGATTCTAACCATGCATTCGAGGTTCATTTTATTTCTCGGTGAGGAATGGTTAACGTACGACCTGAACAACAGGTATCTAAGGGGTAAAACATGGCAATCGTGAAGTCAATCACGATCGAGAATTCATCCGGCGACTTACCATGCATGTTAGTTATATTGGCTCCTAAGTAAGGAGCAGGACAAACGTAGTGGTGCATTATGAAGTGTGAAATACTCTCTCAGACAAAGTCCTAAATGTTTATGTTTCCAAGGATGGTCGGTAAGATGAATTAGTAGTTTCAAATTTGAATAAAAGGATTAGAAAGGAGAAACGGGCATTTGAAATATCAAAGCCAACGAAAAATTAACGAATAATTGATTTTCTTACATCACCGATAAAAGGATTAACAACTCAAAAAACTCTCGCTATCAAACTAAGAGGCGAAAGTTGTGAATAGAGAGGCGAGGAGTTTGAAGAGAAAGGGTGGATAACCAGGTTTGAAAGACTAGATTTTGAATGAAGGATGGAACGAATTTTTACCGTTTTCACGGGGCTCCTGCAGACGTTCTGTCCATTGGACTTCAGCATACATTCTGATCTTGAAGGAATCATCTTCTAACAAATTGATTGAAAAACCTTCACCACGTACATTCCAGCGGGAAGGAGGAAGTTGAAATGAAGCCACATCTCAGCAGAATTACCCAGGGTAATTTCCCTATTCATGGGAAGCCGGGGAAGCTAAGTAATTCGCCCAAAATTAGGGTATTAAACCTTAGTGCAGCCCGCTTCAAAGTTTGAAAAACAATGTCATAAGCAGGTGGTCGAAAATGCGAGCTATTTTTTTTTTTTAACGATCAATCCTGGAAACTAGTCATAAGTCGCCGTAAAGGTAATACTTAGAATATTTTCAGGCTAGACTAAAATAAAACTACAAAAACAAGGAAAGGAAAAAAAAAGAACCATGACACAAAACCCCACAAAAGCAATACAAACTAAAAAATATAAAAGCTCTAGCATCAGAGAGAAGCCCACCTTCCCTCGGTGTCTGAGCAGTCACACACACCAAAATGTCAAGGTGGTGGATGCCAGCTTCCTCGAGAAAGTGAAGCAGTCCACAAGTCTGTGTGAAAGGAACGAGTCGTGAGTACAAGGGACAAGCGAGAACTTGCCACGAATCATTATTACTTGCTTCCATACCTAAATAAGAAGAGTCTTCCGGTTAAGTGAAAACACATGCCCACCAAAAGAGCGGCTGGCGTTTTTCAAAACATACAGAACCTTAATCCTTGTTCGACGAAATTCACCGACGGTGAAATTGTTCGGGCGGCGCTTCTAGCTTATGTAGGCATATCGCTTCTCTCTCTGGGCCATCTCACAGTCGGCAAACCAATAAAGAAGCAGATGTACACCCCAAATCAGGGTGTGTATCTGGAGAGCAAGGGGTCAGATCAAGACAAGAAAATTGAACGGCTGTCGTAAACTCATCCACATTCAGGACACTTATTTGCAACTCGTCATTCAGGACGACAAGGACCTATCCTTGGGGTTGAACAAGTAGTCCTCCATGAGGGAGTCTCTAACGTTAATATCCCATAAAATAAAGGGTTTCGGTAACCCTGCAACGACGTGGCGAAGTCTTCCGCCTCAAAGTCGGCTCACGGTAGAATTTACGCAGAAGTAAAAGTGTACATCCTTTCCAGGCGTAGCTGAACTACCACTGCGTGAAAGGAGAGATGCCAGATCTAAATCGGGCATCCTCCTGCCAGACCCAAATTTTGTGGTGGTTGGGTCGCAAAAAGCCTTACGCCCGGGAAGGGAGGGGAGGGGCAGGCCCGGACCATGTTCTTCTAAAGAAAACCAACTGGGAACTGGATAAGACAAACCTCCACAGCTCCTCCTAGTTAACCTCAAGTCCATGACAATTCCAGTGAAGGAAATTGTCATCTTGGGCTAGCTGGTACGAGATGCGGGGGTCCCTCTACGAAGTGGAGACTCTCACGGCAATAGAAGTAGACTGCCTATAGCAGAACTCGGGCATCTGTTTGCCGTAGAAGGTACTGAAGTCACTGTTGCCTTCGATGACTAACTGAGATAGGTTGGGCTCGCCATGCGAATCTTTTCCTCCCTTCGATTAGGAAACTTTGGCGGGTGGGGCAGCTTCGAAGCCGGAGGTACCTCAACTTCCGGGTCTCTCGCCTCCGAATTGGCTCGGCTCGCCTAATCTTAGATAGAGGTGTGGGAGCTGAGGCTCCCTGACTGCTCTCCTTTTGTGGCACTAATTTAAACCCACCAAAGAAGCTATTACCATCATCTTCAGGGGTTTTGCGTCCTTCAGGATCAACACCTCTGTGAAGCTGCTTCGCCTTAGAGGAAGAAAGGTGTGCGGAGGGGGGTAGCCGAGGCGAGGAGTGAAGTTGTTGAACCACCAGATCTATCAATGGAGCAGAGGAAGGGTTGGGGCCGCAATAGGGTTCTGGATGGCGCAAAAGATGTCGCATGCCTATACCAGGAGGGGTAAGGATCAATTCCTTGGCCCTTCTAAAGAAGAGTCAGTCTGCAGCCTGAAAGAACAGGAACTCCTCGAAAAGATACGAATTATATCGAAGGCCCAGCACACCACGTACCTAATACTGCCTTCAGCTAGCAGGCTTTCGGCTCTCGCAACAGTAGAGACTTCGCGGTATACACTGCCATTCGACTAAGTTGTGGTTAGAAGAAAAAGCGACAAGAAGCCAGAAACTCTATGGATAGAAGAACATGGTTAGAAGTTGGTGGGCAAGTATGTAATAAAAGGAAGTATAGATAGACGAACTCAATAAAGAGTAGGTTTTGTGATCACCTATAATTATCATACCATTGCGCTAGATGATCCCAGGATGGCATACAGTCCACCAAGCCAACATATCTAGCGAACCGAACTCTATCCAGATGAAAAAAGTTTTTCCTGGTACCAGGTTTGGGTAGACAAAGGGTTGAGGGGATAGTCGTCAAAACGAAAATAATAAAAAAATATGCTAAATAAATAAAGTAGAGCTGAGAGGGAGCGAGGGACAAGCGCACCAACAACTTTTCCAGGCCCCGCCAGAGGTTCAATTCAACCCAATGACAACGGGGCTTCCCTAATCTATACTAAGGCCAGGAGGATGTGCAGCTCTTCTAGATACCAAGTGTAAGAGACTAAATAGGTTACCTCTCAGTGGGGCAGTTAACCTGGAATCCACTGCTATTCTATTGAATTAAAATGCCCTTCAAGCCTAACACGAAGGAAATGCATAAGCAACATATAAATAAAAGAACCTCAATGGAATGGCCGTAAACCTCTTCGACACATATCACTCAGAACGGTTGGCGATAAAGACCGCGAAGGCGCTGCCGCATTCGATAGCTCATCGGATGGTGCTTGACTCCGCATCCCAGTCTTCCTTTACTCTACTCCTCGTCAATTGGAACATTTTTCAGAGTAACCCGTCCAGTTTCGGACAAATGCCAGTCAACTTCAGTTTCCTTGTTGATGCCGTCCGAAAGAAGGCTGTCTTAGGAGGCCTCGGGGATGGTCTCACGACCATCTTTTGAGGACTTGCTTCCTGTGAGTCTGACTCGATGGAGGCGTGCGGTCGCTTCGCCTTTTTCAGGGAAAGGGGGGATCATGTGTTGGAAGAGCTGGGCCCTAGTTTCAGACGGGGAGGCGCGAGCCAGAAATGCTTCAGGCTCTACCATTGTGGCACCCGGGAGATGAGATATGCAAAGAAAGGTTCCTAATGGGCGCGTTGGCTGCCGTGATCGTAATCCTCCCGGCGCGGCCAAGAACAGAGAATGGTTCTTTTTTAACCTGAGAGGCGTAGAAGTCCCAGATCACACAGAGCGTGACATTAGCAATTTCTTGGCATCTCTGAGAGAGATTCGTTCCTGAGCATGATCGGTCAAGATCTTATTGAAAAAATAACCATATTGGTTCAAGGAAGCAGGGAGTCACGCCGCAATTCACACACTTGGCCTTGCATAATACAGATTTATTATGAAGTTCACGCAGATTTCGGGTTAACCCGACATAGCATGTCAGCATGTTCGATTCCTTTGGCCGAAGTGGTGGCAATGGCACGAATGCCTTGACGTAGAAGCGATACCAACCAGCTCGCACCATCTCAGGGAACGAGTCAAGTTCAAACGTAAGGAAGAGTGTAGGGGTGGGTATCGAGCCCCACCCTCTTTCCTTATCACACTCTTGACTTTGACCGCCTCTTGGTCAGTCAGTTCATATGCGATGTTTTACAACGAGTAAACAACGAGTTTCCTTGAATAGACTGCCTTCCACGAAGGTCATAGTAGAGGTGAGATGTTGCCTACACAGGCAACCATTGAGAGTTTAAAGATCAATCAACGTGGACGCATTTGCAGGGTCCTCCACATTCACCAGTAGGGCCCCGCACCCAAAACTAGAGACCTATGACTCTTTATCTTGTATCTAGCTAATGCCTGGCGTTAATGGAACATGTGTTCTTTGGACAACATGTTCCCATCAATGGAAAGGATCAAAAATATTTTGAAGCTGTCGGGCTCAAAGACGCCTGGCAGTCTCTCGAGGAGCAGCCCCAACGTCATCAAGGCTCTGCTCAACTTAATGTTTCTCACCCTTTTGGGACTTAACCTCCCCACCCGAAGGTGTCATCTGCTGACTAGGCAGGATACCCTTCCGTCTCCGTAAGGAGAGGAACCCCTATTATGCTTGATCTTCTTTTTATTTTTCGTTCTTGAGGAGGGTGGGGGAGTGCATTCCCTTCTCTACCTGAAGAGAGGGTGCCCCAAGGTCGGATAAGCCATCCTCAGCCATATTTTTCTATGGGATAGACAAGTAATAGGCCGTCTTGGGGGATACATCAGAGGGAGGAGTGCCATCCTCTGTTTTCGAGTCCTCGTGGGCCGGTGACACCTAGGAGGACATTGCCCTCGAGTATTGTCAGTTGGGCCAGGAGGAAATGGTCATCCTCCAGGTACCAGGTGCAACCGTCTAAACAGGGTACAAACTGCCGGGAGTTCGTTGGTTATATATAGTGTAGTTTGTGGAAAATGTGGTAGTCGACATGCCACTACAGGTTTAGGAAGACAAAGATCACATTAGTAAATTCGGCAACCCTAATACTGAAGCTTAGAACCATAAGTACGAACTTAGACACCCTTCTTTGTGGAGTTAACTTATCAGACAAATAAGTGTAATCTATCGGGGTCATGTCACAAGGAGTTATAAGGAAAGAAGGAAACCCTCAGGACCTTAGGGCCCACTGGAGGAAGTTTCCGCAAGTTTGAGTACCCCTTTCATAAATGTCATTGTTATTATCGTTAGTCTTCATACCACCACGCGCTAGAGCAAAATTGAATATATAATTTTGTATTCAAACATATTTATACTAATACTTCCCACGACGTTCAATGGGGAGGACAGTGGTGCAAAAATTATCGAGTCATCGCCTCAGGAAACAAGCAAATAGCCTGGAAGAAGTATTATTAGGTTCCAATGAGCAACTTGACCACAGCTCTGGTTCAACCCGTTGAAGACTTGCGACTCTTGAAAAGGAGTCTAAATTCTAAATTCATTTTAACGAATTATACATTATAAGCGTCTCGAATCACGCTCAAAACCACCAACTAAAACCAGAAAGGTTAACCTCGTTGTGGGTCAGGCCGCATCACGCAATTAAGACGACCTGCTTCAAATTTCACACTTTAAATTTAGCCTAAGCTCAGACTCGTAAATTTCAAATTTTAACGGCGGCATTTTGAAAAATAACCCTTCTTTCATTGACCATAAAATCCCCCCTTATGAGATCATTGCAAAAAATGACATCAATCTATATTTAAAAATGGGGAAGGGCGGGAGGTTGGGGGCTCCGTTATCAAGCAGGTTTACGGCTAAATTGGATATAGCGTTCCACTCCCCTGGTTAATTGGCAGACGACGTCATTTCAAATAGATTCTGAAACTGATGGGAGCTCCAATTGAAACTGATTAAAGGAAGGAATTGGGATTAACCAACGAGAGGAAAATGACGGGATGGTGATTACCTGAGGTGCAATAAAGACCCAGAGTCATGGGACCAATAGGGCCAATCGGAAGACCCGCTTTGTGGTGCCAAGAACACACAGGGACTCACAAGTACGAACTTTGGTAATCGATGTCTATTCTCAAAAATTAGGATGGCCAACTCGAAAAGACCGGGTTCTCTACAAATATACAAATATACAATATACAAATACTACAGGTGCCAATATAGCAAGAATTCTTACATTGCCCACGCGCCTAAAACACAAGGTAACACCACTTTCACCCTTCCTAAATTAACTATTTATCAACTTCAACCCGTTTACCATAAATTGGGGTCGGCGCGCATCAAAGCCAATACAAACTACCTACCACACCACCTTTTATGCCCTATTAAACACCAGACTACTCAATATGATCCTTTCGCTTCTCAGTCAGCCTTTTCTCTCTCAAACACTCATTCATACATTCAACCCACTTTCGTTTTACACGCTCTTCCACATCTCCTCGCACCCTGACCCTTATTCTCGTATATTCACGTCACAATTCGATTTCCATTCTTATTACATGGCCATACATTTCCAGTCTCTACTTCATTCATACCCTCCTTTACAGACTAAATCCTCTTACCCAGATGTTTCTCACTCTATCCTACCTCCCATAAACCCATCACCCCTCTCAAGTGCCCATTCACACTCCCCTCACTCGAGATATTTCCTTCTTCCATACCATACTCTTACTCCCATACACCAAGTTTGGCAGTAACATACTCTCATGCAGATAGAACAGATGATAAAGTATCAGGTGATTTCATAAGTAATGTCCGAAAACCGATTTGAATAGGTTTGTCTGGACTCAAAGTTGTGCTTCTAGGGCTGCAAAATTATCCACCAACTGAAATCCTACCATTTCACCATGGAATGTTGTCTAAACTTGGAAAGAGTAGATACATTTGCATTATTCTGTCCGTACTTTCTTTAACACTTCTCGTCATTTCTGGAACCATTGGTGACTAGAAATGAACAATGGATATTCTGCAAGAATGAAAAATAGTGCACAGAATTGTTTAGCGGTAGCGACGTAGCTAAAGCACAACTTAAAGGAACATCGATCTTAATGAAAGTTACGATGTTTGGTATGATTCTGTTGTAGGATCCGCTTTGAATTGCTGCCAGTAAATCGATTACCTCAGACATTTATGGTCAGTTCTTACAATGTTGAAATACTGCTCTTAAGAAAATATGACTTTTCTGATTAGTAACAGGCGCGTTCTGTTCCATCTTGACACTGCATGGCCAGATCTAGCAAAGATCACATGTGTGTTGAAGGACCTCGGCTCGGAAAAACTCCCACACCGTTCTTTTTTGTGATTCTCACCTATTCCAGAGTTTACACATGAAAGTTTATGACTAAACTTTACAACATAGGAAGAGGTGAAAACTAACCTCTTTATATTCCTTTCCATAACTTCTTAGCACCTGACATACTGCTTCTCTATCCACATTATAATAAGTTTTTTCCAGATCAATGGACCCAGTATGGGGTGTACTTAAACAACTACTTTTTTTTCAGGTAGCTCTCTTAAAGCAAGCACTTGATCCACACCACACCCAAGCTGCTTTAAAAAGCCCTGTTAATCTCTTATAAATCACGCATCACAGTCATCCTTCTTGTGCACCCAATCAGATTTTGGTTCCAAATAAACTTTACCTAAAGCACTCAGACCTATCTATCATCTGTAGCTCGTGCAATCACCTTTCTCCAATTTTATCCGTATACGACGACACTATTACCGTGCTCTTATTCCCAATTCACTCTTCCACGTTCAAATACCTTATAACAGCAAAAATACCTATTGCAACACAATGACCACCACCTTTGACCATCTACTCCAGCTACCTTCCCATTTTTCGCACCTTTTACAGCACTAAAACTTTTTCTTACGTGTTTATCTCTTCCATATTCCTATACTACACCCGATTTACACCCCAAAATTAAATCATATTTAAATTTTTCATACCAACATTATACAAGTGCTCACAAGTATTATGCCTTATTTATTTATTTATAAGAACAAAAACTAACTCTAGGGGCAATGGTGTTTCCCCCTAGCTTGGGATCTATCCGAAAAGGAGATAAGAACATAAAAGGAGTCTGCAAAAGGTTAATCCATAGCCTATACGAGGCAGCTCCGATGCCAGATGAATAAAATAACTCCAAGGATTTTGTTTTAGATAATGATAATAATCCAACTTAATAAGTCCAGCTATATCGTTAATTAATGTATTTTTAAATATATTTTGTTGCTACTATTATTAATATACTAATATTATGGCGCCAAATTCATTCAGCGCTGAAAAATGCGAAAATATGAATATAAAATGAACAAATGTGGGAAAGGAGATCACAAAGGACCAAAATTGGTTTGATTTAGTAACTCAAGTCTATGTGCATGTGTACGTATAACGTGTACACATATACACGTATGGGTGCTTATACCACTACGGTACGAGCATTGTATCAAATTCCTTTTTAACCCTCCCCCGTTGGGGCGAGGATGCTCAGGAGGAGATGACGTCACTCATTGGAACGTGAAGTGGAGGTAGTTTCATTGATAAGAGTCTGTGACGCCATCGGGTAAGAGCGCGCTATCAGGAAATTCTATCGTTATCCCTGACTAGGAAGGGGTGGGTGGGTGGAGGAGCTAATTCGGGAGGAGGAGTAGCATCCAACTGAAGTATAAGCACTAACTGGAAAATGTAGAAGATTGGAAACACGAACTGTAGACATATTTATTCACTTATGTTTAGAGCACGATGTAATATTAGATAATGCTCAGACCAAAACGAAATTTAAAACATTATATGCTACATGGTGATGGAAATAATATTCACTGTTCCACCTTTTTAAGTCGATGACACGACGAGGTCTCAGTATGACCCGAACGCAAGCGTGCGCAGGGTTTTAGCTGATATTTCCTGCCAGCATTTTTACCGTTTGCTCCTCAGAAATTCAACACTGATGAAATTTGGTACAAGCTTTTTGCTCAAGCATCGACTACACTCCAAAGTCCATGGAGCTCACATATGGCGAACAGAGAGGCGAAATATTCATTTTACAAAAACCCTTCAAATTTACCTGCCACCAGTCTTGAACTTATTCTCGTTTTTTTTTTGTGTGCGTGAAGTTGCTTCATCTTGCTGAAGGGTAAGTACAACCGGAATTTTCTATGGTATCATTCACCCAGGGGATGAGTTCATCCTTCAACATCCCCAAATAAATAATGAAGATGATAGGTGTTTTTTTCTCCCCCCCCCCTACACACACCATCACCGAAGTGCCTTCTGTCTCCTGAAGGATGTATGCTGTTTAAACAGAATCTCATTTTTATTTTGTGCCCAAACACGATTATACTATGTGTAGTGGGTGTCCTGGAGAGTGAACAACTGCTCACCTGTCTGCAAAACTGGAAGCTGCGAGCCATCAATGAGCCGTTGGGGGAGCAGCTTTGCTTTTTAGACTATTCATTTTGGTGGCGTTGGAAAGATGTCCTTTAGCTCTCTTGGATGGAAGAAGTTTCGGACAATCTTTCAACAATTTTTGCATGGTTACATGGCTCACTTTGGCATCCAAAGCAAGTTGTCTGGCTCTCCTTAGATTTTGTTCATGGAGATGATAAGAGTTGGGCTTCTCACTGATCGAGGAAGAGTGGTTTTCACTGTTGGAAGATAACTGCGTGTCGCTTTAAGCCGTTTGATAGGTTTAAAAAAACAAAAAACATCTGCTGACATTGAAGTTCAACAGTTTAAAATATCGCCCGTTCTCTTATCGCTTCTATGCAGCTAGACCACTGCTTCACATTTTCTATTCGTATTTGTTAAAAAACAGGGTTTTTTTATAAATTTACACTTTAATTCACAAAATTTAAGAGAGCCTTAAAGAACCTGCAATTAGGATTAATTAGGTGTGGACAGTTGCGGGTGCTTAGTTAACAAAAATGGAACAATATCTGTCAAGATATCATCACAGATTTTGACTCCAGCATGCCAAAACGAATTAAAGCAGTCCTGAAGATCAAGAGACAGTCAATTGCGTGCAGCAATTGTTGTATTTATTAATAAAATAGATTTAAATCTAATTTTTTTAATATATTTTGCCTTCAAATTATGATAAAATAATTGAAAATAAAATTCAGCGTTTGATTACTTCTATTAATTTTCTTTTAGGAAAAAAATAGTACTCTCAAAACTTTTGCCCAATATATATATATATATATATATATATATATATATATATATATATATATATATATATATATATATATATATATATATATATATATATACATATATATATATATATATTAGTGATGGAGTCGTTCCTTGGGAACCTTATTCGTAGCAGGAATATGAAGACATATGCGATGGTTTGGAACATTTAATTTTCCGGACGTTTCGGTCATTGACGATGACCATCATCAGCGAATTCTAAATACAAAAAATTATTTTTATAAGAATAACTAAACACAGCAATAAAAACATTACAGGAGTCAAAAAATGATAACCAAAAGCAAGAAGTTAAAATGAAATATATAATCTTAAACAGTTGAAAGCAAATTGGTGAACATCTATTAATAAGAAATTGATGTAATATTTTAAAAAATGACTAAATTAAATAATAATCCCACGAGTTTAAAATATGCATAATAAACATGACTTAAATGACTATAGAAATACAAAAATTATAAACTATAGCAATAAAGTCGAAAGCAAGGCATGAAGAAATCGATTAATAAGACAGAAAAAAAGAGAAGATTAAATAATCCCATGAGCAGCAAATATGAATAATAAACAGGAATCAAGCGGAATACAAAAAATTCACTGTAAACCACAGCAAGAGAGAATTATAAGGGCAGGGCGAACAATCGAAAATAAGTTAGATCAGGGGGAATGTAATCGAAGCGGATATTAATAAATGGAGCGAAGCAAGTAATTCAATTAAGTTAAATTTCAAGTGATTGAACATTAAATAATACGAGTAGACTAAGGCACGAAAGTTTAAATAGGAAATAATCAATAGTGGAGGGGTCAAAAGGACGACTAAAACATTAAATTAAGGAAAAGTCAATAATAAACCAGATCGTTTAGATATTAATGGGACAAACTAAAATAGAAATAAAAATTTCTCTGAACGAGTACTAACCTTATAACGGTGAAGCTGGGAGTAACAACTGATAGTACGGACAAAATTAGGCAAAAAGAAAACTATTAAGGGGGAGTGGTTGGTTGTACATTTGTCTATATAGTGAATAATTTAAGGGATGATGAATAATCAGAGTTCCAGGTTAATTTGTTTGATGTAAAGAGATTCAAGAATTTTTAAACTTGCTTTCGATTATCATTTTTTGACTCCTGTAATGTTTTTATTTCTGTGTTTAGTTATTCTTATAGAAATAATTTTTTGTATTTAGAATTCGCTGATGATGGTCATCGTCAATGACTGTGAAACGTCCGGAAAATTAAATGTTCAAAACCATCGCATATGTCTTCATATTCCTGCTACATATATATATATATATATATATATATATATATATATATATATATATATATATATATATATATATATATATATATATATATATATATATATATATATATACATATATATATATATACATATATATATATACATATATATATATATATACATATATATATACATATATATATATATATACATATATATATATACATATATATATATACATATATATATATATATATATATATATATATATATATATATATATATATATATATATATATTATATAATTTCGCATAAGACATGTATAAAAGTAGGTAGCGGACGTAATGGATACCGCAGACTTATATGTGCACCGATAATTTAACAATAAGACAGAAATATAGTTTTAATATAAAAATACTCCACATCATTTATACATGAATCCAGTCGTCTTGGTTTGATGGCGTTTCACGTATTTACACAATATTTCTAGCCTCAAATGGCTTATTTTTTATATCTAGCACTGTTTTTCTCCATTTCTAAGTTAAGGGTGAAAATAAAGCAACCCTGCAAAACACATCTGATCTTTACACACAGACGCACATAATAACAGCCATTAAATAACAACAGCGGCGGGCGCAACAAACATTAGCCAGAGACCGATATTAGTGTCGCCTGTACTGTACTCTTGACAAGAGATGCTAGTTAGTCTTTTACATCTACCAGGCTCGTTCGTATTAGCTCGAGTTGATGGATAATTGTTCGTTCCTTTTAGAATATTGTAGAATGGAAACCTTCCATAAATTCGAATTTTTATCCTAATCTCTATAGAAATCTATTGTTTAAAGAAAAAAATGAATTTTAATTACTTTTTAATTATTTATTATAACTTGTTCCTCAATAAAATTATATTGGCACGAACGAACGGGGTAAAAAACAAATAAGAAATTGATAAAAATGCAAAGAGTTGGAAAGACCCGCGTTTTAAAACAGTCTTAAGATCCTGTCGAGCCAGACTCCCGAACCCGTCGCGCGGGCAGATAAATAATGAGAATCCTCTCTATTTTTAAGTCTCGTAATCTGTTGAGCATCACGCGGAAATTGTTTAGCGGGGAACGTCTCTGACGTTCAAACTACGCACATACTCTTCTTCTTTTCGGAATTCATGAAAAAAAGGGAATCCAAGGAGGATATGTTTAATCATTACGGAACGCAGGGTTTAGTATGACTTCATTATAAACGATCAATATCAAAAAACACACACACACACACACAGCCCTCAGGGGTGTGGGATTTCGTTCCTGTTTTGTTCCTCAAGGCCAGAAAAGAGCTAACTCACAGCCATTTCCCCACCTAAACATCTATCAACAGCAGTTAACCCATTACTTTTTAATTTAAGCCCCTTTTGCATGATGTAAACAATAATCAAGTGGGACAAAGCAATGAACAGTTATGTCAAAGCAATGAACAGGAGGGCCAACGCAATGAACAGGTTGGTCAAACAATGCACAGGTGGATCAAAGCAATGCACATGTGGATCAAAGAATGCACAGGTGGGTCAAAGCAATGTACAGGTGGGTCAAAGAAATGCACAGGTGGGTCAAAGCAATGAACAGGTGGGTCAAAGCAATGCGCAGGTGGGCCAAAGCAATGAACAGGTGGGTCAATGCAATAAAGAGGTGAGTTAAAGGAATTAACAGGTGGGCCAAAACGATGAACAGGTGGGTCAAAGCGATGAACAGGTAGGTCCATGCAATGCACAGGTGGGCCAAAGCAATGCAAAGGTGGGCCAAAGCAATGAACAGGTGGGTCAAACAATGCACAGGTGGATCAAAGAAATGCACAGGTGGATCAAAGCAATGCACAGGTGGATCAAAGCAATGCACAGGTGGGTCAAAGCAATGCAAAGGTGGGCCAAAGCAATGAACAGGTGCGTCAAACAATGCACAGGTGGATCAAAGCAATGCACAGGTGGATCAAAGCAATGCACAGGTGGGTCAAAACGATGAACAGGTGGGTCAAAGCGATGAACAAGTGGGTCCATGCAATGCACAGGTGGGCCAAAGCAATGCACAGGTGGGTCAAAGCAATAAAGAGGTGGGTTAAAGCAATGAACAGGTGTGTCAAAGCAATTAACAAGTGAAATCCAAACTAATGGACTCGGCTTCGACCAACAGTGACCGATAAATGAATTCGATTTGAATCAATTAACATTTATGGGTCTCTTCCCTGATCGTTATTTTTTTAGGTGCCTTGTGTTTTTCCTGCTAATTAGGCTAGTTTAAGTTTATTTAAGCCATGAACCATAGCCAGGTAGTCTAAGCTTTGTCTTACCTAAATAACAGCTAAAAGACGACACCTAAAGAAATAACAATCAGGGAAGAGACCTTAAAATTTACTTGATTCTTTGATTTTACAAATTTGAAACATAAACTAATCCTCGTCATGTAAATGAATAATGAGAATTACGTGAATCATGCATAGCTGTATCTACTTTTATCCATCGTGCACATACATACCCACACAAAACTCGTTTATTAAAAAGAAGTAACCATAGGAGGCATTTTCACAGGAATATTTTTGGGGAGTAGGTCAACGTAATAGTGGTGGAGATTGGGAGTGTGAAAAGTCTTTAAGGTACATAACTAAAAGGAGAAACTAATTAGGGCGGTAGGAAATCGGACTCGTGCGTTCGACACGCCTAAGCCGAGCGAGAGAACTCTTTCTAAGGAAGATGTTCTCGTTAGTTGTGGTCTTTTATTTCTAATTAAATATCTGTATACCAATTGCCTTCAAGGGTAGGCACTGTTCTCAAGGCTAACGTGGTTTGGGGGAGCTGCCTGACAGACGGTTTTGGCACCCACTAGAAGGTAATGAAAGTCTCCTGATGCAAATTTAGGGCAATTTAATGACCCGAATACAACGCAAGGCAGTTCCGATCCTTCATCAAAATTGCTTAAATTTACACTAGAAATATGGGAAAGAAAATGACCCATAGATCATTTAAGAGGTTCTCAGAGGGATTTTTTTGTCAAGATCTAGCGAGGCTACGAGAACTTGCATGAGCATATGTCACAACAGAGGGAATATCGAGCCTTTTAACTGGGCTAAATGAAAATTATAAAAAAAACAAAAAAAACAAGACTAGAAAAAAAACTCCTCCTCCCCCCAAAAAATTAAGAAGAAAAGGTCAAGACCAGGCAACCAAGAAAAGGTCTAGTTAAGCAAAATGGAGCACTGACTCTTCCAAAGAGTCAGATAGTCCACAAGTATGTGTACACAAACCCCCCTCAAGTACAAGGCATAAGCGGTAGCCACCAATACCGGGACATATAACGAACGTGAATATTCCCTAAAATGGGACATTTAATAAGATTATGCCGAACAGTATGGTTGACAATGCAGTAGTCGCCTTGAGGTGAAGGGAAATGCCGCAATTAAAGATGGTGCATCCTGTGAGTCTGCCCAATCTGAAGACGAGTGGCATTTGGGGATACGTCCACAGAAGAAGTCAGGACGCGATGGCACGCAACTTTAAAGTTCCCTTCGGCCGTCTCCCATGAACTTTTCTAGGCAGCACGGAGGGCTGAACTGATTTCTGTCATGGAGTCAGTATGAGGGGGAGAGAAGCGATGTTTTTGTCGCAGAGTTATTGCGGACTCTTCGGCGCCATCCGTATAAACTAGCACGGATCCAGCGTAACAGGAAGTGTGCTCAAAAATGGACAAACGCAATACTCAGGACGTTGTAGGAAGCTTTGGGAGCGGAAGCGTAACTAAAAATAGTCGAATGTGGCAGGAGAGCGTCCTAAGCAGAAGCAGAGGCGCTACCGGCCCGATAGCACGATGAAGGAGTTTCTTATCCCTAACCCAAAGGGCCTAGGGTATGACTGGCGACTCTCGGCGGCATAGACACCAAAGAGATGGGATGCAGATGCAGTGAGAGCCGTTGGCAACTGAGTGAAGTGCCTGGTCTTTTTGTACAAGCTCAGAGCGAGGGGCATCTCCACAGCATCAACAAGTAGTAGGCGCTCAATGGGGACCAGCGGAAGGCACCGATCGCCAGGCAGAGATCGGAGTGGTGGATCTAGTTCACCTTCCACAATACACCCTGAGGCTGTGAAGACATAAAAATTGCATCCGTAGTCAAGGTTCGAACGAACAAACAGGTGGCGAACATCACGGAACGAAGAATATTGCTGCCGCGGGTTGTTTTTTTAAGAGCTCATCTGGCTACTGCCTACTTGGGCATTAGTCGCCGTATTAAAACTTGCCTAGTACTAAGCTAGCTTAAAATCGAATTCAATAACACACAGAAAAACCCCAAAACAACACAAACAACATCAAAAATTAAAAAAAGGGAAAAGGAAACGAGTAGTAAGCAAGCTCCTACGTCGGGGAAGGGCCCCCCGGCGCAGGAGCGTGCGACCTATTAAGGGAAAAATAAACAAACACCTGGTTAAATAATAGGGAGAAGGCCGGCCTAGCAAAAAAAGTCGACAAGTCTACCGGTCAATGTGCACGCACTCGTCCCGAGTACAAGAGACAGGCGGTAGCGACCCCGCCCATCCCGGTACAGGGATAGGCAACGTGCGCGAAGATCACCCAGAATGGGACATTCGAAAAGAATGTGTCGAACACTCTAAGGGACGACGCAGTCGTGACAATTTGGGGCAGGCGAGCGCTCAATCAAATAGCGATGCGTCACACGAGTGTGTCCGATTAGGAGACGACAAAAAACGACCTGAAGCCTTTGCGGCATTGGGGGATAGGTCCATGGGAACAGTTGCGGCGCAATGTCACGTAACTTTAAGTTCGCTTTGGCCGTATCCCATTTAGTTTGCCAAGCAACCCGAAGAACTGCCTGTATTCCTGCCATGTAGTCGGTGTGAGGAAGAGCGAAACGCTGGTCCAGTCGCAGAGTCCTCGCAGACTCTTTGCCCCCTCATCGGCGCGCTCATTCCCCGCAATTCTTACATGTCCAGGAACCCAGCAGAAGATAATCTCGACATCCGCGACGCGCGCCAAAACTGTGGCGTCACGGATATCGAGAACCAGGGAATACGGAGATTCCAATGCCCCGAGAGCACTCAGGGCGCTTTGTGAGTTGCTATAGATCACAATCCGGTCTCCAAACCGGGCACGTCGCGTAATCTCCCGTACCGAGTGGTGTATTGCCACTAGCTCGGACGTGAAGACAGACGCAGCGCCTGGTAGAGCCCCGCTGACTTCAAACAGAGGGGATGCGTCGTGAAAGCCGACGCCCTCTTCAGACTTGGAGCCATCCGTATACACTGGCACGGTTCCAGCTTGACACGAGATGTGCTCCAAAAAGGTCGAACGCAATACTCCAGGCGCAGTACAAGCTTTGGGAGCAGAGGCGTGGCGACAAATAGCCAAATGTGGTACCCTCCAGGGTGGCGTCCTGGGCAGAACCAGGGGCACCACCGGCCCGAGAGCTATATCTTGCTCTCGAAGGAGTTTCCTAGCCCTAAACCCAAAGGGCTTAAGGTATGACTGGCGTCTCTTAGCGGCAGGAGCCCTGTCGAAATCAGCTGCTGAAGCAGTGAGAACTGTTGGCAACTGAGGAAGGCGCCGGGCTCGCGCATAAAGGAGCGTGATGCACAGTACGCGGCGTAGAGCGAAGAGCATCTCCCCAGCATCGACCAACAAGCACTCAATGGGGAAGTGCGGAAGGCACCGGTCGCAAGGCGAAGGCCGGTGTGGTGGATCGAGTCCACCTTCCGCAATAAACGCTCGGCTGCGGATGCATAAAACTCGCATCCGCAGTCGAGCTTCGAACGAACAAAGGATCGATAAAAAAGTAAGGCAGTAGCTCTATCAGCGACCCAAGCGCTGAACATCACGGAGCGGAGAATATCCATGGCGCGGTTACAAGAAACCCTAAGGCTGGGAATATGTGCCTCCCAGGTCAGGCGTCGGTCAAATAAAAGACCAAGGAAACGGTACGATTCAACCACTTCCAGGCGCACACCATTAAGAATCAAATCTGGGTCGGGGTGGAGCCGTGGATGGCGGCAAAAGTGCACTACCTTAATCTTGGCCAAAGATTTATTTATTTATTTAAGAGGCTATCTGGCGACGGCCGACTTAGGCATAAGTCGCCGTAAACAAACAGCCTAGTTCTAGGCTACTTTAAAAAATTGAACAGAAAACAACAATAAAAAGAAATAACAATAAAAAAACAATAACAAAAACAACAATTAAACCTGGTTAAATGAGAAGGAGACTGCCGGCCTCCCCCCAAAAGTCAACAAGTCCACCAGTAAAAGTGCACGCACTCGTCCCGAGTACAAGGGACAGGCGGTAGCGACCCCACCCATCCCGGTACCGGGACAGGTATCGTGCGTGAAGATCACCCAGACTGGGACATTCGACAAGAATGTGCCGAACAGTCCAGGGAAATGCGCAGTTGTAGCAATGGGGCCAGGCGAAAGCTCCATCAAATAGCGATGCGTCAATCGAATTGTCCGATTCGGAGACAACAAAAAGCAACCTGAAGCCGCCGCGGCAATGGGGGATAGGTCCATGGGAACAGTCGCGGCGCAATGGCACGCAACTTTAAGTTCCCTTCGACCGTCTCCCATCTTCTTTGCCAAGCAGTCCGAAGAGCTGCCCGCATTCCTGCCATGTAGTCGGTGTGAGGAAGAGCGAAACGCTGGTCCGGTCGCAGAGTCCTCGCGGACTCTTTGGCGCCCTCATCGGCGCGCTCATTCCCCGAAATTCCTACATGTCCAGGAACCCAGCAGAAGATAATCTCGACATCCACCCGGCTCGCCAAAACCGTGCCGTCACGGATATTGCGAACCAGGAGATACGGAGATTCCAATGCCCCGAGAGCACTCAGGGCGTTTGTGAGTCACTATAGATCACAATCCAGTCTTCGAACCAGGCACGTCGCGTAATCTCTCGTACCGAGTGGTGTATTGCCACCAGCTCGGCCGTGAAGACAGACGCAGCGCCTGGTAGAGCCCCGCTGACTTCAAACAGAGGGAATACGGCGTGGAAGCCGACCCCCTCTTGGGACTTGGAGCCATCCATATATACTGGCACGGTTCCAGCGCGACACGATGGGTGCTCCAAAAAGGTCGAACGCAATACTCCCGGCGCCGTACAAGCTTTGGAAGAGGAGGTGTGGCAATAAATAGCCAAATGTGGTACCCTCAAGGGTGGCGTCCTGGTCAAAACCAGGGGCACCACCACCCCGAGAGCTATATCTACCTCTCGAAGGAGTTTCCTAACCCTAAACCTAAAAGGCTTAGGGTATGAATGGCGTCTATCGGTGGCATAGGCACCATCGAGATCAGCTGCGGATGCAGTGAGAGCTGTTGGTGACTGCTGGAGGCGCCGGGCTCGCGCGCACAGGCGGGTGATGCACTGCATGAGGCGCAGAGCGAGTGGCATCTCCCCAGCATCGACCAACAGGCTCTCAATGGGGGAAAAGTGCGAAAGGCACCGGTCGCAAGGTGAAGGCCGGTGTGGTGGATTGAATCCACCTTCCGCAATAAACGCTCGGCTGCGGATGCATAAAACTCGCATCCGTAGTCGAGCTTCGAACGAACAAAGGATCGATAAAAAAGTAGGGCAGTAGTCCTATCAGCGCCCCAAGCGCTGAACGTCACGGAACGGAGAATGTCTATGGCGCGGGTACAGGAGACCCTAAGGCTGCGAATATTAGCCTCCCAGGTGAGGCGTTGGTCGAATACAAGACCGAGGAAACGGTGCGACTCAACCACATCCAGGCGCACCCGATTAAGAAACAAATCTGGGTCGGGGTGAAGCGGTGGATGGCGGCAGAAGTGCACCACCTTAGTCTTGGCCAAAGAAAACCGAAACCTGTGCGCTTCGGCATAGCGAGAGCGCGGTTCAATGCCTGTTGGAGTCGACGCTCCAGAGTTGGCATCTGGGCCACGCCAAAAGAGATCGAAAGGTCGTCCACATAGAGCGTAGCGAGAAAATCTTCCGGCAGCACCGAGGGGATGCCTTTGATGATCAGGGCAAAGAGTGTGACTCTAAGGACACTTCCCTCCGGGACACCCTTTTCCTGCTTATTTGGACCGGAGAGGGCTCCCCCGACCGTACGCGGAATCGACGATGTCGCAAAAATTCCGATATAAACATTGGGAGGCGACCCCTCGCCCCCATCATGTGGAGTGTCTCCATGATACCGTATCGCCATGCGGTATCATAGGCCTTTTCCAGATCGAAAAAGACCGTGGGGTAGTGCTGTCTACAAAGGAAAGCCTCGCAGACGGCATTTTTTAGTCAGAGCAGAGCATCCGACGTGGAGTGGAACTTGCGGAAGCCGCACTGTGCGGAGGACAGGTTGCCTCCGCTGTCCAGGAAAAAAGCTAGTCTATCATTTACCAAATTCTCCATCAACTTGCACACGTAGGAGGTTAGAGAGATTGGGTTGAAACCGGACGGAGTAGAGTAAACTCTCCCCGTTTTGCGAAAGGCGAGCACAGTAGCGATTTGCCAGGAGTCTGGGAGAAGACCTTCCACCCAGATCCCGTTGAACAAATCTAACAGAAAGACCATGCCTCGCTCACCCAGCTGTCGAAGCATGGCGTACGGGACATCCTCCGGACTATGGGCGGTGTCCGCGCACGAAGCGAGAGCGGAACGCAACTCACTCACAGTAAACTTGTCGTTGTAGGGTTCTCCGCCTCTGGAGGTAAAGTCCAGCCGGTGGCCTTCGGCGACATCACGACAGGCATTGAATGCTGGCGGAGCAGCAACCCGGCTAGAGAATGCAGGAAAAAGCGGTCGCTAAGGATACCGCCACGGACGCGGGGTCCGAGATTGCAGTCCCATTCTCCTAGAGAACGGGAGGGAAGTCCTGCGAGAACTTGCACCGAATCCTTTTGACTCGCCTCCACACCTCAGCTAAAGGGGTCTTCCCGTTAAGTGAAGACACGTATGCCCGCCAAGAAGAGCGGCGGGCGTGCTTCGAAATATACCGGAACCTAGCCCTAGCCCAACAAAATTCAGCGACAGTGAAATCGTTCGGGCGGCGCTTATAGCGCATGTAGGCATAACGCTTCTGTTTGAGGGCCGTCTCACACTCGGCCGACCACCATGGAAGTGGTCGGCGTGCAAAACGGCCAGACGTCCTAGGAATAGTAGTCAGGCCCAGGGCGATGAGGTTGCCGGATAAGAACTCAACGGCCTCATCTACCGACCTAAACTCCTCGACTGAGATAGAGAATTCAGTAGTTCCTGAAATGCAGGCCACCGCACCCGCGCCAAGCACCACCGAGGTGGTCTCTCAGGCGGCAGTTGCCCTGAAAATGATATTGAATGGGAAAGTGATGACTACCATGGAGGTCATCGACCACCCCCCAATCAAAATCAGGCTGTGCATCCGAAGAGCACAAAGATAGGTCAAGGGAAGAAAATGAAGCGATTCTCGGACAGTCATGCGTAAACTCATCCATGTTTAAGGCACCCATCTCAAGCTCTTCGATCAGATCGGCGAGGACTTCTCCCCTGGGATTTATTGAGTAATCTCCCCAAAGAGGATGCCTGCCGTTCATATTTCCAAGAAAGGAAAGGGCCTCTCGGGAACCGTTCCACGAGGCGACGGAAGTCCCCTGCGTCAGTCAGCTGACGGTGGAATGTACGCAGAAATGATAGTATCCCTCCTTTCCAGGTGCAGCTGCACAGGCACCGCCTGAAAGGAGGTATCTAAAGTGAAAGGAAGAACGGAGACATCATGCTGGGTGTAAACCGCGCATCCCCCAGCCCGTCCATCTCCTAGTGGTCGGGTCGCAAAACCCTTATACCCCGGGAGGGTCGGCAGGGGGCATGCGCCCATGATAGCCTCCAGCAAAAAGATATCTACACCGGGGAACGGGACGAGACGAGCTTCCGTAGCTCCTCCCAGTTGGCCCGGACTCCGCGGCAATTCCATTAAAGGAATATCTCTTCAAGGCCCTCTTCGACGGGAAGACCCTCAAGGGAATGACCGTTCGATTTCTGAAGGCAAACCCCGGGCGCTGTTGGTCTGACAAAGCGCTGAAGGCGCTGTCGCCTTCGAGGACTTATTGGGGAAGGTTGGGCTCGCCATGCGAGTCTTTTCCTCCCTTCGCCTAGAAACTTTAGGCAGGCGTTGCGGCTTCGGAGGCGGGGGCCCTCTTTTCGAGGATCCACCGTCTCTGAGCGACTCAGCCCACCACTGGGCGTGGGCGAAGGAGCCGAAGCTCCTTTATTGTTGTCCTCCTTTCGGAGAACAGCTTTAGGAACCCCGGAAGATGGCCTGACGACCCACTTCAGGGGTGTTTCCTCCTGTGAGTCAACGACTCTGTGGAGGCGCGTGGCCGTTTCGCCTTATAGGAAACGCTCACGCTGGGGGGAGGGGGGGGGGGCTGGTTTTAGCCGGGGCTTGGTGTGAACCTTTTGTGCCGCCAGCTTTACCAGGGAAACGCCCGGGTTGAGTATAACCCGCAGAGAGCTCCGAATGGGCGCGGAAACAACCGTGCTCGTTGCACTGGATGGACCAGGAGAAGAAGGTGTCTTTCTCACCATTGAGGCATAAGACGTCCCAGGCAGAGCTGGGCGCGCCAGGACCAAGTCCTTAGCATCGCGGAATAAGAGTCGATCCTGGGCCTGAACGGCCATGATTTCTTTCCCCAGGAGATATGCACCACATTCCTTCGAAGAATCGGGGTGCCATCAGTAGAGCGAATAACGAGGAAGTGTTGAGGCCAGCGGGCTCGAAAATGCCAGGTAACTTCTGAATGACAAGCCCCGATTTTATCGAGGCTTCGCCCTGCGCTCTTTTCGTCTTATTCATTGTCGAGGGCTCCGCACCCGGGAGGGGGGGGGGTAGAGGGGCCGGATGTGCGGATCTTGGCTTTGTCGCTTACCGAAGTGGTAGCAGACCCATCCATCCCCGCAGCACCCGAGGATGGAGAGGAGCCCCGAGTCTTTTTCTTATTTTTTTTTTTCTTTGGGGAGAGGAGGGCGGGGAATGAACCCGTTTCTCCCATCCGCCGGCAGCAGCCCCCAGGCCAGATGGACCGGCCTCAGCCAGGTCCTTCTTCGAGATGGAGAAGCTCCTGGTAGTCACAGGGCACCGGTCGGAGGAGATCCCTTCCCTCCTTATACTGCCTTAGAAACCCGGGCCGTTTGAGGAAGACCTTGCATAAGTTCCAGTTGGCCACCCTCCCACCCCCGGACATCGCAGGTCCCGTTGGCAGCATTGTCACTAGTCACATGTGGTGAGGCACAGGCCTTGACCCCGGCAAGGTTCAATATTCTTGCCAGCAGGTCTTTTGAGGGAAGCGACCGAAGGGGCCTGGCTTCCCTCTCCCCCCTAAGGGGGTTTGCTCTACCGAGCCGCTTCACTGGGGAGCGGTCGGCAGTGGGCTGCCTGCTGGCTTTCTTGGCAGTCCCCTTGGAAAGAAAAGGGGGGACTGCGCCTGGAAACAGGGAGGTGCCCGAAAGCACCTCCAGAGAAGGGGGTGAGGGGAAGTCCCCTACACCCGTAGGCGAAGGAGAGGAGTAAGCCTCCGCTCCTGTTAGAGAAATTTGGAGGGTCCCCTGCGCAAGCACAGGAAAGGGACCTCCATTTTTTTCTGTGGAGTTGCCCGAGGGCAGCTCCGTCGATGGAACAGGGCAAATTAAAGGGATTTTTCTTTTGGACTCATCAGTGGCCATAATGACCCTCTTTTGATTACGGGATACAATAGCTCATCACTCCTCGCAGTAGCCCACTCTGCAAGTGGTGCGTACAGGCCTGGCAGATCCAGGTTCCGCCATTTATGGGCACCCCTCCCGCCTGGTGACCTGGCAGCCCTTCAGCATGGCGGCTCCACCTTGTGCACGGCGTAAAATTTATAGTGTCTGAAGAGAAAAGGAAAAGGGATGTGATGAAGGTATGGGTGGGGATGAAGCAGGTTGTTAAAAAACTACCATCCCGAACCGGAGCTCAGGGGTTAGGGAACATTGTCCCCTCCAACCCTTAGCCCGGATCTGGGACGGTTGGCTGAGAAGAAGGTCAGCATCTACCTACCCTGTGAAATTAGAGGCTGACCAGAGAAAGTTGTGGGAGAGGTATGAAAAGCGAGGAAACAGGGGGAAAACACAAGTGTTTTGAAGGAAGGAGGAGAGGCTAAGCTGGGGTCGGACGGAGTGCTGAATCCCGTCAGCACGGAGGCCAGGATGGCAAATCGCCGCATCCCTTACGGGGCTGCCGTGGGTACATGACATCCTAAGGCTAGGAATGTGAACCTCCTAGGTGAGGCTTCGGGCGAAAACAAGACGAAGAAAACGGTGTGAATTTACAACTTTCAGGAAAACCACGTTTAAAACAAGTCTGGTTCAGGGTGGAGCCGTGGATGGCGGCAGAAATCCATCACCTTAGTCTTAGCCACGTAAAACTAGAACCTTTTTGCTTCCGGATAGTGAAATGTGCAGTTCAATTCCTATTGGAGTCCATCTCCATAGTTAGTATCTGGGTTGCACCAAAATACAAAAATGCCCCACCCTAGTCTTGGCTACGAAGCTTGTGCGGTTCGGCATAGTGAGAGACGCGGTTCATTGCCTGTTGGAGTCAACGCTCCAGAGTTTGCCTTTGGGCCGTTCCAAAAGAGATTGAAGGTCGTCCACGTTGAGCGTAGCGAGATACTCAGGACAAAGAGTGTAATACTGAGGACACTTCCCTGCGGGACACCTCTTCCTACTTGCAAAAAATCAGATATACTCGTAAATATTGGTAGGTCACCCCTCGCCCCCATCGTGTGGAGAGTCTCCATGATTCCGAATCTCTATGCGGTATCATGCCTGATCTATATCGAAAAACACCGTGGCGTAGGGTTGTATACGAATGAATGCCTCGTTGACGGCATTTTCCAGTCGGAGCCCAGCATACGACGTGGAGTTCAACTTGCCGAAGCCTCACTATGCGGGACAGGTGGCTTCCGCTGTCCAGAAAAAAAGCTAATCTAACATTTACCAATTTCCCCATTAACTTGTACACACAGGAGGTAAGAGAGATTGGGCGGAAACCGGCGGGATTAGAGTGATCTCTCCCCGGTTTGCGAAAAGCGAGCTCAGGAGCGATTCACAAGGAGTCTGGGGAAAAAAAAACTCTTGGAAAGTAGGTCCTATGACCTCCCAATTACTTGAGAAGTTAAGAGAAAAGTTTTCATAGGATCAGAAATTCCAGACTGTGCTTTGCCAACCCGGCCCGCCATTCAGACGACATTGTTCTGGAGCTTCAGCCATAAAGGATGGTAGCAGCGTAGCCAACTAATATGTGTAAGGGAGGAATTTGAGCAGAGTCAAGGGCACAGTACATCCCGTAACTAATACTTCCCCTAGCTACCGTGTTTTTTTTCCTCGCAGCAGATAGGGAGAGACCTCACGTTATACACTACCACTCGACTAAGGCTCATAAGAGGACGAAAGTGCGCCGGGCAACCAGAACGTCTGTCGATACAAGAGCAGGTTTAGAAAGGGGTTGGAGGGTATGTAATAAAGAGAAGAAGATATACCCGAGTCCACTAACGAGTAGGGTGGGTGATCACCTATTATTATAATACCCTAGTGCTAGGTGATCTCAGGATGGCATGCATTATACTAGGCACTATGGCTACTGGACCGAACTCTGTTCAGCTGGAAACTGTCCTCCTGGTACAAAGTGCAGGTAGAAAAGGTTGAGGGGATGATGATGATGATAATCATAATGATAAATATTAATAATGGTCAGATTTGGGAAAATTCCTGCCCTCGAATTTTGTTGGCGCTTTGTTATAAATACCTCTATTTTAAAAAAATACGCCAATGCTATATAGATTATATCTAATTACGATGTTCTGACGAAAAATAGATTGGCCGCCATCTTGGGAGACACATTGCGAGTTGGAATCACATCATATATCATTTTGTAGTGAAACTTCTCTGAATTAAAATATGATATTGATATTTTATATTAAACAATTTTAAAGAAAATATGATTGATTTCAGTAGCATTCGGGGATGAGGTTTATATGTTTGAAGTCAAGCAACGCGGTAGAAAAACTAGAAGCTCAACGACAGCTGGCAATCGCCTTTGAATTCGGATGCTAGGCTTTCGAATTAGGAATATTACGAGTTTATTTAAAAATAGCGAGCTAAATCCCCCCCCCTCCATTTTGAAATTACCTTAAAAATTATATATAATATAATGCGATTGCAATATCCTAACAAATAAAAAGAATCATTTGGGGGGGAATTTGCCCAAGAAAAAATATTGTCTACATTAAAAAACAATTATTTTTAAACAAGCACACACACACACACACACACACACATATATATATATATATATATATATCCCCAAATTCAAGGGCAGACATTTTCCGAAAATTGACCGTAATAATTAATAATAAAATTATATTAAATAGTAATCATAAAAATAATAAATAATGCTTACTACTAAATAATAATAATAATAAGAATGATAACAATAATCATCCTAACAATAATATTGATAATAAAGAGGTAAAGTAGTGCTGAGAGAGGCTTCCGTAATTTGCACTCAGTCGGGAGAATGTGCAGCTCCTCCACGTACCCAAGTGAACAGGCTACAAAAGGTACCATCTGCGGTGATGGAAAGAGAAACAATCTTGCAGCCCGCGGCGCAGATGTACACCCTTCAACAGTACGTTATTTACACTGGAAGGGATTTCATAGACGTGTCGCTAGAAGGAAGCTTCTGTTGAAGAAACCTGTTTGGTGTGCGCTAAAGAACATCTAGGAAATAGCAAAGCTAAATTTGACAAAAGACTATGGTCAGAGGAGACAAAAGTTGAGTATTTTGGTAGAACCGACGAAGGATACGTTTAGCGGAGATCTGGCGATGCCCTCATAGAAAAGAACACCGTCCGTTTTGTCCAACATGCAGGAGGTTCTATGTTGTGAGGATGTTTCACTGCTGCTGGCCCTGGCACATTAAAAGTGACAGATGGGACCATATTCTGAAAACTATCAGCGCATACTTGATGAAAACGCGATTGACAATTGACAAGTAAACTGGTATTTGGAAGGCATTTCATCTCTCAACAAGACAACAATCCCAAACGTACCAGTAAATCTAGTCAGAAACACCTAGCACAACACGATATTCCTGTACACAAGCTTCCTTTTCAAAGCTGTGATTTGAAATCCACAAGCATTTGTGGAAGTAGCTTAAGAAGCATTTGCACAAGAGAGAGACTCGGGACATTGTTGAGTTAGAAAAGTTTGATGAAGAAGGGTGGAATAAAATCCCTCCAGAAACGCGAAAGAATCTTGTACAATCTTATTAGAAACGCTTTACGGTTGTTATCGAGACTAAAGATACTGATTACCTCTTGCCATTATTTAGGCTTTTTCCTGTTTTCCGATAAATAGAGCTTTGCCATTGTTAGATCGGCTCTAATTTTACCATTTTATGTTGATATGTAGTTGCAATGGAGTAGGAAGCTTATGGAATACCTACACGTTAGGCAAGTGAAGTCTTAAACCCCCAAATAATTTTAAAATATGAATCATATAGGATTTTAACTATACTTATTCACGCATCTGTATGTCCTTTTAAATTTGCATACCAACTTCCTTCTTCACACTAATTCCTCTCCTTATCATCTCGGCCCTTTGATAAAACAAGTATGTACTCACTTGATAGCCTTTTTTTAAAGTTACAGACCATTTTTCACCTATTTTGTCAATAGGCCACATAAATTCCGAGAACGACCACCCTTATCGGGAGAGTAGGACCAAATGGACCTTGAGTTGCACGAGCGAAAAGCCTGATAACGACAAGCCTATTTATTGCTCACTAATATCACAAATCTCGGTTGACTTCACATTGAAGCCTCCTTTAAAAATTAGCTTAATGAGACTCTTTTTAACGTCATCGAAAGAGTCCACAATATTCTGAGTTATTTTTTATACTGTTTATCCACATCAGATAGGCCAAATAGCTTTACCATACCGGTGTTACTGTTACTTATTTACTTGCCAGCTCCTCTACCTCTCTCCCTGAGGAGGGCGAGGGGGGCAAAGAAGCCCACAACGTTTCCTAGGGTGGGGTGAGGGCTCAGGTCCCTAGAGAGGAAATATTGTCTTTAGTGTCTGTTTGTGTGAGGTTTGGGCAGTCTATAAGTAGGTGTTTAGTGTTGTCTGGGTTTGGTTGCATTTGGTGTATGTTGGTGGTGGGGCGAGGTTTTTTCTTGGTGTTTGTATTGTTATTGTAGAGTGGAGTGGCCTGACCTGAGTTGAGAAAGGATTACTCTGTTTGTTCTGTATAGTGATTTCTCTGATTGGTTTATTACGACGGGAAGGGGGGGGCTCGTCTAAGATGGTTTGGCGGTTATATGCTCAATTATCTTTGGCTGAAGGTAGTAGTGTGGATGCGTTTGTGTAGGTTGGGGTTTGGGGGTGGGGGAGGGAAGGTATTGTAGAGGTGTTGGAATAAGTGTGTTGAGGCGTTTTTTTTTCTTGTTTCTGGGTAGTAGTGGTTTTGCTGTTCGATGGTGGTTGGGGTGGGGCCACGTCAATCATCTGCTGAAGTGGTGGGTTCCAATCATGTCTAGGTGTATTTTGATTGGGAGTATTTTTGTTTCACCGTGTAGGTGTGAGATGGGTGTATTACATACACACTAATTGTTCTGTGTAGTTTGGAGTTGTTCGCGTGAGATTTGAATGCGATTGGGTACTATTTTAATTCGTGTATTTGAGAGAGGGGGTGAATGAATTGTTTGTAAGTAGAGTGGTGTGAGGCTCTTTCTTTCTGATGTCCAAATGTAATGTTAGATGGTGCATTGGGGTGGTTGATATTCTTTGTGGATTTGTTTGCAGTGTTTGATGTGTAGGATTTGAATGTCATGTCGGTATCTAGTTTTATTCCTCGGATAGTGGAGGTTTTGGTTAGTTTAGTCTGATTTGGGAGGGTTCGTTCGATTTGTGGTAGTTGGGTGTGAAAGGCGTTGCTGTTGTTTTGTTGGCTGAGGCAGCCATGCGACTCTCTGTGAGCCAGTGTTACAGTGTGTACATATGTTGTTGGAGTGACTTGTTTGCTGCTATGATTGAGGGGCGTTATGGTGGGAGTGAAGTGTCGTTTGCGTAGGTGTTGGTGTTGATTAATGCGGCTTGTGGTTGTGGGACATCATGTGATGTGAGAGAATGGCTCCTTGTGGGTGTTAAGTAATTGGATGTGTTGCGTTTCTTGTGAGGAAACCATGTATTCTTTTTTAATGTTCCGCTGCTTTATGCAGTCAGCTCCGGCGTTATTAAGTTACATTGTATTTAGTAATAATCTGAATAAAAATGTATTTTATTAAGTGTAAACCTCAAACTTAGCAAGGTCGCAGCTTTTAAAAAAGTGATTCTGAGTTTCGCTTACTCAAAAAAGTTTTAGATGTGTCACTTTGGGCACGCGGGCAATGGGTCCTTCTCTTGGTCTAGACTGTTTGTGACTTGTCCAAATTAGAAATAGAAGGTCCCAGAAACTATCTATTTGTGTGACATCGAAACTTTGTCATAAATTACATATGTGGATGTGAAAAAGATATCTTATGATTACATTCTTGCTGCGCATTTTCGTAAAAAACTATTATTTATCTCTCGAACTCGCCGGACTTTTTGCAGGTGTCTCCATTAACACATTCGCCTCTATTTGTCATCGCAATGAACGAACTACAGCGAAAGATGTTGGTATCAGGTAGGGCTTTGAATACAACCTCGAGCAAGTGTACATCTTTCATGCATTTGTAGACTTTTTCCATCTTCACTTTCTTTGCATATCACTCCTTACAAACTTTCTGTGGGAGATACCCGACCCCACATTATGGCGTCGGCATGCATCAATGCCGCTAAAAACTACCGACACTCTCAAGCAAACATTCACTCATTTTCCGCCCTTTCATTCCAAGTGTCCCAGGCAGACACAAACTAGATTAAGACTAACAGGGTTTGATTCCTTCTAGACATTTCTATTTTAGTCTCTTTTTCGACACATTCTGGAAAAACACCTTCTCGTTTGTTCTATTGGCGGGCGGAGGATTTCACAGGGTAGTCGCCGAACAGCCTTCGTCCACTCATCCATGGTCGGGGCCGGGATTACTACTTTAAAAGAAGGACTACGCCATGCACAACTTGAAAAAGGACTAGGAATCACGACAGCTTAAAAGGGTCTAGTAATTCATTCAGCTTAAAAAGGGTCTAGGAATTAATTCAGCTTATAGAAGGTCTAGAAATTATTTCGGCTTAATAAGGGTCTAAGAATTAATTCAGCTAAAAAAGTTCTAGGAATTACTGACTTAAAAAAAAGGTCTAGTAATTCATTGAGCTCCAAAAGGTATAGGAATTAGTCGAACTTAAAAAGGGTATAGGAATTAGTTGAACTTCAAAATGGTCTAGAAATTACTTCAGCTTAAAAAGGATCTAGGAATTCATTCGGTTTGACCTCTAAGGTCTCGGAACAATTTATGAATTATAAAAACCAATAAAATATAAAAAAACGAAAGCCATCGTAGGCAAGTCAAAGTTTTCGAAAAGAGGTTCGGGAAGTAAATGGTGAAGGTCAGGAAGAGACGATGGGAGCAATGGGTGTCCTCAGGCAGCCATGAATCTGAGGCGGTTGTTCACCTTCAGTGATTCCTTGATCCGCCCCTTCCCCCGTGTGTACGATAGAGTGTACGTATGCGCGTGCATTTTGACACGAGTGTATATTTATCTATCCATGCAAATACGCTTTTAGTCAATGAACAAAAGTGTGCATAATCCAACGAGGGCACATTATTCAATGTCATTAACTAGGGCCGCGAGCGCACCAATAACGAGGACAAACGAGGACCTCAACACATGGGATTCACACTCCGAGGACTGGTCGCTATAATAAGATGAAAACCAACGGGTAAGCACCCCCTCCCGAAAAATGGTGGAGTAAAGGAAGTGAAAATGTGTGGAAGCTTTTTTGGTACGCGTTTCACTACCACTTCGCACCGTCAACAGTGGGACGGTAAGACCATGGCCTCCGGCTGAGCGCGGTTGACAAGGCCAGTACTCCAGCCGTCCACTAATCATAGCTGATGTGGTGCTATTTCACTTAAGTGGAAAGTGGTGTTCCTAGTTGGGGGGGGGTGAGATGAGGGCAAAGCGGCTCTTAAGAGGTGTGATAAGGGAAGAGGCGAGTGATAAGAGAGGAATTCACTACTGGTAAAGTGAGAAGAGCATCGTTACGGCTACCACTCTTGACAGTCGATGCAGCTGACACAAAACTCAGTGCGGAAGAAGACAATGAGGCAAACAAACCGACGTTCTTTTTTTAATTTAATGTCCCACCATGACAACAATTAACCATCAATCCTTTAATATACAAATAAAATATTCTTCACCAAAAAGAAGCACTGAAATATACAAACCGATTATAAACAGGCTCTTAATGATGGCTAAATTACAACTCAAATTATCATTATTAACCGTAATTCTAACTCATGGATGTAAAAGCAACCTGGTTTCCTTAATAACAAACTACGGCTCGAATCTTACGTTAAGCACCCCCTTCCCCCTACACGGAAACAACGTCGCAGACAGTATCTACCAGGTCTGATCAAGGAAATATGTGTCAAATGGTACATAGAAATAGGAGGACAGATCTTACAGAAGAAGACCCCGAGAATAGCCACGAAAAAAAAAACACTGTCACTCCGGCAAGGACTTGAACCTCAAACCTCTGGTTATTTAGACCAGCACTCTACCGCTGAGAAAAAAAATAACTAGGGAAGCGCTCTGCGAGTAGGGGTGGTAGAATCCGCAGAAGGATTCCGAATAGGCGCAAAGGGTGTCGTTTTTAAAATTGAGGTAAAAGACGTCACAGTCAGCACTAGGCGGGCCAGGACCAAGTACTTAGCCTCGCGGAATGATAGACCATTCGCAGCTTGAACGTCCAGGATATCCTTCTTCAGGAGATAAGCACCACATTGCGTCGAAGTAACATGGTGTATGTCTCTGCAATTGACATAAGGCTATATACGATAGGGACTTATCGTGTATGGCCTTGAAACAACTTAGACAGACTTCGGTAACCCCTACTTTGCACGCCTAGAGACCGATTCGTATGGCCGAACAGTGGCAGTAGTAGTACCTCCGCTGCAGTGGCACGAATGCCTTCGAGTTGCATCGATATCAAGCGATACGCACCGACTCAAGTTGCCTGTAAAGGTTGAACGTGACGAAGATTGTAGGGGTGGGTTTTGAGCCTTTTTCCTGTTTTCCATCACACGTTTGACTTTGACCGCCCCTAGGTAAGCAGATGTAAGGTGATATCTTCTAAACTATTCTTATCACGAAGTTCATGGTAGACTGTGGCGTCACAAACACGAGAGAGACATTGAGCATCCGAGACACTAACCATGGCCGCCTTGGAGGGGTCCGAAGCGTTGGCAAGAAGGCTCCCGTCCGAAGAACGGATTACTTTCGGGTCTATACCAATCAAGATATCTAATACGCTCCACTGATGCATAATATTGCCTCTGGCCAACACACTACAATCTGTGAAGTGAATAATAAGAAGGCGTTTGAAGCAAGCTACTCAAATAGGCCAGGTAGTCTTTGAATGAGGGCCCCCGACGTAATTGAAGCTCCGTCCAGCGTCCCTGCGACTTTGATCTTTTTCTGGGCATCCCCACCCGAAGGCATATAGGGACCGGAACTGCCGATTCGGTTCAGCCTGGTGGCTTACCCAAGCAGCAGCGGCCCCGTCCATTCACGGAGCCAACGCAGAGGGAAAGGGACCCCTAGCCTTCGTTGAATTCTTGTTCTTTTTCTTTTTACAAGGGGAGGACAGAGAGTGAAGCCGCTTCTCTCCAGCCCCAGAGGGTTGACTGTAAAAAAAAACCTACCCGGGGAAGGAGGTCTCTCCTCTCTCTGTGATTTCTCGGGGGATCTGAGCCGCCTGGAAAGCAGCTTTGACAAGGGCGGACTAAGGTTTGGTGTTTGGCACCAAACCCTGGGTTCGCCGCATGGAGCTTCTTGCCATCTGGGTTTGGGTCATCACCTGGATTATGTCCATCTCAAGGGGCCAACATGTAGCCATCTTCGCAAAGTATCTCTAAGAAGGACTCTTGAGTCATGTCTTCTAAGGTCGTTTAGGGCGGCAAACCGACCTCCATCGGGAAAGAGAGGGGGCAGGCTCACCGGCGCCCTGCAAGATCAGAAAGCATACATGCAAGACCGTGGGTGGCATGGCCCGGCGAGCCCTGCTATCCCTTTGTCATCTTAAGGTAATGGCCATAGCTGGCCAATACCTTTAGAGGACAAATCTGTGCCACACGTGTGTTCTCTTGGTAGTCACCCGTGATAGCAAACAGGGGATCGCCGCTGGTACAAAGATTATATTGCACTTGGGCGATTCCAATGAAGTAGGTGAGGGGTAAGCTCCTGCAACCATATATTTAGGAATGGAGTAAACCTCTTTTTTCAAGTGGAAGAGGATTGGAGGGGCCCGTGAGAAAGCACAGGGGAAAATTCCTTTTCTTAGGTGTAGCTGCCAGCTGGCGGTTGCAAAGATGACAAAGGTGAAGTCTCCCTGCTGAATGAAGATGGGTCAAAGTGGTATCTCGTGTTACCTCGTCAACCCCGATACTTAGGGAGGGCAAGGTAGCATTTGTAGACGGATCTCCATGCGCCTCCGGTCGCCCACAATTCCCTTCACTTGTAGCCATGGTAACAGTTAATAAGAAGATAACCATGCACAATATTAGAATATTACAGTATGTGATCATTTACACATACTTGTCCCAAGGGGTTGAGCTAAGATGGGCCTTGGCAACCCGGCCCGCCATTCAGGTGAAATTGTTCTTGAGTTTTGACCATAAAAGATGGTGCTGACGTATCCACCTTATGTGTGTACTGGAAGAAGTAGAGTAGAGTCGACGCCCAACATACCCCGTGCCTAATATTTGCCTTAGCCGGCAAGCTTTCGGCCCTCGAAGTAGGTAGTGACCTCACCGGTATACACTCCCGCAACATATGTGGATAAAATAACAGGTTTGTCAAGGAGGTAAGAAGGTGTGTAATAAAAAGAAGTAGAGATAGGCAGGTCCTCTAACGAGTAGGGTTGATGATCACCTATTATTATCATACCATGATGCTAGGTGATCCCATGAAGGGATGCAGTCCACCCAGGCATCATGTCTCATGGACAGAACCCTGTCCACAGGTGAGAAGAGTTATTCTTGGTACAAAGTGCGGATAGACAAAAGGTTGAGGGGATAGTGGCTAATAAACAATAATACTAATAATAAGAATAACAATATTAAATAAAATAAATGAGGATAAATTAGCGCTAAGAGGGAGAGAAGGGAAAGCGCACCAACAGATTTCCCAGGCCCCATCAGAGTTCAGGTCATCCTAGTGAATATAATTGTGAGAATTATAAATAATTTTACAAGTATTTATATTCTCACAATTATATACATAGGTGTATAATTGAATCGGGGCTTATAAAGGAAATTCCAAACTTTAATACTTCCGATGGCCAATTCAACACTAATCCCTTGATAAGTAAGAAATTTATGCTTTTATTACTCAGAAAATGCCGCTGATCCCATATAACCCCCCCAACCCCCTTAATCAGATTCCGACTTGTAAATTTGTGTGTCCAGAAGTTTTGCATCGCTATTGTATTTCATTATTATTCCCGCGATTGGCGAAAATGGAGGTTTCCGGCGAAACCTGGTTTCGCGAATAAATTGATCCTATCACTGTGGATTATTTCCTTCATATATAATATATATATATATATATATATATATATATATATATATATATATATATATATATATATATATATATATATATATATATATTGGTATGAGTGAACAATAACGATCTAGTTAATGCGGTTAGGTATGGGTAATAATAAGAATTCCTTAATCCTCTAGAGAAGTATCCTCGAATTCCTAAACCCTCTCAGAAGAGTTATATATATAAGACAAGTCAAGCATCCAAGCCAACCGTGGATCTGCGGTCTTTCTAGTTTTTTCCTCCGTTTTCTTTGGAAGTTAGCTTATAAAAAAGGCTTCTTGAACTTTCTCTTTTAGAAAAATGGATGGTTGCCTTGTCTTCTATGTAACCTTCCTGTGAGGGTTGAAGGACTCCAGGAGATTTATCTACCGGACTAAGGAATTCTTATTATTACCCTCACCTAACCTCATATATATATATATATATATATATATATATATATATATATATATATATATATATATATATATATATATATATATATATATATATATATATATATATATATATATATATATATATATATATATATATATATATTGGCTTGAGATGTTCCTGTAGAGCTTCAATTTAATTTGTAGGAAAGAAAGGACGTAGAGGGGAAAATTCATTATTTCTTGATAGCAACAACGACGTTTCGGAATATGGGTGAAATTGACCAAAGAAACGTCGTTGTTGTCATCAAGAAATGAATTTCCAACTCTACGTCCTTTCGTTTGTCCTACAAATTAAATATATATATCTATATATATATATATACATATAAAGGGTGTTCCATTAAGACGGATCGCAGTTAGCAGTAAATATGCATTGCAGTAAAATATATATAGAGGTTTTCTGCCTCTTTCAACACTACTTTCCATCATCAATATATTGATGATTGAAAGTAGTGTTTAAAGAGGCAAAAAACTCAATATGCAGATCCTAAAAATACAATCCCAACAGTGAAGTTTGGAGGAGGCAGCATAATGGTATGGGGCTGCTTCTCCTCTGCAGGTCCTGGAAGACTCCTTATTATTGAAGGGAAAATGAATGTTCAGATGTATCGCAGGATTCTGGTTAATAATCTCTTACAGTCTGCAGACGACTTGAAGTTGGCAGAAGGATGGATATTCCAGCAGGACAACGATCCAAAACATACAGCCAAGGGCATTGCAGCGTGGTTTCAGCAGAAGAAAATAAAGGTTATGGGATGGCCAAGTCAGTCGCCAGACCTAAATCCTATCGAGAACCTGTGGCGAGAATTAAAACTAAAGATTCAGAAAAGGGACCCAAGAAATCTAACAGATTTAAAAAGAGTGTGCTAAGAAGAATGGGCCAAGATATCTACAAATATATGTTTATAAGTAAATATCCCAAACGGTTGGAAGCTGTACTAGCGACGAAAGGTCATATCACCAAATACTATCTAGTTTTCCCACGATGTGTCGGAAACTTTTTGAAACATTCGTTTGATATTTTTGCCGTAATCATAGTAATGTTTTACTATTTTTGCAATATGACACTAATTTGTATTTAACGTACAAAATACATAAGATATTTAATTTTCGATTACTTTGCTATTGTGTAAGTATGGTAAATAACTTTTGACCATGTATCGGATATTTATTGCACCCAATATATATATATATATATATATATATATATATATATATATATATATATATATATATATATATATATATATATATATATATATATATATATATATATATATATATATTATGTGCGTGTGTGTCACTCAGTGCGGATATCCAATCTGCAGAAGATTCTGGAACTTTGCCAAATTAGTCCCCTCCCTTCATCCCAATTACAATCTGCAACCTCCAAGTAATAAAAGTAAATATTTTGAAATTTAACACTTTTATTAGGACTTTGATTTTAATCAACATTTGTTATTAAATTTGATGTGAAAAAATCGATTTTAAAAAATTTAAAAAGTGGATCCTCCGAAATTATTGCAGGTTTTACAGTGCCTAGCTCCTCGACCTCTCGCTGAGTGTGAATATAACCACCTCTTACTTTCTCCATTTCCTTACATTTTAATCATTTTTTTCCCTTCCTTCTCCGCTCTGTAACCTGGGAGCCAAGTTCACACTTTTTTTGTATATGCTCTTTTAGTACGAACTTATTCACTATAGATATTACCTCTTCCACTATGTGAGGTTAACAAGAACATAAGAACATAAGAAAAGAAGGAGACTGCAAAAGACCATCCATGGCCTACACTTGGCAGCTCCTGTAAATATGCATTGCAGTAAAATAGATAACAAGAGTTGTCTATTTGTTTGCCATTCATAACTTTTTATTATCCCTCCATTTATTCCCCTTTTTACATCGATAGGAGGACCTACCCCACTTGAGAAGCTCGAGAGGTAAAATCCTACTGGTCCATAGTGACCCAAATATCCTCTATTTCTAATTACCTGGACTATGTACCTGGTACATATTTTCATTTCCCCTTACTTTACCATTTTTTGCGAATATGCCTAAACATTTTCAGGCGAACATACTCTCCTTAGTTTTCGGTTTAATTTTAATGATAATTAATAATAATAATAAGAATATACTTAGGATGGGGGAATGCAATAAACATAATACAAGCGGCGTTTCTTAGCCGGACAGTGACGTGGGCCATTTGAGCGCTCCACTTCGTCTTGATTAAGCCTGTTGCGAATGACGCAGCTTTTAACCAAATTAAGTCCCTCAAATTTAAGTACTCGGGAAAGACCAGCCCTGGTCTTGGGTCACAGTGCACCCTTTGAACCTAGGATTTCCTAAAGTGTTTGAGATGCTCGACCCTCCCAAGGTGTTCGTAATTGTTCATGTAGGCGGTTTGTAGAGTTCGTGTACTGTTTTCAGGCTTACTCGTCTCCAAAGGTTTGATGATGACTCTACCTTGTAGAATGTTTGTAAGAATTTGTGTCCCTTTTCACGCTTACATGTCACAAAGGTTTATAGATCTTCGTAACTATACGGCACGAGTCATTAACCGGTGGTGGCTTGCCAAGCTACCTCACTACAGGGTGCGAAACGTCTGCTAAGGGTGCGCGATGTTGTTACACACAAGGTTTATGTGTGGCATGTGTGGAAAAATTACCTATTTGTATATTGGCTTTAGAGATGCGATCCCTTCCATCCAACGCACCAATCCAAATTGAGCCAAAGATTTCCATTATTTTATGGGAGGGGAACGGGAGGCGGAGAACCACTCGGTGATTTGCCAGTGGAGAAAAGGGCTAAGAACCAGTGCTCTTGTATGCTCGTAGGAATCAAGAGTACCTTGATGGGCTTCTTCTCCTAAGGTGCGTAGTCGTCATGGTTTTTCGTATTTATCTTTGGTGCAAATTCTTTTTGTTGTTGTTGATGTTCTCGGCCGTTTGACTTTGTTAATTGATTAGGATAAATGAGAGCCGACAGGGGGCAGTAGTTGATTATATCATAAATCGAAAGTGACCTCGTTCTAGGGCAGAGGGGCGCCCATCAAGCGCCACGAGTAGTCTCCTCCGACCCACGGCCCATTTTCCTTGCATACGTTGTCACTTCACCTAACTTTTCCATGGCTTGTCTACTAACGTGAATTTTCAAAATCAGATTTTTAAATACCAAAAGGTATATTTGGGTATGTTTAGGGTAGAGAGTAAAACGGTACTCCAACGTAAACCATTGGTATTTGTGAGGGTATTATAATTAGTATCAATAATACCAGTGGTAGTTGTGAGTGTATTATAATTAATATCAATAATACCAGTGGTATTTGTGAGGATATTTGAATTTAAATCACTATCTCAGTAATATCATGGTTTATGGGTATGGGGAATTTTTAATCAGTATTCCCCGAAAGTCGCTGCTATATGCGTGTATGTGAGGTTGGGAGTATGTTAAATCAGTACGTTGGTATATATGTATGAATATCTGAGATAAAAGTTAAGTCAGCGCCGTCAGAAAACCATGGTATATATGAATGTATGTGTGTGTGTGTTTGGGGTTGGGGGTGTGTATGTGTCTGTGGTGGCGTGGAGGAGGGGGGGGGGTATGTGTGTAGTATAAGTTGAATCGGTGGTAGCAAGAGAAAGAACCTTCGATCAAGACTTAGGAGAAGATAAACAATTTCACACACACTGTAATTCTTCAGTGAATCGGACACTTCTTCACGGTCTGGGTCGCACCTTCGGGTTTTTAGGTTAAGAGAATGAAGTTTAAGAGGAAGAGCTGTGGGTAGGTCGCTTTTTGATTGCTACTGAGTGGTTAGAAACATTCTAAAAGTACTGTAATTTCATGACACTGGAATTACGAAATGCACGGTGGCAAAATGACTGTAATTCATTTTAAGGATTTATTTTACAGAAAGAGAATATTGTGCAGGGAGGAGAAGAGTAATGCAGTAGAACTAAAGTTGAGGAAGAGTACATTAGAGGAACTACGCTGGAGAAGAGTGCTACAGTAGAACGAAAGCTGAAGAAGGGTGCTACAGTAGAACTAAGGCTGCATAAGATAGTGCAGAATTTTTGCCAAGGACGTTGGGGTATAAAATAAAAGCATTTTAACATTTCCCAGAACGAGGTGGCTTTATTAAAAATTCTATCCATATATATTTTATTCAGTAAAGAATGTTAAAAAAATATCTTCCATAAATTTCTTCTATATAATTTGTTATTAGACATTATATATATATATATATATATATATATATATATATATATATATATATATATATAAGTGAAAATCACGAGAGGTAACACATGAATAAGTACATATAATTTAGCCTATGTGCATTTTTATTCAGGTCATTCTAAAAATATTAAAACATCAGTATTTTCTTCCATGTATCTTAGAGCACTCAGAATATGAAGTCCTGACTATATAGACCAAGAATTCGCAAAAATTTAAGAGATTGCCTTCAATCTGTGTTACCCGAAATATTTTTGGGAAAACTGCATGTATAAAGCTAAAAAAAAACATTCTATAACGGCAAGTTAAGGAAAACAGAATTTTTAAACAACATATTACTTTTACATTACCATGATAATGATGTAATATATAGTATACCTTGTTTGGATTGTAATTTATTCTATGTAGGTCAAACTTCTAAAAGTATCTTTAAGAATTAAGCAACATCAAAATGCAGTATCTAAGGGATATTTAAATAATATTTGGCCGTCCACAGGCTTAAGATGGGTCACCAGATTAACTGGTCAAAAGCAGATACCATGATGCATTTAAATGATTTTATTAGCAGAAATATCTTTGAATCGTTCTTAATCTCCAGCACAAAGAGAGAAATGTAAATATTAGCCCCAGTTTGTTTTCTTTAGATCCAGTCCTATCTTTTTTCTTTAAATCAAACTTATCAGAGTTCATAAAAAAACTGACCATCTGATTTTATAGGGAAAGCATTGCTTTGTATAAATAGTGTCTCTCTATTTCATAAACCACTGTGAGTTTGAAAATGTTAAGATAACGAAAGTACTAACTGCAATTAAGCTTTCTTTTTCCCTACGTGGTATAACCAAATATTTATACTTATTCACGTGTTACCTCTCGTGATTTTTACCCATATATATATATATATATATATATATATATATATATATATATATATATATATATATATATATATATATGAGAGAGAGAAAGAGATCCTCATTACCAATCAAGAAAATTGAATACATTACGGAACCAAACACCCGATGAACTTTCAATTAAAGACACAACCAAGAGAGAAAGCAATTAAGAACACTTGAATCCTTATATTTACAAACCCGACTCTAAACTCCGTTACTACCTCCCTCCCTTTCCTATCATAACGCATGTGAACCTCCAGTCTTTCCCTGCAAAACATCTCCCAGCCCGAACAAGTAATAGTGCTCACAAGCACTCGTTTCCGCATTTCTATAAAGGAAGAAACAGGCAACAGGTTAGTCTCCTAATTTTTAAGGATTTCTATAACATTTCCATTTATTTACAGTTAATCCGCTTCAATATTAGTTATTTTAAATGCACCCTTCGTATTTCCCGAAATAATCGATATATTTCCATTTAATGCCCACCTAATTTCCATTTGTTATCCCAAATATACCAAATAATTACCATGTTAAGATCAAAGCCAAAATCTTATGCTCGTTTTTATTTAATTGTAGATCCGTGAACAAAGGAAGCATTATTGCTTTCACCTCTTCTAATATTGTATTTGTGTTGGGACAAACGAATATTTAATGATTTTCCAGTGTGCCCAGAGGGGCGCTGAGGGCAGACGGCACAATCGATAGAATAAACTCTCCCTTCTTGGTATTATTTTGAACCAAAGTTTTGTACATAATAGACGCATACTTAAATATGACTGATATATTTAAACATTTCAAGAGACGGGGAAGAAAAAAAAAGGCCTCAGATAACGGGAAAACAAGGGAATTCTTAAAATTGAATGCGGAGGGGATTTCAATTCTGTAAAAGATCTGTTTTTGTGGAATCTAAGCACCTGACAAGAAAGTTGTGAGGGCAGCATAGGTTGTTACCTATTTCAAAGATCTTTAAAATCTCAATATCCGAGAATTCCGAGTTGGCGACTCGCAACCCTCAGAGAAACATTGAAGTGAATACTGATTTTTTAACTCTATCACTATGACCAGCATAAAGGTGAATGTAGGAACCAACGTTGGTAGACTTACGATATACATAAGCAACAGAACGGAAAATAATAACCAACATTAGCTCAAATAACCACACATAACGGCATGAAATTGTGGGATGCATGGCTCGGAATCCACGTAAAAATCAGTAGGTACACAACATGGAGTAGTTCCATTCTATCAATCTATCCACTATAAGAAGGTCCACATGGGTCAACCTCTATTCTCCTACTCTCTTTCTCTCATTCCAAATCTCTTCCTCGTCCTTCTACTCCTCTCCACGTCAATCGGCTCCTACCGACCCTTCCCCGTGTGGGTTCACTTGGACCCTCTGATGTAGGATAGGGAGTTAGATGAAGTGTAGACCAGGGTCGCCTTCCTACTTCTCTTTCCCACATCGGGGTAAGGTGCCTACGTCGGGGATAAATATTTCCCTCCTACTATTTCCTCCCCCACCCCCAAATTCTCGTCATTTACCAGAGTCAGTCTGAACGATTGCTCGCTCACTGCGATCTCATATAGGCTCTCTCAGGGTAAAAGCAGGAAAAATTCGCAAGAGATAAAAGCGGGGTTTTTTAGTCGTGGGTGACTATATCTCACTATGTGGGTAGGTCAGTCGGTCCCCGCTTTGCTTTTTTTTTATAATAACATTGTAACTATTCGGCCGATTCTAACGAAATTTAAAACCCTTATGTTGTTTAACATTCTATTTCGAATAATATAATTGCCAAAGTCCTCCCAAGGTTAGTCCAAGAATTTTTTTATTTGGCATTAACATCCTAACTATTCAGATGATTGTAAGGAAATTTGAAACGCTTATGTTGTTTTACATTTTCTTGCGAATGATATAATTGCCAAAGTCCTCCTAGGGTTAGTCCTGGAATTATTGAAAGTTTTGAAAGTCGTAAGGTCTTAAATCAGAATAAGTGAGAGCACGCAACTTTGGTCAGCAGACCTTGTTTTTTTCGGCAAGCCAACAAACAAGAAAAATTAGATGACTCTTGTTCCCTTTAAGCCGTTTTTCTCTATTTCACCCACTACTCTGTTTTTATAACATTTAATCTCTTCTTATTTCTATCTGGCAATACATAACTTGATCACCGGCAAAGTTTTAGTTTCAATTGTTATTAGGGTATAGTAAACCAATGCGAGGGACAGATTATAATTATCGGTCATGAGACTGAACACAACTGTGGATTGCTGTTAGGTCTAGGTCTATTTAGGTAAAGTGACCAAGGAAGGTACGAACCACGAAGGCAGGCAAGATGACCTCCTCCACCTCATGGAGGCTGGTTATTGTTTGCAGGTGAAGTTTCCTAAAAAGAGATCCCCACTTCGGAGGGGGTGGACAAACTCAAGCGATATGGATTTTTCGGACTTCAAAAGACTACCACTCAAGCTAATTCCCAATAAAAATAAAAGAAAACCACAAGAAGTCGTACAACGAATCTTCTCGAGCTTAGAGATACCCCTAATCAAATGCATTGAGACACCATCAGGAACCTACACGAATCGTGGAACCTACGCAACGACGCTCAACTTGAACCGATGAAATTATCAAAGGAGGTTGACTCATCGGCATCTTCAAGATAAACGTCTCAGGAAACACAACCCAAGGGACTGATTGAAGAGGCTAAATGTAACGATAAAGAACAAATAGATAAAGAAACAAACAGTGAAAATACCTAATAAGAACATACTTCAGATGATACGGAACAGAAAGTCACCCGAGTCACTCGCAGAGTCCCAGAAAAGGAAGAAATCAAAATCAATGAACAAAGGAAGTCCACCACCAAGAGCAGAAATTCCTGAAGCCCACAAACACGGTACCAACGGAGGGAGATCTCAAACTAAACACAAACGTAAGTAAAAGAAAAAACACCGCTAGCTTATTTCAACGGGTAAAACCAGACAGGAAAAGAATTACATGCATAAGGAATGGATAATAGTATAATTTAAATTAAGAAGTTAATGATTCCACAGTTGGACGCAAATAGATAGAGAGAAGGAAATCATAAATGGAAACTATCCAAACTAACCAACTAAATCAAGTTGTAGTATGATTTACATTTTCGAGGATATAGAAGTTAAACATGAACTTTCTGTGTTGATTATTTTAAATTTAGTGACCCTGAAAGCAACATTAATAATAAGGACTTTCGCATAATTTACCTTTAGGGAGTTAAAAAAACATACTGAAACGGTACAAAACATCAACGAAGCATTTAGACAAGGATTGGTTCCTGTTCGTTCAATAAAAGGTTGGTTTCAGAGGTTTCGAAGGGGAGATGAGTATCTTACAGATATTTAACCTCAAGGGAGGAAGCAATACTTTGAAGATGATACATTGAATTCGCGGGAATAATGGGAGCAAGCAAATCATGAATTTCAAACAACTTATTTAAAATTGGAAAAATAAATAGGATGGATAAATTTTTAACGCCTGAAATGAAAGATAACCAACAAAATAGTATTTATATATATATATATATATATATATATATATATATATATATATATATATATATATATATATCGTTATAACAGATGTAACCACGAAATCAGCCATTAGGCCTCAGTATTTTATTTTGGGGGAGGAACATTAAAACATTTTTTTGGTGAATCACTAACTCAATAACGAGAGAGAAATGCCAATATTACCACTGGCTTTGAGGATAAAATTCATTAAACGAAAACTGGTTACTAATCTGGGTGTGAATTTCACATATTTAGGAATATCTTTAACAATCGGGTTTTTAGCAAAATGTCTGCATTTGAATTGGACTGTGAAAAAAAGCGGGGTATGGTAAAATACAACGTGAAATTATATCTTTATTTCACTCACGAACTTTAAAATACTGAGAAAAGGACGTTCGTTTGTAAGATACTAGTTTTGGAAGTATCCTGCCTCCCTCCCGCCCCCCCCAACTAGTCTCGTTCGTTTGATAGAAAATATCCTTTAAAATAGCGCCTCTTCCTCAGTCTCGCGAAATTACACTCATTTAATAAATACTAAGCAAGAAATCAGTGTTATTATTCATTTTTTTCTGCTTCCCTCCAACACTCTAGTTAAAACAACACTAAATGATTGTCTCCCAAAACAATAAGTGAACATTTAGCTTGCTTTTGTAAGAATGGAACCTATAAGATACAACCAGAGGTTATTTTAGCGTCTAACGATGTCCGCCCTTAGTAGATTGTGATTTTGAGCCGTTTTTTTATACTAGATTGCGATTTTAATATTTTTTATATCTTAATTAATTTATGGTATCAATATAAGACAAACATCTAAGAATCACGTGAAAGGCAACGAGACCCATTAGTATCACCTGATCCACAAGACAGGTATCGTGTGTAGGCTTTTCTCGACACGGTATTTGGAAGCTCTGGTTCAACACCCTCATGTTACCCATAATCAGGGCTGTCCACTGCCCAGCCACTTCTCTTGGGCGGCGGCTATCCTTCACTCACTCTTTTGGGTTCCGGGAGGGAGAATTGGGTGCCAACCCTTCCCTCTTGGCTACGGTGGGAGGTTGGGGGGATTTAACACGCCTGCCTTCTTCCCACCCTTTTTACTATCCACCGCAGAAGGGTATGCAGTGTAGGATGAAAACCATGCTGCAGCTTGTGAATCTGCAGTTATCTATCTTCCTCATATTTTCCCTCATTCTTTATTTACCCTTCTACACTGCGCAGATGACATCACAATGACGAAATCTCACACTCAGAGGCGACGGTCCTTTCTTAAATGCGAAATAATGTAGGAGGGCAATTGTGTATGGGGGTGGTAGGGCAATTGTGTATGGGGGTGGTAGAGCGCAGTGCATTTGTGTACGTTTTCTGTTGCAAAAAGGGCCTAGTAGCACGTACCTTGTTGCGCCTGTCCGTGGACGTAACTCAAGCAGGTGCAGACGGCGAAGAGGAGGCCGAGCATCCGACACGAGTAAGTCATTCTCTGCAGGACGTTGGGGCGTTATGGGGAGAGGCCGGGAAAACAGTGTCCTGCCTACGAATGGAAAACCAGTTTTCAGTCGTATGTAAGATCAACGTATATGTATAAAACGCACAGTGTTTGCATACGCAATATTGCGGTCCATACCGATCAGAACGCAAATATTTCTATTACATATTCTATAATTTTGCTCCCCGAATCCAAGGTTTTTAAAATTGATGTACGATAATCTACAGGGCTAAGTTACGTATTAGAGAAGGTTATGGGACTTGGGATGAAGAAAACGAAAGTTATGAGCGGAGAAGCAATTTAGAAAAAAAATTTGAAGTGTCCAAAATAATCCTAACGATAGCGGAAATCATTTTTGTGGGGGAATAAAACGATTAAATTATTAGTAGAAAACATTTGTACAAGTTATAAACAATGAGTACGAGGGGCGGTTAATAAGTTTTGCGAATCGGTAGGGCAAAACGAGGAAGGGGGAGCTGTTTGTGGGGGTGTTAGGACAAGTTATGACAAGTCAGGACCTGCAGCCGCACGCTCCTGCCTCGTCTATTTAAGAAGCAGTAGCTGATCGCAGATCGTCAGTCACAAATATTTCAACAATGGAGAAGGTTGAGCACAGCGCAGTGATAAAATTTGACCAAGGAAGGCAAGAATGCAAAAGAGATCCATGAACGCATAGTTGCAGTGTAAACCGACACCGACCCTTCCGATGCAAGCATTGCTCGCTGGAATATGGAGTTGCGCCATGGTTGTGAGTCCCTTGAAGATGACCCCCGTCCAGGACGCCCGTCAGACGTGACCAACGAGGACAATGTGGCCCGTGTGGAGATGATGATCCTCGAAAATCGACGGCTGAAGGTCGAAGAAATCGAGCGAGAACTTGACATATCACATGGAAGTGTTATCAACATCATCCACGACAATTTGGCCATGACCAAAGTCTCTTCCCATTGGGTCCCTAGAAACCTGACGCCCCATGATCAACTTCAACGTCGTCAAAGTCCACAAGGCCAGCGTTACACAAGCTGCCCTGCGCGAGTGCGAGTGCGGATTCTGGGAGCTCAACCATCCCCTTCCCCCTACAGTCCAGATCTGGCCCCTAGCGACTACTTTTTACTCCGCCAGCTCAAGGCTGCACTGCGTGGACGCCGGTTTGGGCACGATGAAGATGTCCAGCTCGCCGTCCAGGAGTGGATTGAACAGCAGTCGGCAGATTTCTGGTTGTCGGGAATTCTAAGCCTCAGGGACAAGTGGCGCAAGTGCATTGAAACCGAGGGTAGTTATATTGAAAAATAATAAAACACTTTTCCTCATATCTCGTTTCCTTATATCCAAATTGCAAAACTTATTGACCGCCCCTCGTATTAAGATTAGAGGTGTTATTCTTGACGACGCTTTAACATCTCTTGCCGCAAGAAAGAACCAACTGTCGACACACTTGCGCAGTAATCTTGAAAAAATTCTCACAGTTCTTGAACTGCTTTCGGAATTCTCGTTTTATACTTCTGTCCGGAAAGGTCTTCGCGGACATGGCGGTGTTGCAGGGGGCATTATGCCGCATGACAATTGCAGGTTAGGCTTGAGGCTAGCGTATGGGTCAAAGCATGCTGTTGCAACCATTCTTTGTAGACTTGTGCATTCATGTGCTCCGTAAGCACATATGTGGCCTAGTGCCTTCGATCGAAATCACGCTCCAGAACATGACACTTCTTCCGCCAAACTTCTTTGACTCTTTTGGTGCAATTGACAGATAATCTTTCGCCTGCTCTGCGATCAACGAAACCCCTACTATCGGATCCGAACAAATCGAACTTAGATTCCTCATTGAAGTAGACTTAGCTCTATTAGTCATCCGCCGATGTAACTTGCCCATGCGAATGCAAGCTGAGTCTTCTTTTTTTCAGACTGATCAATGGCTTGACTGCGGGTTTGCGAGCGTGAAGATTCGTCTTCCAGAAGAACAAGACACAGTTTGCCTGGAGACATTGATGGCCTAATTTCTTGAGAAACTGATGCAGCAGTGGTGATACAGTCCTTCTCAATTAGGGTAATGGCTCGGTCTTCCTTGGTCTACCAGTTGAGTTACCTTCTTTACCTAAAAGTTTTATGCCATAGGTTTTCAGAATTTCTACAAGAAACCTAAACGTTCGGATCACTTTGGACACTTAATTTTCTCTAGTAAATTGCTTATCTGACTAACATTTAGGCAGATGGATTCCAATTTTGGAAACATTGGATTTTATCGGACAAGTTATGGAAGATGTAATAGAAATACAAGCGCTCTGATCGTTTTGGTCGGTACTATATAATTAAAATAATAAAATAAGACCAAACATAGATTAAGAAAGAAAGAAGAAAATGGGAAAAGGAATAAAATAATATAAACACTTTTATCCGTTAAAGAAAGGAAAAGCATAAGTAGGGTTCAATCCTATGCCATAGAGCGCTCTTTGCTAGGTTACTATTATCAATATACTAGCCTACTGGTTAGCTCAGTGGCCTGAAAAAGAAAACGTTCGATGGCGTAGGTTCGAACCCCACCTAATCTTTAACTTTCTTCAATGGATAAGTGTTTATATTATTTTATTACTTTTCCTATCTCTTACTTCCTTCTTTCTTACTCTATTATTGCTCTTATTTTATGAAAGCTTGCAAGCTATAACAAGCCAAATCATATATATATATATATATATATATAAAGGTAAAAATGACGAGGTAACACGTGTATATATATGTATATGGTGTTGTTTCTAGTATATAATATTAATAAAATCATATATCTTATCATTTAAAAAAAACAACAGAAATAATATATTGTTATAGCAACGCCAAAAGTAAATTAGTGATCTAAGTGCTCAAAATATTCCTCCCTCGCCATTATTGCGCATCTGCATGTGTCGACTAAGCCTTGCTTTGTATTATCAACGAAATGTAACGTAGTTTAGTCCTGGTTTGCCAGGATTGGACAAAAAGTAGCGGATTGAGCTCATTTTTGCGACTTGCTACCTTTTGGGCTACTTCGAATTACTCCCAAGCAATTTGATATAGTAGGCTTACAGGGCTGGTGTTGGGTATGGGTTTCTTTTGGCTGGCTTACTTGGGGGGGAATGGAAGAGTCGCTTCCGCAAGGTGTCCAGGGGGTTTCAGGTAAATCGATATAAATTGTACACGGAAAAGAAAACAAGATGTTTTCCCAAACAAAGACAATATATTCTCACAAGAATTTACACACAAATGTAACGATATATTTAGTTGGAAAATCATTCGAAATGGCCACCATCTTCCCTGACGAGCTTCTTCTCCAGGCGGGACCTGAACTGGTTGAATGGCTTGGTTATGTATGGACTCCCCTGTCAATGAATGACATTGCCTGCACAATTGCGGCCTTCAGAAATACTAAAGTGTTGTGAGCAACCTTAGTGACATCCTTTTCAACAATGCCCCGCACGAAATTATCTAGGGGGATGCAGTGCGGGACGTTGTTAAATAACCACGAGTGTTTTCCATGCCTTTGTGGTACGGGAGCAGCGTTCTGCTGGAAAACTCTCACGTCTTCTTGGTCCACCCAAGGCTTGAAGACAGTCTTCAGCACCTCAATGTAATCGTCCGAATTGAGCTTGATGCCGTGAAGCCAATGTGAGGGGGCATAACACGCCCCTCGTGGGTGACCATGCCCATAACCATCAAAGAAGCGGGAAATTTGTTGTGCATGACCGTAGGCACTTCGTCCTTATTCGCAACTTCCTCACACTGCCTTTTCACTTTGTAAACAAGGTTCTTCGGGTAATTAAACAAATTCACAATCTCTTTCACGCTTCTCCCGGCGCAGAGGGACGCGAGTATGCCCTACTAATTTCCGATTTAAGCTGGGGTTCTCAGAAAAAAACGCATATGTTGTTACTCGCATGAAATCTAAACTTTTATTGAACGTGTCTAAGGTCAAGTAACCTACATTGGTGCAGTCCCATTAGCCTTTAAACACACTTTCAATTCAGTATTAATTTACTTGAAACGCACTGTATAAGCTACTCCTCTGTACCTGTTTATATTATCATGACAGACGATAAATAGTGAGTAGTATACTTAAATTTACTCACTATTCTACTTTCTTCTTTTTTTCTTAGATACCATATAGGCTACAATGACAAAAGGGCAGATACATTATTTCGAGCTATTTTGTATCGAATACTTAAAACCACATAAAAGATTTCCTTAAATTATTCTTCAAGGTATACTAAATAATACGTTTAACAAAAGGAGCTTCAGCTTCGCAGGCAGACCTTGTGTCTGTGGCCTTCGGCCAAAGTAAGGCTATCAGTATTTTCATTTCAGGATCGAGTTGAGTAGTTACCTTTCCTATAGTTTCAAATTCTTATGAAATATATTTATTATAGGATCTTTTCTCTTATTATGGTATGGCGAAATTTCGTCTCCTCAGCCAGATGGCTAAACGGCCGGTTACTCGAGTGAGTAGGTTTTAAGATAGATATCTCAACTGACTTTCTCATGCGCGGAAATCGATGGATGTGATTATTTTTATGTTATATTTATTTTGTGGTTTGGTGGGGGCGAATAGGAAGAAAGAAAAAAAAATTACGGAAGGTAAAAAAAAGTAAAGGCTAACTATTATTTAATTTAGAAAACTTTACAACGTCTATGTAAATTTGAGCAACTAAGTCTTTTCTTTTATTTCGTTGCCTCCATAAAAATTCTCACATATAGGAGTCGATCAAAAACGAGCAGTTCCACATTCAATTTTATTCCCCATTTTTGCCTTGGCCCAAAGCGACTATGTGGCTTGTGTGGGCACTTCACAGGAGCTGCCAAGTGTAGGCCATGAATGGTCTTTTGCAGTCTCCTTCTTTTCTTATGTTCTTATGTACTTGTTTGTGGATCATTAAAGTTCTTCGAGTGGTTAACAGTAAAATGTTTATGCTGCATCTCTGACAAGGAATCAATTCCATTGTATGCGTGCCACTTATCGGGAATAATAGTCGTACCAGGCAATACGCATTCTTTAATAATATAAAATAATGTTTCTGTTAATCTATCAGGAATTACATACATAAAACATTCGCGCGTTTCCCTGCAAATCCCTCCGAAAACCTACTGCACTGGCAAAAACCTTCCCGACATTATTCTTTCTTCGTGATAACAAGGATTCATCTATTTCTACTGTCAATCCATTTCCACCGATCTTATAGGATTTGGGATTAACGAATTTGCGCATACTTACGGAGATAGTTCTTACAGTCCGTAATAGCATTGCATGGCATTTTTAGTTTTTCTTTACAAAAAACGGTAGTCATTAAGTTGTTGCACCATGCATGCACGAAAAAGATGATTGTTCCCATAGGTATTTTTGACCCTTCTAATCAGGTATCATTTCTCAATCCGGATTTATTTTTACACCCTTTTTGTGATAGCGCCATAAAGGTGGGTAATGGGACAATGAAAGTTTCAGGCTGTGTCCATTTTTGCAAATTCTCTGCTGAGGCACAATACCTTTTTATTGCGAATACTTGACTGCTCGTTCGTATTTTGCATCTCCCTAGCAACTTCGTACGTTATCATTTTTTTAAGGGTGAAAACAATGCTTATGCTTCCAAACAAATGAAAGGATATCGTAAACCTAATAATGTCACAGGCCGAGGAGAGGAAATTGCGCCATAATAAGAGAAAAGATCCTTATTATTTTCTTCTTTTTCTATATCTTCTCCCAATAGAAAATTTCAATATCTTTTAGAATAACTTCTTTTTATCTTCTCTTTTATTAATAATCTTATTTTTAAATACTTTATTGTATATAATATTTTTAAAATTAATTTTATTCCAACCTTTCTCATATTCATTCCTATATTCAGGGAGTGAAAGGTATAAGGTGATAAAAATGATAGCTCTTATAAATTATTTGGATAAAAGCTTCAAATATAGGAAAAAACATTCCTGATAAATGTTCTTTTCAAAATCTAAAGCAACTCTTAGAAAACTTTGATTAAAGCTTTGAATATACGAAAAACCAATCCTGCGCTCTAATTCTTCGATCCCTAAATAAACCCTTAGAAAGAACTTTTTTAAAACCATTCATTATACCAAAAACCATTCTTCCCTACGGCTACTCTGGCTCTAGCAACAATTGATTTGTCCTAGAAAAAATAAAAGTTTTCTGTACAGACGAGTATCTCTTAATAATTTACCCATAGTCTAGTTTTATTCATATCCACACTTATTTTCTATATCGGAATTCTTTTTGATATTTGGAATAAACAATCCTGGAAGCCTTTTACCATCGAAATGTGGTCTATATACTAGGAAATAAAAATAATCAGCCATGCCTTAATTTTATTAAATTTTCTGAAGTTCACGATTTGGAATTATTTTTGCTTTAAAAAATCCTAAACATTCGCTAATCATGTTTGTTTTCGAGGAACTCTTGGTCTACGCCAGAAGAAATGGTGAAGCCGCTCCTCTTGACTCCTAGTAATTTACTCCCGTCTGTCTTTTAGTCGCGTACGAGTCAGGCGTGAGCGACTCTACACCTCACTATATCAGTCGGTGTCCGTTTTGCTTTTTTTTTTTTTTTGTAATAACATTGTAACTATTTGACCGATTCTAACGAAATTTGAAACACTTATGCTGTTTAACATTCTCTTTCGAATAGTATAATTGCCAAAGTCCCCCCCAAGTTTAGCCTTGGAATTATTTTGTTTTGGCAATAACATCATAACTTTTCGGCCGATACTCTGCTAGACTAGGCTATAATATGCTATACTCTGCTAGACAAGCCTAGAATAGTCTATGCTATTCTAGCCTATTGTAGGCTAGGCTATACTATGCTAAGCTATGGTAAGATATACTAGGCTAATTTAGGCTATAATATGATATGCTAGGATAGCATATAGTATGTTAGGCGAGACAATAATAAGCTATGCTAGACTAGGGTAGAATAGTAGGTATATGCTGGCTTCACAGATCTGCTTGAGAAAAGTAGCGTATTTAGATATCTAAAAACTTATAAATAATGGAAAAGAACCTCTACGACTTGTACCTCTCTAAAATCCGACTGTAAAACTAGAGGTAAACTTGAACGACCAATCAATTTTTCTCCCTCTGAAAAGGGGGATTTTGGCTTTGAATCTTTCAACCGTTAACCGAGAAAATCAAATTAAACATAAAGAAGAGCGATTGGTTGAAACTCAATCTAGATTCCATCAATTTTTATTAAAAGCGTGCAAAGAAATTTTACTTCGGGTCTCGAGTAATGTTGAAACACAATACGAAATATTCCCCCATGACCTCATTTTCGAGAGCTTCCACTTGAGCTGGCTAAACAGAGCAATATTTGCTATATTGAGAGTCAGGGCTTCAGTTCTTCTTTTTTTTAGGAGCCTATTTGGCGACTACCCACTTGGGCACAAGTCGCCGCACTCACGACAGCCTAGCACTAGGCTACTTTAAATATGAATATGAAAAAAAAACAACAATAAAAAGGGGAAATGGCAACGAGGAGGAAGCAAGCTCTGGCCTCGGGGGGAGGTCCCCCCGGCGCAGGAACGTGCGACCTACAAAGAAAATCTTCAGGCCCTAAATATTGAATGGAATAATATTTTGGACGAAAATGCGCCGCGTAATGGCTGCCAATTTGGGGCAAAGGAATCTCAGTAAGAAATACTGGAGGAGATCTCATTTTTAAAGATTTAGCAAAGTTCAGCCTCGCCGATAAGTAATGCTTGTATTGAACGTGTTATTTTGTGAGTTACATCAGTAAACACTAAGTTGAGGAAAAGAATGAATGAGACTTGGATTTTTATCATCCATACTAAGTATTTGAATAAGCGTGGAGTCAAAATTTCAATGCTGTTGATCATGATACCCAACACTCTATGCTGATCTATGACTCATCCTTTTATAACCATTATAGTGTAGGTGAAGAAGAAAGTGAACTGTGGAACGCTGAAGAGCTTTTCAGAGAAAAAATTAGTTTTGAAAATAGTTTTTTACCTTTAAAAATTTAAGGTAGGTTAAATTCTTGCAGATTTTTGGTAGGTTTATATATTTATTTGGGCTAACTTTTCTAACACTACGTTTCTTTTAAGTCCTCCAAAGTCTGCTTGCTACCTTTGGTTATATAAATCTGGCAACAATGGTTTAATCATTTTCAGTCATGGAGTGTAAAGTCCTTGGAATGTTGCTTTTTCATTGTGACGAATTTAAAATTGCCTAAGTGATCGAGTAAACCTTTGCAAAACTAAATTTGAATTTTCGCCGCACTAGATTTGTGCCAGCCATATCTTGAGCATCATCCTCTGCCTCAAACTTGCCACGGATGCTTGTAATGGCGAGACGTTTCGGTGGCTTTGTACCAATTCCCGGATACATTGCTGTTGTACTTTGACCACATTCTCAAATTTCCAATTTTATTTCAAAACACGTTTTTGTGGCTCGGGTGTCAAATGCTTAGACAAAATGGATTCTTTTGCTGAGCTAAATTAAATTGAATGCTGTAGAGTTTGTATCGTGGAATAAGTACGTAGGCTACGTCTCGAAGCAAGCTAGTGGATGAAGACTAGACTTCCTTCGGTCCATAGGCTAAGCCAACGCATGCAGAGGCACAATAAGCCGATGGAGAGCATTTGGGGCACTTGGAATACTTAATTAAATTTTATATATAAACAACTCGATAGAACATTTAAATCATTTAGATCACTAATTTACCCTTCGTTAGTGATTGCTATAACAAAATATTGTTCAGACAGACCTTTGGGGTTTGTTGGACGGTGTCCGATTATTTTAATAAATTTTGTCAATGATCCAGTTTTACACGCTGATTTAAAAAATGGAATATATTTTTGGGGAGAAACGGACAATTAAAAGTTATGGTTGGCTTGGGTTAGGTTAAGTTAACATATTTTCACATATAACCGTTCTTTTCAAAAATTTACTCATTATGAATGATGTGGAACCAGTGTGGAATCTGAAAAGTTTGTGATCTCTAACCTAACCTAATTTCTATACTCTTCAATCACGAAATCGTCAGACATTAGAGAAATGTATTCAATTTTCAATTCAATCCGGAACCACAATAATAAGCGACATGTAGAAGTCGTACAGCCATATAACAGATATTCCTGGGTACAATTTTAAATATAGACCAGTCAGTCACAGTGTCGAGTTCGTTTGTTCGGAGGGAAAAACACACAAACACTCAGCTAATCGAGAGAAGATTGAATTTACTGAAACACTCAAACAAGCGTCGTTGTGGGACTCCCCGCTCGATGTGGGATTCGTATTTGGGTGAATTTTTGTGACGTAGGAGATACGGAAATACAGACCTATTCAGAACCTATGTGGATAGAAAAGGTTCGCAAAGGGGTGGGTGTCTATTTAATAAAGAGAAGTAGAGATCCCAGGATGGCATGTAGTCCACCAAGGCACCATGACTACCAGACGGAACACTCTAGGGGGAATTCTCCTCCTGACGCAAAGTTCAGGTAGAAAATGTTGAGGGAATAGCATTACTGATAATAATAAATAATAAGTACCAATAATCCCTAATACTAATAATAGTAATTAATAAGAATAACAATAAATAATTATAATACATAATGATTATAATATACAATATAGTATATTTCGGAGTTAAAACGTTAATATCATTTCTATATTTTTTAAATATTCAATAGATATGTTTAAATTACATATATTTACTTCAGCTAACTGAAAAACTTTTTAACTTAACCTAACGAAATCTAACCCAACCACAACACTTTAACCGTCCATTTCGCCAAAAGATAAATTCCATTGTTGAAATCAGCGTGTAAAACTGCATCATTCACAAAATTTGTAAGAAAATTGGACATCGTCCCCCCAAAAAACATATGGTCCAATTGTTCTTGTTTTTTTTTCTAATGATAAAATATATGATGCTAAATAGAGTGGCTTTGTACTAAATTGCCGGATCAATTGTCATTCGACTTCAGCCACATTCTCGTAGTCAATTGCCAAAAGCTCTGAAACTAATATATATTTTTATTTTTTTCATTCGTTTTTAAAATATCCGTGATATGAATGATTATTTCAGGTTTATAAAAAAAAATAATTATGACTCATATGGGTTCAATTAATGATGTTTTGCAATTATAATTTATTTCATAATATATTTTTGTAAAAATAAATGTTTACAATCTTTTTCAATTCCAGAAATGGCTCTTTCCAAATAAAAGACTGAACCATTGTTGCTGTGCACCAAAGTGGCCTGAAAGAAAGTATCTAGTTGCTACGGATATTGCATCAAGGAGCACCATATTTAAGAGGATTAATGACTTTAAAAAGACTGGTTACACTCCCGTGAAGAAGTCTTCTGGACACTCAAGAGCTTCATATAAACGCCAAGTTGCCTCCTACTAATGTCCCAGCTCAAGCATCAGGTTGCCTCTAATGAGTGCCAAATTTTCTAAAGATTGGAAAGAATCAAGTGTAGACGCTTCAGTATGCACAGTAAAGCGGAGACTATTTGACAAAGGTCTCGAGTCAAGATAGGCTGCGAGGAGGCCTCACCTCACTTAAAGCAATCTTGTCGATAGGCTCCCCTTTTCTAGGAAATATAAGGAAACGACAGTTGAAGACTGAGACAAATTGGTATTCTTGATGAAGTTCCTTTCCGCTTGTTTGGAGCTCTTGGAAGATCTCTCCGTTAGAAGCAAAAAAGGGATTGCTTTCGCAAGTCAAGTGTAGTGCCCACGATGAAGCATCCGGACATTCTCCCTGTCTGTGACTGCTTCTCACCTAAGAGAACTGGATCCATAACAATTTTGCCCCAAAACACTGCTGTAAACTTAAAATGGTGACAAAACGTATTTCATTATAACCTTTTTCCAACAGTTCAGGAGCGACTTGGGGTGAATAATTGTCTTTTCAGCATGATGGTTGACCTTCTCACAAAGTAAAAGCAATTACAAAGTTCTTGACTGAAAATAAAATCGAATTTACGGGACTGTGGTCGTGGAATTAGACAGATTTGAGCCCAATTGAGAATTTGTGCGCGATAATCAAATTGGTGGCAGATAAACATCAAGCCAGCCAATTGTGAACCATTGCAGGTGTTTTTTCGAACAAAAATGGAGCATTATCAGTCTAAGTTTAATCACAAGTTTGGTCTCCACCAGGCTGAAACGAATTGAACCAGTCCTAAAGAACAAGGGACATCATTGTAAATATTGACTGTGCACATCAATTGACTGTCTTTATTAATAAAATGGGGTTGGGCTCAATATTTTTGTATATTTCACCTTCAAATTATGATACATAATGCAACGTTTGTTTAGTTCTATTAGTTTTCCTATATGAAAAAATATAGTAGTCTCAAAGCTTGCGGTCATGTGGTTGGTAAACATGAAGATCGGCGGCGCGAACGATGGGACGCAAAATATTTCGTCCTTGTTCCAATATGTTTCACTTTTGGGGAGTAAATTCAAGGGGACTGATCGTGGGGGGTTTATCACTGTGGAGGGACTCCCCTACGATGATCCTGAGTTTCAATCAATGGGGGGGGTATGGGGGGCACAGGCACCCAGTATATAATCATAATTGTTTATAAAATAATGTTCTAGCGTTTTTATTTAACCAAACGCGCATGAATATGCATGTGCGGGTGAACGAAACATACACGCAAAAACCCCCTGGTTTTTCGGGCGCGACGCCCATCTTCATGTTACCATGTGGTCTTTGTTTTGATTTGGGGTGTCAGCTGATCTCAACAACTTCCCACAGCATGACAAGTAAAGTAAGGATACTACTTGGGGTCTCAGTGTATCACAAATGTACAAAAAACATTGAATAACATAAAACTTAGAGCAAACAAAGGAATAATAAAAAATGTACCATGACCAGAAAGAGAATGAGGATATAACTAATCTAAAGGGAGTTTTATTTCAGAATCTCTAGAAGCAAAAAGTTCGTACGAAAGCAAACTGAGCTAGAGCGAGAGTAGACTAATTAATAAGGCTTCCTATGTATTTCGAACAAGTGCCCAATCTTACTAACAATCCAATTCGTAGTGTTTTACTAATGTAATAATGTCATGATTCGTATTTTTCACATTAAATACGTATTTAAGGTGAAAAATACGAATCATGACATTATTACATTAGTAAAACACTACGAATTGGATTGTTAGTAAATATTATATTATGTTTGTATTTAGTTATACTTAGACAAATTTGGCCTTATGAAGGCACCCTAAACAAAAATGGCATATCAAAATTTCCAAATGATATGTCTATCTCGCCTTCCCAAATGATCAACGTAGAATAGGAAACTAAAAACTATAGAGAATTACGTCGGGTGTCCATTGACAAGTTTAACAAAAAAAACTGGATTTGTACACTTCAATATACATATTCATGATAATAATTTTCAACTCTTTTAATGGCAGGATTAGGAAGGGCGATATTTTCCTATGAAATGATGAGCCTTCCCTTCCCCTAGGGTTGGTCAAATATCTTAAGTTCAGTCTATTCCAAGTTGCTGAAAAAAGTTAATGTTAAAATTAATATAAAAATTCAAACTATACGTCCTTACATAACAAACTACAGACAAAATTTTAACCTGCAATTTTGAGTGAACGGACGGAGGAGAAGTAACTGCAACACAACCACACACAACCGCGTCTCGCAACTCACTGAACTTCATTAGAATTTTGATTTAAGATTTTTTGTCTATAAATGGCTCGTAGAATCACGCCTAAATTAATATCACAAATGAATAATATTTACACAATTTGCTAAATGAATTAAAACTTTTAAAGTCGATTAAATTCCTTATTGAAATTCATTTTAATAATCTCCCTAAAAAGTTTGACCGATGGTTGTGCATTTTTTGTCCAAGGTACGAGCTAAAAAAAAATGTATCAATGAGTTTCGTTCATTACCCATTACCATTAACTTTCTGTGTTTTCACCCGAATTCAAACAGTTTTGTGGAAATATAAAATCCTTCATCGAAGGGAGGGGAAATATTGGTTCTGAATTTTACAAAAGATCTGCAACCATTTAAGATGTCTTTTACTTCTCGGTGGGGCCCTACTGATTAGCGTGGGCTCCAAACCGCCTGTAATTATCGCTAATGGCAGCCACTGTGAACACGACCCGAACGACTCCTTGCTGCGACAAATCACAACCGATGTAGCTTAACTTTGCTGAATCGGAAGCGGTGTTTCCAATAGGCGAAGCCGTTTCCTAGGGGTAAGTGGTTATACAAATGCATTTTGTATATTAAAAGGAAACTAACGAAAGAAATTCGCTAACAAAGTGTTGATTTTAGGAAAAATGTACAGAAAGTTGTTTGGTTACAATCGTACAACTTACTCGCAGTAAGAGACAACGTGTCTCTTAGGGAAAGGTTGTTGTAAAATCGGTCTTAATTATCACCCTATTCAACGAATTACCATATATATTGCGACTTAACATTGTTCAAGTGAGAAGCGGTATTTCTACTCCCCAAACCGAGCGGCTAAAAGAGGAGATTGCTCGGAGAGCTTTGGACCGGGAGAGAGCGAAATCCTCCTCAAGGAATTTTTGTCTCATTGGATTACATCGATTCCTTAGTCCTCTATTACAAATCTCCCTTCCTAATAACCCCAGTGTAAAGATTCCTTCCCCCCCTCATTATCCTCGACAAAGAACAAAAACAAAGAATCGAAACAAGGAAAACATTGAGCTTAATTTCATTAACACTTTAAAAAGGTTCTTGCATCAGTTCAATTGGGTCGAGTTTACCTCACTCGAGGTGAGTTTTGTGAGTATGCTGCTCGCGAGATGAGTTATGCGAGTATGGCACTCACGAGATGAGTTTTGCGAGTATGCTGCTTGCAAGATGAGTTTGGCGAGTATGCTGCTCGCGAGGTGAGTTATGCGGAGTATTCTGACCGCGAGGTGAGTTTTGTGAGTATGCTGCTCAAGAGATGAGTTATGCGAGTATGCTGCTTGCAACATGAGTGTGGCGAGTATGCTGCTTGCAACATGAGTGTGGCGAGCATGCTGCTCGCGAGGTGAGTTTGCGAGTATGCCGCTCGCAAGGTGAGTTTTGCGAGTATGCTGCTCGCGAGGTGAGTTTTGCGAGTATGCTGCTCGCGAGGTGAGTTTTGCGAGTATACTGCTCGCGAGGGGAGTTTTTCGAGTATTCTGATCGCAAGGTGAGTTTTGCGAGTATGCTGCTCGCGAGGTGAGTTTTTCGAGTATACTGCTCGCGATGGGAGTTTTTCGAGTATTCTGATCGTGAGGTGTGTTTTGCGAGTATGCTGCTCGCGAGGCGAGTTTTGCGAGTATCATACTTGTGAGGTGAGTTTTGCGAGTATGCTGCTCGCGAGGCGAGTTTTGCGAGTATCATACTTGTGAGGTGAGTTTTGCGAGTATGCTGCTCGCGAGATAAGTTTCGATGAGTTAAGGGATCTCTCATAGATTCCTTCAGTTCTACCCCAACTCTCTGCCGTTGTTCGAGTTGCATTTTCTTCCAATCGATTCAAATAATAAAAAGCTGAATTGAACCTAATATTGTACTATCCAACCTAACATAAAAAGGCCAAAGAAATTAATCTTCCTTGAAGTAAAATCAACTCGAATAACGCCAGGCGAGTATCAAAGAGATCCGAGTTTTGTATTCTCGAATCTTATGGAGTTCTCTACTCTCGACATAACTTTTATACCCTTGGGATGAGTTCTCTACCATAGAGATGCGTTTTCTACCCTCAAGATGAGTTTTATACCCTCGAGGTGAGTTCTCTACCCTCGAGATGAGTTTTCTACACTCGAGATGACTTCTCTAATCTCGAGATAAGTTTTCTACTCTCGAGATAAGTTTTCTACCATCGAGATGAGTTATCTACCCTCGAGATGAGTTATCTACCATCGATATGAGTGTTCTACCTTTAAGATGAGTTCTCTACCCTCTATATATGAGTTTCCTACTTTCGAGATGAGTTTTCTACCCTTAAGATGGGTTTTCTACCCTCGAGATGAGTTATAAACCCTTGGGATGAGTTTTATACCCTTGAGATGAGTTTTATACCCTTTAGATGAGTTATCTACCCTCGAGATGAGTTATCTACCCTCGAGATGAGTTTTCTACCCTCAAGATGAGTTTTCTACCCTCGAAATGACTTCTCTACCCTCGAGATGAGTTTTCTACCTTCTAGATGAATTATCTACCCTCGATATAGGTTTTTACCCTCGAGAAAAAGTTTTCTACAATCGAGATGAGTTCACTACCCCGAGATGAGTCCTCTACCCTCGAGGTGAGTTATCTACCCTCGAGATGGGTTTTCTACATTCTAGATTAATTATCTACCCTTGATATAGGTTTTCACCCTCGAGATAACTTTTATACCCTTGGGATGAGTTCTCTACCATCGAGATGCGTTTCCTACCCTCGAGATGAGTTTTCTACCCTCGAAATAAGTTCTCTACCCTCGAGATGAGTTTTCTACACTCGAGATGACTTCTCTAACCTCGAGATAAGTTTTCTACTCTCGAGATAGGTTTTCTACCATGGAGATGAGTTCTCTACCCTCGAGATGAGTTATCTCCCCTCGAGATGAGTTATATACCCTAGAGATGAGTTTTCTACCTTCAAGATGAATTATCTACCCTCAAGATAGGTTTTCTACCATCGAGATAAGTTCTCTACCCTCGAGATGAGTTATCTACCATCAAGATGAGTGTTCTTCCTTAAAGATGAGTTCTCTACCCTCAATATGAGTTTCATACTCTCGAGATTAGTTTTCTACACTCAAAATGAGTTTTCTACCCTCGATATGAGTTATCTACCCTAGAAATGAGTTTTATACCCTTTAGATGAGTTTTATACCCTCCAGATGAGTTATCTACCCTCGAGATAAGTTTTATACCCTTGAGATGAGTTATCTACCCTCGAGATGAGTTTTCTCCCTTCTAGATGACTTCTCTAACTTCAAAATATGTATTTAAGGTCGGGATAAGTTTTCTACAATCAAGATGAGTTCACTGCCCTCGAGATGAGTTCTCTACCGTCGAGATGAGTTCTCTACCCTCGAGGTGAATAATCTACCCTCGAGATGAGTTTTCTACCCTTAATATGAGTTTTTCACCCTCTAGATGAGTTTTCTACTCTCGAGGTGAGTTTTCTACCCTCGAGATGAGGTTTCTACCCTGGAGATGAGTTTTATACCCTCGAGATGAGTTTTATACCCTTGAGATGACTTATATGAGATGAGTCATCTCCCCTCAAAATAGGTTTTCTACCCTCTAGATGAGTTATCTACCCTCGAGATGAGTTTTCTACCCTCGAGATGAGTTTTCTACCCTCAAGATGACTTCTCTAACCTCGAGATAAGTTTTTACCGTCGAGATAAGTTTTCTACAATCGAGATGAGTTAACTACCCTCGAGATGAGTTCTCTACCGTCCAGATGAGTTCTCTACCCTCGAGGTGAGTTATCTACCCTCGAGATGAGTTTTCTACCTTCTAGATGTATTATCTACCCTCGATATAGGTTTTTACCCTCGAGATAAGTTTTCTACAATCAAGATGAGTTCACTACCCTCGAGATGAGTTCTCTACCGTCAAGATGAGTTTTCTACTCTCGAGATGAGTTCTCTACCCTCGAGAAGAGTTTTATACCCTTAAGATGAGTTATCTACTCTCTAGATGAGATTTCTACCCTCTAGATAAGTTTTCTACTTTCGAGATGAGTTCACTACCCTCGAGATGAGTTCTCTACCGTCGAGATGAGTTCTCTACCCTCGAGGTGAGTTATCTACCTTCGAGATGAGTTTTCTACCCTTAATATGAGTTCTCCACCCTCTAGATGAGTTTTCTAATCTCGAGGTGAGTTTTCTACCCCCGAGATGAGGTTTTTACACTAGAGATGAGTTATCTACCCTCGAGATGATTTTTATACCCTTGAGATGACTTATATACCCTTGAGATGAGTTCTCTGCCCTAGAGATGACTTTTCTACCGTCGAGATGACTTTTCTACCGTCGAGATGAGTTTTCTAACGTCAAGATGACTTCTCTACCGTCGAGATGAGTTTTCTACCCTTGAGATTAGTTTTCTACCATTAAGATGAGTTATCTACCCTCTAGATGGGTTTTCTTCTCTCGAGATGAGTTTTCTACCCTCGAGATGAGTTTTATACCCTTGAGATGAGTTCTCTACCCTCGAGATGAGTTTTCTACCCTCAAGATGACTTTTCTACCGTTGAGATGAGTTTGCTAACCTTCAGATGACGTTTTCTACCCTCGAGATGAGTTTTCTACCCTCGGCGTGAGTTTTCTACCTTCGAGATGAGTTTTCTGCCATCGGGATGAGTTCTCTACCCTCGAGATGAGTTATCTACTCACGAGATGAGTTATCTACCCTCGAAATGAGTTTTCTGCCTTCGAGATGGGCTCTCTACCCTCAAGATGAGTTTTCTACCATCGAGGAGTATTTCCATGACTTCTATACCCTCGAAGTGAGTTTTGAGGAGTTTTCTGCCCCTGAGATCCGCCTTTCCTATGCGGCGGTGTTAGGTGATAGCTATGCCCCCTTTTGCTCCCGTGTACCTCCACTACATTATCTCTCTCACATTTTCACATCACTTGACTCCACCACTTTATTTACGATCTTTTCACAAATTTTATTACGGAGATGTCCTCGATGTTTTTGGCAACTTGATTTTAAATACCTAACAATATAATAATAATAAGAATATATTGATAATAATATAATTTATACACTACTCCCAATCCAATTGGTTGATTGCTCTCATGTTTGCAAAATGGCGCAAATTCGTTGCATCATTATTATTATTATTCCATTTGCTCCCAAGGAGTTGTCATGCTAACGGGTGTCCTTTGATTGGCGATGAGTTGACTCATATGGGCGACGAGGAGATTTCCTGATGTCTGCACTCGTCAGACGGGAATCGCGGTAGTCGGCGCTTGCGTCCCCGTCAGTGGTCGCGCCAATTCCCTTATTCACAAGGTCGAGCGAGGCCGAGCTTATCGGAGGATGTGACGCGACTCGTGTTACTCACATTCATCTCAAGATCTCAGCGGCCGCGTCACAGATCCGGCCTGGCCTCTTTCGCGCCGCCCAGGATCCTCGAATTCCCAGAGACTTCAACGAGGGCGAAATTCCTCCTCTGTGGCGTAACCGACGCCACGCGTCATGGTAAATAACAGCAATATAGTAGTAATAATATAATACTAGTAATAATGATAGTAGTAATAAATAATAGTAATATAATAATAGATGATTAAATATGACAAAAACATACAGAAGCCCTCACGAATGGGTATTAGAGAGAGTGTGTATGTGTGTGTGAAGTGAGAGAGAAAATGTGTGTGACTGTGTTCGTGAGATAGTGTGAGTGTGTGTGTGTGCGTGTGTGAAAAGGGTGAGCGAGTGTATGTGAGAGAAGGTGAGAGAGATTTATGAGAAATTATTTTAATTGCACAAATTAAGCAAAATGATGAAACAACGATGGAATTTTCGCTCAATTGAACAAAGCTGAACAAAGGGCCAGACGGATAGGTCGTGTAGGGCTCAATATCAATCTTTACGAACAAGTTCGTACAAAGAGATATTTGTACTCAAAAGTAGGAGCCCGAACTCCCGTGCCGTTGTCCCTAATCTATTAGTTCGTCTCATAATTAATCCGGCATTTTTGAATGTTTATCATTATTCCATGGATAAGAATCAAACTCTTTAAATTATTTATATTTTAATAATTAACTATTTATTTAATAATATGATTTCAACAGTTTTCGCCACTATGCATTACTTTCTATTAACTTTTCAATACCATGTGTGTAAAATCGTTTTACTTTGCTTAAAAAAAAATATTTAAGGTTGTTTCGACGTCTCCTTTTGACATCTTCATTCTCTTCAGATGACTCGCTAAACTCCTTAAAATGATAGTAATCTGATGGGGCTAAGCCGTTGAAATTGGAGGATAATTCATCACTTCTCAATCGAAATTGTTTAACTTTTGCATGGTATCACTTGTAATATGAGGTTGCGCGTTGTTTTGGATGAAAGAGCTCCCTTCTTCCATCAATTAATGGTAGCTTCTTTGTTTTCAAGTGTTGCATGTAAACGCTCCAACTGAGCACAGTAACTCTCTTTTGTGATAGTCTCATTTGGGTTAAACAGTTCAAAGTGGATTATGTTATTCATATCCCACGCATAAGAGGCTCTTCCATGGATGAGCCCCCTGGTTCGGTCGAATTATGTAGAAAGTTTAATATTATTGTACATAACCCACTTCTTGTCTCTGAAAATAGTGATTCACTTTTTACTTGATTATTTCCATCCATAAAATATAGCGCATTACTTATGGTATGAGCTAAAATGTAAATACCATACATGACCTGCCTCTGAAGACAACTTGTAACTTACCTCCACAAGCCAGAAAGAGAAATCTGCAGCCTGTAATGAATGACCAGCAACTATCAAACTTCCTCCAGCGTCGTGAGCAGGTCATTCCACCTCCCGCCCTTTGCAGGTTATCATTTCGACCGGTGCGCAGGCCACTGACTCAACAATGAAATCTACTCCGCAGTCTGTGTCCTTTCTGCCACAAAATAAAGAATCCCAATGGGAAACGCGTCCCTCATTCAAAGGTAACAAAGAACCGAAATCCCGCTCAATGACGTCTCCCGCTCGATCAGGAAAGGGCGAATAATTAGGACCTTTTGACCTCGCGTCCTCGTGAATAAAGATCATAAGGAGGGAGGGGGTTTAGCCCCCAGCCCATGCTGATGACAGAGATTATTTCTCGATTTTGATCCGCCGTAGAAATAGGATCGTTGTGTGCCCACCGAACCCCAATGTTTAAAGTTTCAACTTAGTCATCATACCTCCTCAAGTCTTATTAAGAGTCGTGAAAAGTTTTAGGAATTGAAAGGGGACTTTGCTTCTATGTTCTGTTTCTATTTTCTCGTATTTAATTCCTTGAAATAGTTAATACGTTTCTCACTACTTATGAGTTATTACTAGATTATTGATGCTGCCCTCGGCTCACCATCTAAAGCCATAGCCAAATGTTTTGAGACTGATATATTTTTCGATATAAGAAAGTTAATAGAGAAAATCAAATGCTGCATTTAGTTTTAGTATGTTTTTAGTATAATTTTAAAGTGAAATTTACGAAAAATTAGAGAAAAATACATTCTATTAAGTACATTCAATTGATGGGCTCAGTCAATATTTGCAACGATGTCCCTTGTTCTTCAGGACCTCTTCAATTCGTTTTGGCATGCTGGAGACCATATTTGTTATGATATACTGACTTATATTGCTCCATTTTTGTTCGATAAGCACCGGCAACTGCTCACGTGTGGATGGCTTCTGTATACGAGTATCAACCGCTAGTTTTATTATCGTCCACACATTGTCTATTGGGTTCAAATCTAGCGGATTCCAAGGCCAAAGTCCCCCAAATTATGTAGATGTTATTTTCAGTCAAGAACTTTGTAATTACTTTTTCTTTGTGACAAATTGTGATATAATGCTGAAAAATACAGTTACTATCCCAAAAGTGGTCCTGAACTGTTGGCAAAAAGTGTTGATGAAGCACGTTTTGGTTCCATTTTGAGTTCATGGCAATGATTTTCGGTAAAATGTTTAGATGAAAAGCTGCCCCTCCCCATACATAGAGAGTGTCCGGATGCTTCATCGTGGAAAACGAGATAGGACTCTTGAAAGCGCTTCCCTTTTCTCTTCCTACCAAGGGACCTTCTAGTATTATCAAACAAGCATAAGGGAGCTTCATCAGAGACTATCACTTTGCCTCAGTCTTCAACAGTCCATTACTTATATTTTGTACAAAAGTGGACCTTTTATTTGTCGAAAATACTTCGCCTGACTGTACGCATTGAAGCATTCCCGCTTCAGTGGCAGATTTTGGCATTTATTTGAAGTTCTTGGGCGTCCAAACGACTTCTTTACAGGAGTGTAATCATTTTTTGTAATGTTATTAATGATTGGAAAGATAGTGCTCCTTGATGTAATTCCCTTACTAACTATCTCCTTGCATTTCGTGCCACTTTAGTGCAGAGGAATAATGGTTGCCGACTTTTCTTTGCAATGAAGCATTTCTGGATTTGAAAAAGATTCAAACCTTTACTTTTACCAAAATATTTACGAAATAGATTATAATTACATAAAATCATTAATTCAACCCCTATTAGTCATCATTTTACCCTTTTGATCGAATAACAAACATCCAGGGAATGAAACTCACCTCCAGCAGGAACGGGGCCAGAGCGCGATTTTGGAGTCAGCGAAGAAATGCGCAGTTTTTTTCTTAATTAATCTGCAATAATTTAAATATTAGAATCATTATTCATATCATGTAAATTAAAAAAAAACGAATTAAGAAATTAAAATATATATTAGTCTCAGAACTTTTGATAATGAGTAGAACTGACCATTTCTGTTAAAGTGTCGCTGTTTAACCCTGATGTTACCTCCATTATTTAATCTAGTTTTGTGTTGACATTTGGCAACTCTTTCTCCTCAAACGTGTATATATGGGTTCTGTGTGCGTGTGTGGCACTCAATTCAGCCTCTTGATCGTTGAATTCGAATGGCCGCACTAACATGTCATATAAACATATGCTCGCCTTTTGTAAGGTGTGCCAGGTGTGTGGATTTGTTATTTTGTGTGTATATGTGTGGTGTTAGCAAGGGCGGTATTTATGTATTGACACCTTGCATATTAAATCTTTGGCTGATACGCTGCATGATGCGTTCGATGGTTTCCAGATGCCTCCAGCGACAATTTGGCATAATTTGTTATATCCTGTCTTTTTATTGGCCTAAATCCACTTCCTCCTTTTTGAGAGGCCAAAGAATTAGTGGTATTTGGATTCAATTTTAAACAGTGATCAACGAGGGTTCAGGTAAATAAAGAGCAGCATATGTTCAGCGATTATAAATAAATCCTTTTTCCAGCAAATCTCACTAAACACCTGGATTAAAAAGCTTGTCACGGATTTTGAGAGAGAGAAAAAAAAAGAAAGAGAGAGAAAGAAAGCCAGAGAGAGAATGTGAGTGTGTGTGTGAAAGAGAGTATGTGTGAGAGAGAGTGTGAGAGAATGAGAGTGTGTGTGTGGAAGAGAGAGAGAAAGAGAGTGTGTGTGTGAGAGAGAGAATGAGAGTGTGTGTCTGAGAGAGAGAGTGTGTGAGAGAATGAGAGAGAGAGAGAGAGAGAGAGAGAGCAAAATCCAATATGTCTATTATATAATGACATCATTGTTACATGATAAGATAACATGTAATTTACCTACCTACTTAATGGAGTTGTTCAGTAACCACCTCAGCTTCTAAACGATGTCGAAGCAGCCTTGTGACTTTAGCTGATAACCTGGGGTGGGGACTTTCGGATCCCAAATTTTATTGTTACCCTTCACATTGTCCAGTGGTCAACCCACAATATATGATGTAAGGCTCAAAAGGCTGATTTCTCTCTAACCAGTGGGTGCGAGGTTCGTTCCTTTAAACCCCCGTTCTCGTTGTACGAACTTTTCCCGGAGGTTTAGAAATGCTCTTTTCTCCAACTCCCGAAGGGCGGGTGGGAAGGGCTCTGTTTAATCTTATCGTTCCCCACGAATTGAACTTCGTTGGATTACAAATCTTCCATATGTTTGAATCTTGTGTTTGTACTTTAAGTGCGCTCCAAAAGAGCTAGTCTCGAAAGGGCTGGACCCAAAACAGATAGTTGGCCAAAAGAGCTAGTCTCCAAATAACACCAAAATAGCTATTGAGAGGAAAAAGTTTAGTACCTCAGTGAAGGAGAAGAGCAGCGCGAAATCGTGACGGTTTGGGGATGCAAGCTATTTAGGGTTCAGTTATTTTGGGTCTAACTATCTGTTTTGAGTCTTGAATTTTCCGGACTCGCTCTTTTGTCTTATAGTCTCAATTTTGTTGCCCACCGTCTTTCTCCGATGTGTAAATATGTCCACAAAGCCATCGCATCTTTCTTTCCATTACATTTTATTATTTTTTTTATTATTTACTGACACAGAAAAAGCAAAAGCAAACGTGTGCATCTCGACAAGCAAGTTTTTTTTTTTAAAGGTTAAAAGAAAAACTGGTGAGGTGTAAGGTATACGGCTCGAAGACTTTAAAGAGGAGACTACTTTTCGTTCTTATTCAGTAAAAGAATGCTATAATATTTCTTGCAAGATTTTTTTTAACTGAATTTTCTACAACGCTCTTTTTTTGCATTTTGAAACAGGAAATTCTCGTTGGTTGCAACCATGGTGAAATCTTAATGAATTAAAAACTGATTTTTTTAAGCGTTAAACTATAGTGTAAAATTTTAGCGTAAGTTTCACTCTTTTGGTTCTAAACACCGAATGTAGCGATGGTAAATTTATCGTAGGACATCGACTCGTGAAGTTCCATGAATAGATCAGATGTAGATGATCACGATGATGTATTTTGGGTAGTGATCAATAACGGAATGTATAAATGTTTGCTCCCCTCAGCCCCTTGTGACGCACGACTGGTCAACTTTCTTCACATTGGCGTAAGAGTAAAACTTTCAATGTCTAATGCCTGGAAACAAAACTCTAGATTATTATTAATATTATTATTATTAAAACCAATAAGTGCAAACCAACGAAAACATATCCCCTAAGAGGTTTTCCAACAAAACTCATAAACAAAGGAGCGAATTAAATGAAATGAAAAAAATGAGGAAGGCCATTAGTTCAAGTGTTAGCTACTGGGGGTGCACGCTACTCTCCCAAACATGTCTCTGTTCGACCAAGAAGGCAGGTTCATTTGCTGTAGATAGATATTTTTTACTTAATAAAATACAATGTATGATACATATATGTTAAGTAGGCTAGCTCCTAAGATAGATGGAGGGATAGATAGATAGATCTCGAATGCTGACCGGCAGATGCCTGGCCGCTCGTAAAAGTGATTCCAACAGATCGCTACGGTCCAAAAGCTTCGTGATGAAACGGCGCGCGAGGCAGAAGCCACAATGGATTGCACAACAATATTAGAGTCGCTATTTATTCCGAGCCTATCGCAACAGAGTCGAGATTTCAATTTTATTTCGTTTATGAGAAGCGAAAACCAGCAATGGAGGTTTGAAAGTTTTTGAAAAGAATTTCATACATAAGTTTTGGTATGTGAGAATATGTGGGGGTATATATACATTACTGTCTAAAAAGATCAGAAAGCCTGTATGTATTTCTATCAAAACATCTTCCATATTTTTGCTCCACAAATCAAAGGTTTTTAAAATTAGTGTACGACACTATACAGGTATAAGTTACGTATGGGTAAAGGTTGTAAAAATTGGGATGAAGAAAACGAGTTATGAGCAGAGAAGCAATTAACAAGGAAAATCAGAAGTGTCCAAAGTAATTGGAACAATAAATGAATCTCAATTGAAATATAACGATTAAATTATCAGTGGAAAAAATTTGGATAAGTTATGGGAAATGAGTATCTTGTGAGAAAGCCTTTGTTCTCGATGATGCCTTAGCATCTCCTGCAACAGGAACAAAGCAAATGTTGACACTCTTGCGCGGTAAACTTGCTCCATCCATCTTGAAGAATTTCATAGTTCTTGAACAGTTCGGGGATTTCTTGCTTTAAATCTCTGTCTGAGTTTCTTCCAAACATTTTCCATCGGAATCAGGCCTGAACTCTGTGCAGGCCAGTTCATAACAGCAATGCTGGTTGGTAGTTAATATTCTATCTGCTTTGTTATTGATAATTCTGTTGATACTAATATTATTTTCTTGGGCTCTTATTTATTGGTCAAATTTGTTTATATCCCCTCTCCCTTGAAACTTCTGAGGCGATTTTATTCCTTATACTATCATCTTAAACAGTGGTTCTTAACCTTTTTACGACCATGCCCTCCATCTCTAGGAATTTCCCCATTTCATCAAAATAGCAATCTCTCTCATATTATAAAAAAAAATGAAAAAGTGTTTTAATCTCTTTATTGATTATAAATTATTGAGATACTTGACACTGCTTCTTAGCTCCTAGATCTTCAATGCGTGTTTGAATGCCAGAGAGTGCACAGCGTAAGTCACCTTCAACATTGAGCCTGTTTCTATACTTGGTTTTGACAGCAACGAGCGCGTGTCCCTCCAAAAGGGTGAGGCAGAGATCCTCCAGTGTGTGATATGTTACAATACTCTGAACAATGATAGAATGCGGCCCTCACGCTTGGAACTTGAGTACAACACATCTTGCTCTTGTATACATGCACAAGGCATATTGTGATACAAAAGGCCACATTGAATCAAGCTAAGTTGGACAGAATTAGGGCACTTCACCATTGTAATGAAGCGAAACTAAAGAGTAAGAAGGGCTATAGCTCTATCAGTGCACACCCTTGCCAGCGAGTTCCACGGAAGTTGGTTTTCTTGAATGAAGTTTGATACATCATGAAAAAGAGCTTCTGATAATATTAAGATGTTAAGGAAAAAATTAAAAGAATATCCCATATATCTTTAGTTTTATATAATATATTTTAGTAGACTAGGGAACACTAAAGCTATAAGTATAAGGTAATAATAAGTAGGCACTAAGTAGAGTAGTAGAGTAAGTAGAATATACATACATGGCCAAAGGTTTTAAGACTAATATATATTTTAATTTTTTTCATTCTCTTTTAAAATTTACGTAAAAGGAATTATTAAAATAATTAAATTATTGCAGGTTGATTAAAAAGTCAGCATTTAAAAAATAATAAAAAAAAAAACAGTGCACTGGTTCGCTGAATCCAAAATCGCGCCCTGATTCTGTTCCTGCAGGAGGTGAGCTTCACTACCGGGAGCTTTGCCATTCGATCAGAAGGGTATAATGATGACAAATATGAGTTAAATGAATGATGTGTAATTATAATATATTTTCTATATTCTTTTGTAAAAATAAATGTCTCAATCTTTTTCAATTCCAAAAATATATCTTTCGAAAGAAAAGCGTGCAAATATTGTTGCTCTGCACCAAAGTGGCCTTAAATGCAAGTAGATAGTTGCTACTAAGAGTGGTGCATGAAGGAGCATCATCTTTTGCATCATTATTGACTCTAAAAAGACTGGCTACACTCATGCGAAGAAGTCTTCTGAAGGTTCACGAGCTTCAAATGAACGCTACAATTGCCTCCTGGTAAGGGCCGAGCTCAAGGATCAGGTTGCTTCTAGTGCCGAGCTTTCTCACGATTGGAAGTGATCACGGGTAAACGCTTTAGCGTGCACAGTATGGCGGAGAATTTTCGACAAATGTTTCAATTCCGTAAATAAAAACTTTATGGATAGGCTCCACTTTAGTGGCGAATATAACCAATGGACTGTGAAAGACTGGGGCAAAGTGATATTCTCTGATGAAGCTCTCTTTGCTTGTTTTGATATTCTGGAAGATCCCTCTTTCGGAGGAGTAAAAGGGAGCATTTAAATGAGTCCTGTGTCGAGCCTTTGATGCAGCATCTGGATACTCCTCATGTCTTGAGCTGATTCTTATCTAAGAGAACTGGGGCACTAACAATTTTGCACAAGAACACTGCATTGAACTCAATATGGTACCAAAACTTGCCTCATCAGCACCTTTTCCCAACAGTTGAGGACAAATTTGAAGCAGATAACTCTATATTTAAGCATGATGGCGCACTTTGTCAAAAGGCAAAAGCAATAACAAAGTTATTTGCTGAAAATAACAATAAACTTTTGGAACATTGCTCCAGGAATTTGCCAGATGAACCCAATAGAGAATTTGTGAGTAATAATCAAAGTGGCGATTGATAGAAAAAAGTCATCCAATTGTGATCAGTTGCCGGTGTTTATTGAACAAAGATGGAGCAAAATCCGTTAGGATATCACCATAAATTTGGTCTCTAGGAGTTAAAAACGAAATGTAGCAGTCCTGAATAAAAACTGACATTATTGAAAATATTGATTGAACACATCAATTAGCTTCATTCATTAACCCATTTTCGCCTGAATTATTATTTTTTTAATAATTTCATAAATGGAATCTTGTCACTGGTGTACTAGAATGTTGTACAAAGATTTTTTAAAATTGTAAGTTGAATAGTTATTTAGATATAGGTTGTTACCTTATGGGAAACGGTAGGAGAAAATGGGTACAAATAAAACGCTTTGTATATATTTTCTTTTGTGATAGAACGGGTTGAGGCAGCATTAGTTTCAACTCCTATCACATATTATTTAAAACCACGATGCTCCCACGTGCATCTTCGCTTCGAAGCTTGGCGCCTTATCACAGCCACCGGATGTCAATGTTTAAACAAGGAGGTTATCGTCCCCCCGTTCACCCCCATACGCCGACCTCGCCAGATTGAGTTAGGCTTATAAGCAGATAAGGCATTGTTCCCAGCCTCGGCTGTGCATTCCCTCGAAGCTCCCGCTCCATTGTCCCCCACGCCAAGGGAGTGTCTCGACTATTTAGATGGAAACTTTACCACTAAGATCAGATTGAAGATCCAGATTTTCGTCGCGAAACATCACCCCGACCCTCTCTCCCTTTGTGCGCCAAGGGACCTCGCCCTTGAGATTCACCATCACTTGTCCAGAAGGAGGACAATATCCCTTGAGTGCCAAAGGTTCGAGCCTTTCGTGACGCCAAGTCCTCAAGGCTTCCCCCTCGTTGTTCAGGAAGAGAACAACGTAGAACAGCCATTGTTCTTTTGAGCCCTTCGCCAAGAAACGGTTCTCACCCTTCCCCCATGTTGTTCAGAGGAGAACAACATTAGAACAGCCATTGTCCTTGAGCCCGTAGACAAGAGACGGTTCTCACCCCCCCCCCCTGTTGTTCAGAAGAGAACAACGTAGAACAGCCATTGTTCTTTTGAGCCCTTGCCAAGAAACGGTTTTCACCCTTCCCCCTTGTTGTTCAGAGGAGAACAACATTAGAACATCCATTGTTCTTGAGCCCGTAGACAAGAGACGGTTCTCCCCTTACCCGGTTGTTCAGAAGAGATCAACGTAGAACAGCCATTGTTCTTCAAGCCGTTCGTCGAGAAATGGTTCTCATTTCCAAGACGCCACGTCAGGATCATCTTATTCCCCCCCTTCGGCTGGAACTCGCCAGTGGACCGAAAATTCCTTCACGTCGCCTTCCACTGCACCACTAGTATAAAGTTACGTAAGCCAAACGTCACCTTTGAGTACTTAACCCTTTTGTCAATTCTATCCTGTGCTTTAAATGGTTTAGCGAACCATCCCATCCCTTTAACTCTATATTTGTTTTACCCTTTTAAATCCTTTAATCCTCGGATTAGCCCGAGTCTCCACGACCCTTTCCATTCTCTGTTTATGTCAATATTTTCCGTTTTGTGTTTGTTGATAGTTATTATTAATAAAACTCTATTTTATTAATGATAGCAATATTATTATCCTTGAGCTCTGTTCCACTTCTTAAGCATATCGAAGATACATAATATCGGCCCGCCAGACAATCACGCACTCTAAAGATAATTAAAGAAGTTCCCTTAACGAATAGTTATATATGGTATATCGTCCAGAGTCCATTCTACGACATCTTTATATTGTAATTTCTCGCTACAAATTGGGAACTTAACCCTACAAATATTAAGAATTAAGATTCCTAAGGAAATAATTTCTTTCCTAAGTAAAAATAATAATATTGTTGATAATATTTAACCAAAAACTTGAAAATGCACGTTATTTTCGTGACGATGACCAAAAAATAGTGAATAAAAGTCCCTTGAAATTACAAATTCATTAAAAAACTTAGGGTTTTGTATGGTACTCTGTGAAGCACTTCATGCATAAGCCAACATTACATTTAGAACATTCCGTTGGCATGCTTGAGTTACAGTGCATACCTGCACCTCTCCTTACTTTATCTCCCGGTACTGGTCGGACAAAATGGTCTTTACAGTCATTTCGGCTGGAGGTTGTGAGGGCTCTTGGCCCGATGTTTTAGGTGGATATTTGAATTGCTTAAGATAAGACACGGCAATGGCTCTTCTAAAATCTAAGTGACTCAAATTTGAACTTTGTATGCATGGCAGTTGCCATGAATTATGGATGGCTACATCTGTTAACCAAGTAAATAGACTCCACTCCATCATCACTTTTTTCCACGTATTCCAACTCTGTAATTGTTGATATTTTGATTCATTCTATCTGTTCCACCCATACTTTGATCATAGTTTTTGATAGAATATGGAATAGGAATCTGGAGATTTCGCTTCTGAGCTATGTTCCATCTTTGTATGGATCCTAATGACATTTGCCCATGCAATGTAGAGGTCACAGTAACTACGGCATTATCCATCCAGTGAGTTGTAATAATTTTGGTGTCACCAATAGTTGCTGTATCAGTTTGCATATAGCCCTTTTCTCTATTTTTAATAGCCTCCCCATTCGTGATTGGACAATCTTTTCCAAGACGATTTGCTCTAATTGTGTCTGTTCTCGTGTCTTTAGTTCTTCTAGCAATGGCAATGTTGTGAATAGCTTATCAAAGAAAATGTAGTAAGGGTAATTTTTCTTTTCTTCGCTAAACTGATCCAAAAGATGAAGTACTGTGAAAGCAGATTTTCCGAACTGTCTTTCATTTCTTTCATTACCATGGAATGTTTCACCTTGGTAGGGATCAAACGATACGATGTAGCCAGAGGAAGTGTTTTGACACCAAACTCTATAACCAAAGCGGATTGGCTTGCTACGGATTGTCTGCTTGCAACTATGCCTACCAAAATACTCAACCATAGCTTCATCATGTGATATAAATTGTGTTGGTATGAAATTGGGGGGGGGCGATGAGTGATTAGTGGTCGTATTTTGGTGTACCTATCATTTACACTTAACTGGGTATTTGGGTGAAAATGCGACCATTTCATGATATTATCAAATCTGTCGCGTCTCATTGATTCATATATAGCTGCATTTCGCTGATCAGCCTCTGAAGACCAAAACATTGCTTTGTTTGGTAATGGGTTGTAGCACGAAACAATCCAAATTCCTAAAAGTAACTTGATTTCTTCTTTGGTTAGATTTACGAGTATGTAGGCCAGTTTTTTGACAAACAATAAAGAGTACTTTGTTCAACCATGAGTTCTATGAGCTCTTAATTAAGGAATAACTCAAACAATTACACAGGGTTTAGATGCCTGTATTTCGAAGCATCATACTCAGGCAAAGGCAAAGTTCTTATTTTAGGGGCAGATAAGTCCCATTACCTTCTTACTTTAGGTAAATTTTCTGTACTTGCCTCAGAACCAGAATCTCTTTCATTTACTAATTCATCCTCTGCACGAAGTTGATTACCAGTGAGGATTTCTGGAAACAAATGACTCTCATCACCTGAATCTTCACCCGTCAATTCATTAACACCTGGAGCTTGAATAACATTTTCTGTGAGGAGTCGGTACGATCCAGTTCGTACAAAATGTCTTTCACTGTCAAGGATCTAGTAAGGAAAAAATTAAAAATTAGATTTTTATTATTTGAATTTTCCTAATGTTACCATATGGGAACACAGAATATATATATATATATATATATATATATATATATATATATATATATATATATATATATATATATATATATATATATATATATATATATATATATATATATATATATATATATATATATATATATATATATATATATATATGAATGCAATGTCCCGCAGGAAAAAATTAAATGGGGTTTCCAAGTACTTTCGAACTTTATTAAGTTCCTTATCCTTGATAAGTAACTTAATAAAGTTCGAAAGTACTTGGAAACACCATTTCATTTATTCCTGCGGAACATTGCATTCATTTGCTACCCTCACATGATACTTTGTGAGTTTTTCATTTCATATATATATATATATATATATATATAATATTGAGACCTAAATGAAAGATAAAGACTATACTTTTTCTACTTTAAAATAAAATATACTATATTATTATATTAAAATACTATTTTAATACAGTAACAACAATATATATGTACAATAACCTTTCAGATGACATTTTTCGAAATCGAGCCTAATCCAAGTGACTAATAATGTAGTACGTCGAAGCGTCACGAAGTTCTTTTTAGCAACTGACACACTGGCTCGAAATTTGTGAAGCGCCTGATTCAATCCACTCATAACGCGAGTTTTCTTGAAATTACAGGATTTGACAGAATTAAACAAGGCGAAAACAATGACATTTTTACGTTACCAAAAAATGGTCACGCTAGGAGGAGACGGGTTCATAAAATGGGTTTGGGCTATAAATCTTTGTAAATTTCACCTTCAAGTGTAGTAGTCTCAAAACTTTTGGCCATGACTGTACTTACTCTCTACTTAATACAGTAATTCATCATTGATGTTTCATTTTTAAAAATCGTAATTTAGTAACAAACCATTAATTACGTTTCTTTTATAAATGATACATTGCTCTAATAGTAAATTGACATCATTACACGTTTTCTTTCTTATTTCTGGAATAATCTGGAAATGATCTGCATTTCCGCTGCAAAAGATAAATATCGGGTCACACCCATACACTCATACTCGTTTGCTGGCTTACGCTTGCGCGCAACTTTGCAAATATATTGTGTAATTCAAATCAGTGTTTGGTTGACTATATGTATGCTTTATATGAGTTTTTATATTTACCTAAAAACAGTAACAGTCATAAGTTTGTTAGTGAATTAAGAACACGCATATGTTGCTTGTTTGTTTTGACTTCCGTTTGTATTTTATCAGAAGTTAGTGTTTTTTTTTAATGATATGGTGGTGTCTATGATCATGTATTATTGTAGTCACTCACATTGTTTACCATCTTTACGATCATGTTTTTGTTATTAATCATGCTGTGCTGGTTTTGAACACATGGAGATCTTTATGTTACTTTAAAAGTTCCTGCACATCAAGTCATTCGCACATCATTCGCAATGTATGCAAAGAAGCAAAAGTATATTGATGAACACATTTGATTTGGATTCATGTCCCTCCAAAAGGGTGAGGCAGAGGTCCCCCACTGTGTGATATGTTACAAGACTGAACAATGATAGGATGCGGCCCTAACGCTTGGAACTTGAGCACAACACATCCTGCTCTTGTATACATACACAAGGCATTTTTTGAAACAAAAGGCCACATTGAATCAAGCTAAGTTGAACAGTATTGGAGCATTTCGGCAGAAAACTTCAGAGGTTGTTGAAGCTTCCTATGGGATCGCTGTGTTGATTGCAAAGATCAAAATGAGCCTTAACGTCAGAGACTCTCTCATAATACCAAGTATACTCCGTGCAGCAGAACTTGTTCTCGGGAAAGATAGTGCAATCATGCTTTCCCAAAATTCAATATAAACTATACAATCAAGGGAAGGATTGATGAATTGATTCATCAGGTTCTCGACCAAGTAAGAGATTCTCATGTTTTGGACATCCATTGTGACAAAAGGACTGACATCGCTCAATGTTTTTAGCCATTGATTTATGCTCGTTTCTTGTCAGGCAATAGTGTAAAAGAGGAAATGCTGTTTTGTCGCCCCATGGAAAGTTGTACAACACCAGAAGTTATTTTTCATGAAGTATCACACTTGATTCAGGAAAAGCAACTTTCCTCGGACTCGCTGGTAAGGCTGTGCACTGATGTAGCTCCAGCCGTGCTTGGTCTGCAGTCTGCCTTCATTACAAAGCTGAAACAAAATCTGGCTATTAAGGCTGTCAACTTTATCAAAGCTGATACCTTAAACAGTCATCTCTTTAAACTTCTTTGTCTTTGTAAGGATATTGATTCTGAAGATAAATCCTTTCTTTTTCACACGAACGAACGATGGCTCTCAAAGGGAGAAATTCCTGGACGGCTTATTGAACTACGAGAATTAGTAGCAATATTTATAGATTTACAGCAGAAAGCAGATCTTCACGTCAAATTCTAGTGTGAAGGTTTTCAGGTATTTGTAGCTTATCTGGTTGATATTTGCAAAGCGTCGAATGCTCTCAACTTTAAACTACAGAAAAAAACATCAACATTATCATGCATAACGACACCATTCCAACCTACATTGCCAAACTCTACCTCTAGATGTGTCGAATTCAGCGAGAAAATACAGCCAGTTTTAGTAACTTGCATTCAGCTATTATTCAAAGTAACCTTATTTCTAACCTTAAGAATCAAGTAATCACTCATCTAACTCATTTGAAAACATAATTTATCATATACTTCCCAGATATAGAAGAGAAGTGTGAAGCCTGGAAATTCATCCAGAACCCATTTCAATGTGAATCAGCTGTTGTTTTGAATAAAGTGCAAGAGAAGTTCTTCGAGTTGCAGTTCAAGTTCACGGGTAAGGAATATTTCAAAGAAATTGATCTTAAGACGTTCTCGATCAAGTAGTTCCCTGGTACCTTCTGATCTCACACCAGGCTTTTCAAATTCTATGCTCCGTTCCACGTATCTTTATGAAGTTGCTATTCCACGCTTGTTGCTCTCAAGACCAAGTAGAGAAAGAGCCTGGAAGTTGCAGGAGACTTACGGTGTGTATTATTTGACATTCAATCACGCATTAAAGACCGATTGAGCGGCTAAGAAGCAGTGCCAAGTATCTCACTAATTCTTACTGAATAAATAGATTAAAAACTTTTTTGATTTTTCTTGAAAAATTTCGGAGAAAGTCATTTTGATGCAAGGGCGGCGTGGAGAGAAGGGTCAATTTCTAAAGTTGGCATGGTAATAAAAAGATTAAGAACCACTGGGTTGAATGAAAAATATTGTGTAATTATGATTTATTTCCTAATAAATATTTGAATCTTTTTAAAATCATGAAGTGGTTCTTCCCAAGCAAAATCTAGCAACTATGGTTGATCTTCACCAAAGTGACCTGAAATGCAAGGAGATAGTTGCTTAGGGTATTACACCAAGGAGCACAACCTTTAGGATCATTTATGAATTTAAAAAGACTGGTTATACTCCTATGAAGAATCCTGATGGAACCAAAGTACTTCAAATGAACTCAAAGATCGCCTCCTGGTACGCTTCATCCAGCTCAACGATCTGGTTACCTCCAATCTCAAGCTTGCTCTTGATTGGAAGGAATCTGCTATGAACGCTTCAGTGCGTACAGCGAACACAAATGGAGTAAAATCAATCAAGATATTATGACAAAATTAGTATAGAGCACTCAAGACGAATTGAAGCAGTCCTGAAGAACAAAGGACATCATTGCAAATATTGGTTGCGTGCATCAATTGACTGTATTTATTAAGAAAATCTGTTTGGGCTCTAAATTTTCGTATATTTCACCTTCAAATTATGATTTAAACAAGGAAACAAAAGGCAACGTTTTATTTGTTGCATTATTTTTTTAATATGAAAAAATATTGTCGTCTCCAAATTTTTGGCCATGACTGCATATATCACATAAAAAAAACTGAAGATTATATATCATATAGTTAGAATCATGATTGTAGCTATTTAAGAAGAACTATAATCAAAAACTAAGAAAGAATCATGATTGAAGACGGCACACATAAGAATCAGGATGATAGATCTCATAATTAAAAATAATTATGATTTTCAACCACGCACTTATGAGAATCAGGATAGTAGATATCATACTTAAAAAGAATCAGGAATGAATATTACACACTCATGAATAATTAATTGTAGATCACACAATTAAATAGAATTCTGATTTATTTGACACACTTAATTAAGATGAATCTTGATTTTAGATCACACACATAAAACGATTCATGATTGTATATTTTACCCCTATCAAGATCATGATTGTAGCTCACACGCTTATGAAGAATCCTTATTGTGCCTCACACACTTAACAGGAGTCAGCATTGTAGCTCTCACCACTAACGAGAGTCATGATTGTAGATCATTATTGTGGATAGACCTATCTCAAACATGTTAATTTTGTTCAGAAAAATAACTACAGATTCTTTAATAGCAGCTTGAATTTAGTTTGAGTCACACTTTCGTCTCTAAGTTAAACTGGGCTACCAAAGGATAATTTACCGTGTCTTTCATTCTTAATCGCGTCGTGTTTATTCGCCTTTGACAAGTTTATATCGTGTTTTTGAAAACCTTTTAACTTTCTTCAGATTGTCTTCACGAGAGGAGCAGTCTTTGGGGAACGGGGAAGGAGGTTTAGAAGAGTTCCACTCATTTACGGTCTAGGGTTGTGAGTATGTTGTCAGTACTCTTCTTTTGTTCACTCAGTTTATGTGTATTCCACGCCTTTTCACTTGTTCCTATGAACCTCTTGCCCAATCCTTTTGGCGAAATTACCCTACACGTGGTTTTGCGTTAAAAAATCCTTCAGTTTGATTGTCTCATAGACACACGTAGCTGTACATTTCGACCACGTTATATATGAATTCAGATTCATTGTAGTCTTTTTCCCTACCGTTTCTATTACTCTCCCTAGTCACTTCACAACGACTCAAAATTAATTCAAGTCGTAATCCTTTCAATTAGAAGTTGTTTACTTAGACGCGGCGGTTTCTTAAAAAAAACAGCAATTGTTTCAATTGCTATAATAAAAGCATACATAACCGTACATGCCAGCCTAACTCATGATCATTTAAACGAATTTTTCAACTGGTCTTTTCTCTGACGTTCATCAAGACAAATTCCTCATCTTGTGTTCACTCTGACGATTGTGTCTACGAAGACGATTTTTTTCAGCCAGTGTTTACTCCGCAGAACAGCCACACGATTGGTAAACAAGAGCTTATAATTTTATGATAAAACGTGTCATCAAAATTTGATGTTATTACCAATACTCGCTTCTTTAAGGGCTGTTGTAATAAAACCAACCTTGAACCTGCCTAGAACGGAAAATTTAGAAGAAAACTTTAATTTTCGATAAAGAGGGTTCGTTAGTAGATGTGAGACTATACCAAGGAAAAGGTTTGGGGTAATTCTACAGATGAACAACTCCAACTCTTTAAGAAAATTGACTTTCACTCTATTCTATAAGTCTATCCGAATTGTCTGTTGTTATTTATTTGACGCGAAAAAGAACTATTTGTTTAGTTATATATAACAAAGCGTCTTCGATTGCGTTGGAGTTGTTCATCGGTAGAATTACCAGCCTGGGATACGAATAATCCCGCTGTTAGAACATCCATTGATTACACCTCATTAAGCTTTATACGAGTTACACGCCCCCCACTTGCTCCTCCCCATTATTAATATTAAAGAGTTTGGTTATGTATGTCCAGTTAGTAGAAAGCCCTTTATTAACACATAGGTATGTATGCAAGAAACGCATATATATATAGAAGGGAATTACGTCTTTGGGTCCCCATGCTTCAATTTATGTTAAAAAGAGTTGATAACCCCGGATTATATGACCTCTGAAACGCCCATTTTATAGGTACCTCTTCTCAAACATCCTCCCGACTCCTTCTCATTCCTTTTTCTCTTTCCACCTAAATGACGTTCCGATTTTCCCCTTAATACAAGAAGCTCAATGAACATTACAGATTGAATGGAGAAGTAAGTCCATTTACCGTTTTGCCCAGCGTGTAGCGCTTCATTTTATAACCAAAGCAATGAATATCTCTTCAACTATCTTAATGTTTAACCGAGAAGAAACTAATTTTCACCAGCAACACAAAGTTAAACAACAATGAGTGTGGTTAGTCATCCGATGGAGTTTCTAGACAGGTCGACTTTGTTTGGACCGCTGCTGATGAGTGGACCAGTGCTTCTCATCTCATGCTAAACTGTCTGACCTGAATGATATTCGTCGAAGGATATTAAAAGGATAAACACAAAATAAAAATCACTCGAATGTTACTGACAAAAGCATGGGTAGGTATAGCAATTATGCGCACTGATAAATAAACAAACGCAACAGGTAGAAACTATATAAATTTTATACCCATAAATATCAAATGGGTAACTAATGTAGAGCGTGTCGCAATGCTCTAGACATAAATAACGAAGTGGCAACTAATATTCGGCGTTTAGCAATTCTGTAGAGATAAGTGGCAACTAGTATTTGGCGTGTAGCAATTCTATACACATAATGGGTTGAGGAATAAGTTCTTGCGGTTTTATAAAATTTATTCATTACCATTAACAATTTTAGAAAAACTTCATTTTTAATTGATAACAATATGCAATTTAATCAATAATGTAGTCTCCGTTGTTATTTACGACTTCTTCCCAATGTTCAACTAGTTTTTCGATGCCATTGCAATAAAAATCTCTGAATTTTGACTCGAAGAATTCGTCTAACCAGGTTCTTAATTCCACATCAATATTGAACGAAACGCCGCGCAAATTATTAGAGAGCGATCGGAACATATGGAAATCCGATGGAGCCAGTCTGACGAATATGGAGGATGCGGCAGGATTTCCCAATTAAGCGTTTGGATGGCGTTTTTTGTCATATAAGAAATGTGAGGACGAGCATTGTCGTGTTTCAGAAGGACTCCATAACAACGATGAGGTCACTTTTCACGAATACCTTCGGCGAGTCGATACATTTGTTGAACGTAGAGTTCTGCATTGACAATCTCGTTGTCCGCAAGGAGCTCATAAAGAATGATGCCTTCACAATCCCACCACACACACAGCATCGTCTTTCGTGGATGAAGTCCTTGCTTTAATCGCGGAAGTGTTTTTCTATTGGGGCAAAGCCATTTTCTTTGATGGTTCATGTTGACATAAACACACCACTTTTCATCGCCAGTGATGATGCGGTGAAGTAATCTGTCCTTATATCCACGAGTAGCCTTGTGACAAGCAAGTAAACCTGCGGCAATCGTGGAGCGTTGAAGTTTGTTGCTTTCGCTCAAAGCGTGCGGAACCCATGCAGCAAGTTTTTTTTAACTTTCCCCATCGAATGAAGGTGATTCACTACAGTTTTCTGATCACACGACAATTGTACAGCCAATTCTCTAGTCAATTGACGAGGATTTTCATGAAGAAGGTCGTTCAATCGATCTTCATCCAACTTAATGGGGCGACCAGAACGTTCTTCGTCATTAAGATTGAAATGACCGTTTTTAAAACATGAAAACCACCATTGAGGAGTCCTTTCTGATAAAGCAATTTCTCCGTACACAGCACAAATATCCGACGAGCTTTGGCTGCGTTTGCATTGTTCCCGTCTCGATTGGAAATGAATAACAACAAGTGTGGAAAATGCGCCTTTCTTTCAACTTGACATTCCATTTTAAGGGTACAGAACAAAAATTAAATTAACAAAACTTTCAAATAAACCGCAATGACTTATTACTCAACTTCAAGACGTAGCATAAGCAAAAAGCCTAATAGTCTACGCTGTTAAGAGACGTACCCTAACCTTTGCAAATTTTGCTCTCATTATTTATTATTGTTTCTTAATAGCACAAATCACGTCAACAAAACTTAAATAAACACAACATTAAAAAAAACCCGCAAGAACTTATTCCTCAACCTAAGAAATAACTAACTGGCAGCTAATTTAAGGCGTGTATCAGTTTTGTCCACATAAATAATGAAGTGGCAACTAATGTAGGATGTATATCAATTTTATGCACATAAATAACGAGGTGGCAGCTAATGTAAGGCGTGTATTAGTTCTGTACACCTAAATAATGAAGTGGGAACTAATGTAGGATGTGTAACAATTCTGTACACATAAATAACGAGGTGGCAATAAACGTAGGGTGTGTGGCAATTCTGTAAACATAAATAAAGAAATGGTAACTAATGTAGGTCGCGTATCAATTTTGTACACACAAATAACGAAGGTGGCAACTAATGTAGGAGGTAAAGCAAAGCTGTACTTATAAATAACGAAGGGGTAAATCTAGGTTCCCCTAAACCACGTCAGCTCATAACGGAGATGTCTTTTATTCCGTTACGCTAAGCTGTTCAGAACCACTCACTCAATCCGCTGGCGCTCCTTCTTCGTCTATTAATATTGTACTAAAAATTTAGGAATAGTTGGTGTTCAACTAATTAACCTTTTCTGTACCATCACGTCATACCATAACTAGATGAAATAGGAGGAACTAGGGTAGTTTCCTCGCAAGCAATTTAGCAAGAGACTAGTTTCTGAAATGTATCGACTTCAATCTTCGGTCCGACTAAATCTTAAACTAGCCTGGAGTGGATCTTAGGGCATTTGCCTGTATCAATTTTGAACGATTTCCCTAGCTTAGTTTTCCTGTGATCCCCCCCCCCCCGTTTCCTCCCCCCAAAAGAAGAAAAAAATGGCGCCATTTGATCGCTAAGCCAGAGATGGCGCGGAACACTAAAATTTCGGAATTCTTTATATGAAGGCAAATTCTTCTGTTCTTGAAGAGGTTAAAGGAAAATAAACACATTAGTGAAAGTGAAAAACCATCACGTCTCCAAAATTATTTACCTTGCAAAGGGGTGTGGTGGGCAACCACTCTGAAGTCCAAGTAATTATCCCCTTTGGATTACCCTGGCAAATGCCTTCCACACATTTTTAAGTCTTCACTCTTAATATCAGTTTAGATGAACCCATCTTGACAAAGTTTCTAGTGGAGATGCTTTCGTTAGTTGTTCATTTTCTAGTTTTAAGCACCTAAATAATACTAATTCTCGAAAATTTAGAAGACTTGTAGGAGGGCGACAACAGTCTGTCCTTCCTAGACTGATAATTCTCCAGGGCTTAGAGTTCTTTGAATTTATTGATTATTTTTGGTTCGATGGTATAAAAGTACTGTAGAACATTAAAGATACTTATGCAACTGAAGGTGCTGTATTAGTTTGCTACCAGCATTTTATCAGAAGTCTGTGAAATTGAATAATTATGACAGGCAGGGTTCACTGGACCCAACCCAGTGTAGCATTTAGTAGAACAGTGAAACAATAAGATGTGCCTTTTACACATATAAATTTGCTTTAATGGATTGCAAGGCGTGAATGAGGAGCATCTGTAAGGCCCCATGTTTAATATACGCTGCAGAAGGTTCCTCAGGAGTAACTAACTCGAATACTCTTTGCCTGAAGATGCTTGAAGCCCTTCAGATCAAATTGAAGTCAACACCTCACGCGACCTCCGATAGAGTCATGCACCTTTTTCACTGAAAAACTAAACGTAACTCACACCACCTAGAGATTCTAGATCTCGCGACAGCCGATTGATTATTAGTTAGTGGTTATTAATGGTTATTAGTTAATGAATTGGGAAGAGCATAACATCCAATACTTGATGACAGGAAAGAGGCTTTTCAGTGTTTAGGTGGTTTTCAAAAGAGAGATATTAATTGTAAAAGATTTGAAAGGAACCCATGACCATCTAAAACACCCAAGCGCTCCCATATGACCAACTGAACGCCATCGTGACCATGTTCTACCTCACAACTTCTTTTTAACTATGTTAAGATCAATTTAAGATGCCGCAGAAAGCAGGTCAGAGAGATAGCCCACTGGTAAAGGACTGAGATGCAACCCTTGAAACAAGTGGCTACAACCTCATGACTTGAGGGCCAGGCTAGGACCATATCGGAAAAAGCAACTGTATCTGTATATGCTGGAAGAAGCTTTAAAATCCAAACCATCCAGATCTTCACCTATCATCTTCCAGGTGAAACTAGGTATTGGGGATCGTGGTTTGCTGTGGCGTGAGGGCTAAGGGCGCATTTAACCATTCAATATTTCAATCAATCTGACCTTCACTCACAACAGCAGGTAATTCAAATGATGAAATATACTAGAATTTTGGGGAGATAAACAGAAAAAAGGGAAGGGAATCACAATGATCCCCACATCTCCTAATCACTCTTTTAGGGGTGGGATGGAGACCATCGCAAAAAGGGTCTTTATACCGAGATACAATTGGGCCTCATTCGCATCATCGATGTGACAAACATTTTTTTTGCCCTTTACTCGCAAGACTGGGATGCATACCGTATCTTCTCAAAAAGGATGCAATACATTGGAAAATAGGATTCGAAGCAAAACAACAACAAACAAAAAACGATCATCCCACCTCTCAGCAAACAAGATCATCATCGGCCGAAAGATTGAATTTGGGGTTGCAGCTCACGCCGCTACTAAAAAAAAATGAAAAATGATAAGCTCAGCAATCAAGGGAAAAATAAGTGATAATTAAATTTAATATAAAACTATTTTCAAAATTACCTTTTTATAAAACAGAAATGGCGATGAATGCCACATTCAAAGGACACTATGCCTTTAACATGCTGATTCCTGCCGAAAACAATGAGAGAGATGTATTCCACAACATACAAAATATCTTTCATCTGTTATAAGATGGAGTCACAAACTATTGCTAACCGCGCAAAGAAGGTCAACAGCACAACAACTACGAAACAACGAAAATATATTGCCTAATCTACACCAGACAGCACCGCAATATGGCGTCGAGCTTCCCGATAAAATACATAATAAAAAGAAAATAAAGAGAGATAATAAAATCAGTCTCATACAAACCCTGTAGTTAGCTGCCAGGACGCGAAGGCCAATTCTGATGTGCATTACACATACTCACATTAGAAGAAAACGGCTTAGCTTCGGTGAAAATACCCACGAATCCAAATACATTAGGCGTATTTAAGGTATACAGGATGAAAGAAAAGAACTATTGAACAGAGGAAGTGGAAACCGGCAAGTTTGCTCTATTGGGAACAGACGATAACGAAAGCGAATCACAAGAAGTAACATCACACAATACCACCACATTGAAGTTTGATGAAGAGACTCCACAACCCGCAGCAAGAACAAGGAAGGAAAAAGAAAAACACCGTGGCAAATCACCGACCCTCGCGAAAGCCAAAACGTAGGTCATACGAGGGGTGGTCAATAGGTTTTGCGAATCGGTAGGGCAAAACAGAGGAAGGGGGATGGCTGTTTGTGGGGGTGTTAGGACAAGTTATGACAAGTCAGGACCTGCAGTCACACGCTCCTTCCTCGTCTATTTAAGAAGTAGTAGCTGATCGCAGATCGTCAGTCACAACTTTTTCAACAATGGAGAAGGTTGAGCACCGCGCAGTGATCAAATTTTTGACCAAGGAAGGGAGGAATGCAAAAGATATCCATGAACGCATGGTTGCAGTGTACACTAACACCGCTCCTTCCTATGAAACCATTACTCGCTGGAATAGGGAGTACCGCCATGGTCGTGAGGCCCTTGAAGATGATCCCCGTCCACAACGCCCGTCAGACGTGACCAACGAGGACAATGTGGCCCGTGTGGAGAGGATCATCCACGAAAATCGACGGGTGAAGGTCGAAGAAATCGAGCGAGAACTTGGAATATCACATGGAAGTGTTATCAACATCATCCACGACAATTTGGCCATGATCAAGGTCTCTGCCCGTTGGATCCCTAGAAACCTCACGAAATCCCACGCCCCATGATCGACTTCAACTTCGTCAAAGTCCACAAGGCCAGAGTTGCACAAGCTGCCGTGAGCGAGTGCGGGTTCGAGGAGCTCAACCATCCCCCCTACAGTCCAGCTCTGGCCCCTAGCGACTACGTTTGATTCCGCCAGCTCAAGGCTGCACTGCGTCGACGCCGGTTTGAAGACGATGAAGATGTCCAGCTCGCCGTCCAGGAGTGGATTGAACAGCAGTCGGCAGATTTCTGGTTGTCGGGAATTCGAAGCATCAGGGACAAGTGGCGCAAATGCATTGAAGTCGAGGGTAGTTATATTGAAAAATGATAAAACACATTTTCTCATATCTATTTTACTTATATACGAATTGCAAAACTTATTGACCACCCCTCGTATGTCAGTCCAAGTGGCCGGCATAGGTAAGACGAAATCAATGAATGGCGACATCCGAGCAGGTTCCCACGCAAGGAGATGGACGAGAGCAGTGAGGTGCTTAAGCCCTCATTGAATTATGAATCCTCGGTGAAAATAGTATTCTCTCTTTTTTGAAGTGTGAAGCGAAATTCACCAAAAGGATTCCAGAATAGGCTCTTTTCTACGTAGGCGGTGCTCAAAGTCAGTTACTAAGCAAGTAAAAATGCTTTATCCGTAGGTAGCTGATTGGTCAGTTTCCAGATGAGTCCGGGCCAGTGTGTGTGTCAGTCCAGCACCCTCTCCATATATATATATATATATATATATATATATATATATATATATATATATATGATGATGAAAATTAATGCAATATCGCAAGAAAAGATGAGGAATTAAACCACATTCTCCGAAGACAATTTAATTCAGAACAGTTTCGGTGTATCTCACACCCTTTTTCAACTGACACTGGGCAGAAAATATAAGAGAAAAGCATAACACAAGATCCCCTCTTTTTCCCCCATCCCCTGCTTGTGGCTTATCTGGGGGGGGGTTAGGCCTAAACATATTGAAGGGCTGACATTTTACTATTTTATTTATTTGCGATCTTATTACAGGATTAAAAGAAAATTGACCCTCAGATAGATTTAAATTAGGAAGTAAAATGTTATTTAAATCGACCAACTATGTTAAGAGAAGAATCGTAGAATCGAGCTTGATATCGTCAGTTCCTAATTTAAATCTATCTGAGGGTCAATTTTCTTTTAATCCTGTAATAAGATCGCAAATAAATAAAATAGTACAATGTCAGCCCTTCAATATGTTGAGGCCTACCCCCCCCCCCCTCAGATTAGCCACAAGTAGGGGATTGGGGGGAAAAGGAGGGGATCTTGTGTTATGCTTTTCTCTTATATTTTCTGCCCAGTGTCAGTTGAAAAAGGGTGTGAGATACACCGAAACTGTTCTGAATTAAATTGTCTTCAGAGAATGTGGTTTAATTCCTCAAATATATATATATATATATATATATATATATATATATATATATATATATATATATATATATATATATATATATATATATATATATATATATATATATATGCAAAAAATCACACAGAAAAATGAAAGGAGGATTTCAAGTACTTTCGAACTTGTTCAGTTCATTCTCAAGGAGTAACGAAATATTAAACAAAGGTGGTATATATACATATGAGAAAAAACAGAGTAATGCCCCGCCCATGTACAACAAAAAGACCCAGAATAATAAAATATTATCAAAGACGGATATGAAGCATAAAACCAAATAGATGAGGTCTACTTCCGAAAATTCCAACTGTGAGGAAAGAATGTGGACATTTAGGTCACAAAAATAAGTACATAGACACGTAATTATGAATACATAAAAATAAACGAGAGAAACATAACTAAAATAATAAATCAAAGGTCTAAGATTTAAAATTGACAATTTCGTTATAAATAAGCCTATTAATAACAGAGTCCAGTATAAAAAGACCGGGAGGTATATATTAAAATTAGGCGAGGAATTAATGAATGAGCATTTGACAATATTTCTTTGAACAAAGTCATCAGATTTGTAAATAAATTTAGCCGAATTCCAATTGATAGGGTGACTGTTTTCAGATAAATGGACAAAGAAAGCACTGCTGCTATCCCTTCTCCTAATATTGTATTTATGTTGCGTCAAGCGTACACTTAATGATTTACCGGTTTGCCCAAAGTATTGATTAGGGCAAACTGAACACCCGACAGAATAAACCACCCCTATATTATTGTTATTATTATGAATCAACATTTTGTACATGGTAGACTGATATTTGAATATGACAGGAGTATTTAACTTATTCAAGATGCGGGGAAGCAAGGAAAAGGACACAAAAAACGGTAAAACAAGGGAGTTCTTAAAACTGTATGCGAGAGGGATTTCAGTTCTGTAAATCATTAAGTGTACGCTTGACGCAACATAAATACAATATTAGGAGGGGTGAAAGCAGCAGTGCTTTCTTTGTCCATTTATCTGAAAACGTAGAAGTCATACAATACTTCTACTTTAACCGCACCAAGCAATAGGCTGTTATTAAACTCTCGGATGACAACAACATGAAGATGATGCTAGACCAAGGCATCAAGGTCAGCGGAACCCTCACATACCCCCTAAAAATTCGAAACACAACTAAACATCAAACGACAACAGTGCCGGCGCTGTTACAAAACCAGACAAGAAACACGTACCTGCCAAGAAGACCTTGCCTGCTCCAAATGCAGCGTGATGAGCCACAATCATACTAAATGCTCTGACACCACCCTCCAATTCCCCAATTGTGATTGTGGCGGCGACCACGTAGCTGTCAACCTAAAATGTCCCTATCTCCCCAAGGCCCGCGCTGACGCCGTCGTACCAATACGGCGTCCACAACAGACTACCGACATACCCATCCACTCCACCCCTTCCCTCACAAAAACACTCGCGACTGCTGCCGGCACCACCGGGCCTCTACAGCTCAGCATCTATCTACGCACAGCCCGCCACCCTTCAGCCTCTACATTCAGCATCGAACCCAATACCTGCACCGTACCAAGTGCAGACACCAGTCCAATAACACACTAGTCCCAAAACACAATTGGCCGTCGTGCTTTCTGCGGTTGCAAGTGAAATGTCAGGGCGCGATTCCCAGATACTCAACGAGCTTTACGCCTTGAGCGGTCTTGGGCAAATCATCTTCTCGGAGAAGGTGTTTAACCTAATACACCAACACAGAAACAAAAAAAACGCACTCCTCCTCACTCCGATGGGCATGTACACACTCCATTCTAGACACTACCACACAACAAACCCCTCATATGCCCCGGACCTCCGCCCTTAAGCATACCTCCCCCTCCACCACATCCCACCCCGTCTCCTCTGCCCCCCTACCCGTCTCCGTCCTCCCTCCTCTCCCCACTGCTCCTATCCTATCTTCCTCTTGCCTCGCTACTCTGCTGCCTGTTACTCCTCCCCCTACTATCATCCCCTCCTCCCCTTCCACTACTTTTACTTCTCCCTCCTCTGCAACTAAACCTCCCACCTTCGCACCCATGCTCCCAACCTCTACCCCTACTCCTCCTTCCTCTACACCTTCTAGCTCTGTTCCCAAGCCCCCTTCCACTACTCCTGGTCCTCCCTCCTCTGCACCCAAACCCTCCACTTCTGCTTCTAAGCAACCCACTCCCATCCCTCAGCTACCCGTGCAACTGTTCTCTTCGCCTCCACCACCGCATCCACATCATCCACCTACTCCGTCACACTCTCTAATGCCCCCACTGACCCTCACACTATCTCAAATACTGCCCGCTCCGCGCCCACCGCCACACCCAATTAAAAGACACCACAAACCACTTCCAACAACACCCACCCGTCAAGAAATTGTTGTGAATTTAAACCTGTGCCGGCAACCGTTATTTGCTCTTCTCAGATGCACCAGCACCACTCTAACTACTGAGCCACAGTCCACATAGCCCAAAACGATGCTTCGGGATAGCGTTTAGGCCAATATGTGTAGATTATACCCATTTTAATATGAGAGAGAAATGAAGATAGATATAACAAACGGGATAATAATGCAATAACCGAGAAAAAATAGTTTTAAATAAAACTACGCGTAAATAAAATGTTGGCTCAATGGTTAAAGTGGTGCGCCTGAGAAGCGAAGAGCGATTGACGTCACATGTTCGAATCTCCATTAGTGCAATAGTTTCTGTTTATTTTAATGTTGCTCTTGTTTTTTATCTTGTATTATTTTTATATATCGTTTAATCATGTTTGGGTTTGTTTGTTTCGTCTTTCGGTTTCGGTTTTGTCCAAATCGAGAGTGATGGGTCACTATCAGTTGTAATTTTTCATTTCGGTTTATTGTCAAGTTCAGGGAAAATTCCTCAATTCGGTTTTTGTCAACTTCGCTATACTTGGGTATTTCCTTTTTCATTAGTCTCCGTTTTTTTCTTTCTATTTATGACTTACTTCTTATGTGAATAAGTCTGTTTCCTCGCTGCTCTCTAATTTCTTCCTGTAGGTTAGATAACTCATATCGCTTATAAATACTCTGAGGCTTTTTTTTCGAAAGTGTTCTTATGGATACGTCCTGGTTATCCATTATTTTCATTTTACCTCCAATTTTCTCCAAGTACTTTATTTATTTTGTCTATTCTCACTTAACGATGCAAATCTTCTTTTCACATCTCCTTTCATTTTCCTGTAATTAGATGTACTTATTTTGCACTATATGCCTATTCATTTTCTGTGATTTTGAAAGGCATAAAAGGGTAGAAGGTGGATAAATCTAGGTTTCCTTTATTATTTCAAGGTATTTGTTTTTTTCTTTTCTCGGGTGTTTCTGAATGTGTAAAATGTTCTGACTGCATGTTTTGATCTTTCAATCTGCATTGTGGCGTGTTTCTTCTACCCGTTTGATGTGATCGCAATTCTGAGCATATTGTACTCTGTGGTGTGGATATATCTTTTATCGGACCCTTACACATCTAGAAGTTAGTGTCTCCCATTAGGGACGATTTTGGATTTGCTATCATTGGGTGCAAGTCTTTCATCTTACTTCTTATTCATTACTTATTTGGCAGTCATTCGAGCTTGCATCCTTGCTTTCTTGTATTGACATTATATACTTTTACTTATGTCGTCCGCATAATGTATGTTAAAGTTGGAGTCATTTGCATAGCGCTGAGATATCCAGCGTATATATCGAGTACAGGTTGAGTACAGGTTGAATCTTAGGTATACTCTTTGAGAGAGTTCGGTCTATAGGGGAAATTTTGTCCTCTCCTTTGACCCGATACTCATATAGGCGTTGCTCCCCATGACATAGTAACAGAGAATCTTCTCTAAGTTTTCAGTGATTCCCAGTAAAGGAAAATTATTTTGCATACTCCACTACCATACCTTATTGTCGACATCACAACTTACTATGTCCACGTAACTTCCATTTCTTTTACCTTTGACGATCTTCTTACTGATTCAAGTAAACCCCATTACTGTGTTTGTGATCCTCTTGAAGCCGTATTTCTTGGTTTTATAGGAGTATTTCCAGGTGCTCCACGACCATTCGGTTAAGGATTTTCTCGAAATGGTTGCCGCCAAATTTCAAAAGTGAGATTGACCGGTAATTTTCTTTGGTCGTAGGAGGCCTCATCGGCTTGGCTATGAATAACATCTTAGCCAATTTGTCAACATTTGGATAATAGCTGGTATTTGGGCAAGCGTCGAAGATGTTCTTAAGTCCTTCCAGAATGCATCTTGGACCTCGATATAGTTTTAATAGGTTACTCATGAGTGAATCGGAGCTTTCTGCTTAAAGGAGTGGAGATTGCTTTCTTGATCTTCTGTTGTTATCAGCGGCCCCGTCTTTTACCAAACAATTTCCTCCTTTGATCCACTTGGTATTTGATATGCGCTGTTTGATGTTTTCACTTAGCTCGTCAATTATTCTATTTGAAAACTCTATATTGAACTGTTCTTTCTCCTCCTCCTCACTGATATTAACTATATTTGCCCAATGTTCTGGGAAGATTTGTTCAGCGTATTCCTTAACTGTTTTGAGTTCTCATGTGTTTTTAATGGTCATTGTCGTAGAATGACTCCCGCCGATACCATATATTACACTATTCGTTGAGGGAACTTCCTTAATTATCTTTAGAGTGCGTTTTACTGTCTGGCGGCCGATATTATGTATCTTCAAAATGCTTAAGAAGTGGAACTGAGCTCAAGGATAATAATATTGCTATCATTAATAAAATAGAGTTTTATTAATAATAACTATAAACAATACACAAAAACGGAAAATATTGACAAACAGAATGGAAAGGGTCGTGGAGACTCGGGCTAATCCAAGGATTTAAGGGATCAAAAAGGGTAAAACAAATATGGAGTTAAAGAGATGGGATGGTTCGATAAACCATTTAAAGCACAGGATAGAATTGACAAATAAGGGATCAATACTCAAAAGGTGACGCTTGGCTTACGTAACTTCATTAGGGTGCAGTGGAAGGTACTTGAAGGAATATTCGGTCCGCTGGCGAGTTCCAGCCGAAGGGGGGGGATAAAAGGATCCTGACGAGGCGTCTTGGAAAGGAGAACCGTTACTCGACGAACGGCTCGACGAACAATGGCTGTTCTACTTTGTTCTCTTCTGAACAAAGGGGGGGATGAGAACCGTCTCTTGTCTACGGGCTCAAGAACAATGGCTGTTCTAATGTTGTTCTCCTTTGAACAACAGGGGGGGGATGAGAACCGTTTCTTGGCGAAGGGCTCAAAACGAACAATGGCTGTTCTAATGTTGTTCTCCTTGAACAACAGGGGGGGATGAGAACCGTTTCTTGGCGAAGGGCTCAAAACGAACAATGGCTGTTCTAGGTTGTTCTCTTCTGAACAAAGGGGGGGATGAGAACCGTCTCTTGTCTACGGGCTCAAGAACAATGGCTGTTCTAATGTTGTTCTCCTTGAACAACAGGGGGGGGTGAGAACCGTTTCTTGGCGAAGGGCTCAAAACGAACAATGGCTGTTCTAATGTTGTTCTCCTTGAACAACAGGGGGGGGGATGCCTTGGGGACTTGGCGTCACTAAAGGCTCGAACCTTTGGCACTCAAGGAATATTGTCCTCCTTCTGGACAAGTGATGGTGAATCTCGAGGTCGAGGTCCCTTGGCGCACAAAGGGAGAGAGGGTCGTGGTGATGTTTCGCGACGAAAATCTGGATCTCCAATCTGATCTTAGTGGTAAAGAGTCCATATAAATAGCCAGGACATCTCCTTGGCGTGGGGGAGAATGGAGTGAAAGCTTGGAGGGAACGCACAGCTGGGCCGGGGAAAAATGCCTTATCTGTTCATAAGCCTAACTCGATCTGGTGAGGTCGGCGAATGGGGGTGAACGGGGGGACGATAACCTCCTTGTTTAAACATTGACGTCCGGTAGCTGTTGATAAGACTCTAAGCCTCGAATCGAAGATGCACGTGGGCCTCCTCGAGGTTTTAACTAATATGGGATAGGAGTTGAATTTAACACAGATTCAACTCATTCTATCACACCCCTCCATTCCAGGGGAAGTTGTCACTTCGAAAAAAAAAAAAGAGAAGGGACAACGATAGAGCTCCGTTGTAGGGAACTCGTTTTCTTGTACCAACCGTATCTTCCTGCACCTAACTATTATTACCTCAATACATGATTATTTTGATCTTTAGATTACAGGGGAAAATAACCTTTAATACAACTTAATCAAAGAAAAAAAAGGGCATGGAACAATGAAATGATATAAACTTAGGACATACGGGACAAAATAATTTATACGTAAATTAATAAGAACGAATATATAGACATACAAAAAAATTAGACATTGAGCGTTACAAAATTCAGACATATACATTAATTAATTATATTACAAAAGAATCTTAAATTAAGTCGTACAAGACGGTATATACCTACATGGAGATACTAATCCTATGAATACAATTATTCTACGCTATTCGGTAACGCATTTCTACTGAGGGCGTCAGCGACCTGGTTATCGGAGCCTTTTATCTAATTTATTTTATACTGATACTCTTGCAAGAGTAAACTCCAGCGCATGATGTGTCCGTTTGAGTGTCTCAAATTCCTAATATAGGCTAACGGACGGTGGTCGGTTCCTATTCGAAATTCTTTACATATCAAGTACAGCTTGAATTTGTCTATGACCCAGATAATTGATAGAGCTATCTTTTCTCTAGTGGCATATCTCTTTCCGCGTGGTATTAATTGACGACTAGCATATGCAACTGGATGACTCGTTCTGTCATCCACGTATTGAAGGAGTACACCTCCAATGCCCTCGTTGATCACGTCGGTCTTAACCCCAAAGGATTTTTCCGGGTTGGGCAACTTAAAAATGGGGGCAGAAATGAACTTACTTTTGAGCTGATTAAAATGGGAAACAGCGACATCATTCCAACGTAAACGATCGGAGAAATTCTTTTCCTGAAGGGGGCATAGGGGGGCCGAAATTGCAGCGAAATTCGGAACAAATCGCTGATAGGGAGAAGCTGATCCTAGGATCGATCTTAATGGCTTCTTTGTAATCGGGAGGGGCATGTCGGCGATTGCCTTAATCTTGTTCTCGTGGGGACCTGACTTGCTTTGTCCTATTTTGAAACCCAAATATTTGATGGTTTCGTGGGCAAACTGGCATTTGCTGGGGCCAATGGTGAGGCCATTTTCACGCAGTTGCTCGAAAAGAGCTAATAGGGTGGGTAAATGGTGATTCCATTTAATTAGTTCTTGTAGCTGGCTCTTCGGACGTGGTGTCAGCTGCGCGTCACTATCCAGGTCAGAGGGTTCTAAAGACTCGCCTGGTAGGGAAGGAGGAGGGTAATCGGCATCAGGTTGGATGCACACTGTCTGGATTACCTTAAGGGACTCCGCGGGGCAATCCTCTTCAAGCGCCGATGCTTCGTCCAGTTCTACGAAGGTATCTCCATGGGCGCGTTGGGGGTTCTTTTTTTCTTGGGGTCCAAGGACAGTCTCCGTGTCCTTGTCTGGGGCCTTATCACCTAAGGGTTTTAGTGAATCACATTCCTCTTTTTCCGTCCTAAAGTCCTGGTTAGGGGTCTCCGAGAAATCGGACGGTATCGGGGTTCTGATGGGGACGGGCTCCTGGGCTTCTTTCTTATCTCGGCCTTGAGGAAGGGCGGCCTGAAACACAGGGTCGAAACTTACTTGGGGGCTCTTTCCTATAAGTACGGAACAGAATTTTATTGGTGCTACAATGACTTCAGCCCAGCCATTATAATATTGACACTGCAGGTAACATCTAGCGACGGGGAATCTGTTCGCCCGCCCAAGGTAGTCACGTACCACCGCAAATTTTTCGTGGTTAGAGGCCACTGGGAGGAGTTCGTCGGACACGATGAAGCATGTACATCCTGTGTCCCTGACGAGAGTCGATACTCGACAGCTGTCCACGCTGCCCTCCTCATATTTCAAAGTTCCCGCTGAACTTTTATCAAAAAAAAAATTTACCTGGTGGCCTGACGGATGGGGAGAAGTTTCTGCTTGGGTCTGCACCACCGGAGGAGCCGGGGTTGCATTAATCTGGTGAACTTGGTGGGCTGGTCCGCTTTTAAGCTTAGAATTTTGGGGGCAATTCCAGCTTATGTGGTTTTCTACACCACAGGTGAAGCATATTATTGGTCGCTTCGGGAAGAGAGGTGGAGAAGAAATCTGAACGGGAGGTTTGGAGTCCCGTTGTTGATTTTGGGGAATGAAGTTTTGGGGTCTTACGGGGCCCGGAAACTTTGTCAGCTTTCCTGGGAAGGGGCGCGAATCCTTCCTTCTTTCCTGGTTTGGGGGTTGGTGAGAAGTTCGATTCTCCTTTGGATATAAATTATGGCTTGCGGCATAGACATCCGCTTCTTCGGTACATTCTTTAAAGGTCTGGCACCGACGGTCCTTGACAAACGCGCGGATCTCCGTCGGGAGAGACGCCAAAAATTGATCTCGCAACACGAAGTCCGTTAAGGACTCGTAGTCCGGATCAACCTTTGAGGATTCTAACCAAAATTTAAAATTCCTCTGAAGAATGTATCCGAATTGACGGAACGTCTGTCCGGGTTTAATACGACTTCCTCGAAATTCTTGGCGGTAGAAATCGGGAGTCATATTATGAGCGGCCAATAACTCAGCTTTTAAGGTGCTGTAGTTAATTGTACACTCAGATGGTAAAGATATAAAAATTTCGCGCAATTTGCAATTTAACAGGGGAAGTAATCTGGCTACACCTTCAGCCTCCAGATCCATGTTATTGATTTCGAGGATCTTTTCGAAGTGGGCTAAAAATGCTCCGAAATCCTCTCCATCCTTGAAATTGGGGAGCTTTAGTGGGAGATTGGGGGGGGGGGGCTTCGGAACGGGAACTGGCGGAATGTATCCCCGCTTCAACACGAGCTAATTCAATCTGAAGCTCAGCTTGTCTTATCCGTTCCTCTCTTTCTCTTCTTTGCTCCTCTTGAATGTACTCAATTAGTTCTTTTCCGGAAAGTCCACAGGACTCTCCTTGCGCTTTAAAGATTTCAAACTGAGTCATCTTTGCACTTGGGGGCGCACTAGTCAACCAACTAAAATTCCTTGCAACAAGAATTATGCCTCTATAGAATTAGCCTACCTAAATATGGGCACTGACCTATTCGTACTTGGTTTCTCAATCTAAATAACCACTGACTAAAATCACAAAAAAAAACAAACAAATTATTATAACCGTTCCTTGAGCTACTCCAGCTTCTTAAGTTTCAAAAAAAAAAAGGGGATAGCAATCGTTAAAACAAAAGGGAACTACTATATTCTATTATTATAACGAATAACACTATGCTTTACTCGACTGAGACCAGTGTTTGCAAAGATATAGCGTTAAACCTTACACACCTGATACCAAATTAAATAGTATATATATATATATATGTCGTAGATTGACTCCCGACGATACCATATATTACACTATTCGTTGAGAGAACTTCCTTAATTATCTTTAGAGTGCGTTTTACTGTCTGGCGGCCGATATTATGTATCTTCAAAATGCTTAAGAAGTGGAACTGAGCTCAAGGATAATAATATTGCTATCATTAATAAAATAGAGTTTTATTAATAATAACTATAAACAATACACAAAAACGGAAAATATTGACAAACAGAATGGAAAGGGTCGTGGAGACTCGGGCTAATCCAAGGATTTAAGGGATCAAAAAGGGTAAAACAAATATGGAGTTAAAGAGATGGGATGGTTCGATAAACCATTTAAAGCACAGGATAGAATTGACAAATAAGGGATCAATACTCAAAAGGTGACGCTTGGCTTACGTAACTTCATTAGGGTGCAGTGGAAGGTACTTGAAGGAATATTCGGTCCGCTGGCGAGTTCCAGCCGAAGGGGGGGGGGGTAAAAGGATCCTGACGAGGCGTCTTGGAAAGGAGAACCGTTACTCGACGAACGGCTCGACGAACAATGGCTGTTCTACTTTGTTCTCTTCTGAACAAAGGGGGGGATGAGAACCGTCTCTTGTCTACGGGCTCAAGAACAATGGCTGTTCTAATGTTGTTCTCCTTTGAACAACAGGGGGGGGATGAGAACCGTTTCTTGGCGAAGGGCTCAAAACGAACAATGGCTGTTCTAATGTTGTTCTCCTTGAACAACAGGGGGGGATGAGAACCGTTTCTTGGCGAAGGGCTCAAAACGAACAATGGCTGTTCTAGGTTGTTCTCTTCTGAACAAAGGGGGGGGATGAGAACCGTCTCTTGTCTACGGGCTCAAGAACAATGGCTGTTCTAATGTTGTTCTCCTTGAACAACAGGGGGGGTGAGAACCGTTTCTTGGCGAAGGGCTCAAAACGAACAATGGCTGTTCTAATGTTGTTCTCCTTGAACAACAGGGGGGGGGGATGCCTTGGGGACTTGGCGTCACTAAAGGCTCGAACCTTTGGCACTCAAGGAATATTGTCCTCCTTCTGGACAAGTGATGGTGAATCTCGAGGTCGAGGTCCCTTGGCGCACAAAGGGAGAGAGGGTCGTGGTGATGTTTCGCGACGAAAATCTGGATCTCCAATCTGATCTTAGTGGTAAAGAGTCCATATAAATAGCCAGGACATCTCCTTGGCGTGGGGGAGAATGGAGTGAAAGCTTGGAGGGAACGCACAGCTGGGCCGGAGAAAAATGCCTTATCTGTTCATAAGCCTAACTCGATCTGGTGAGGTCGGCGAATGGGGGTGAACGGGGGGACGATAACCTCCTTGTTTAAACATTGACGTCCGGTAGCTGTTGATAAGACTCCAAGCCTCGAATCGAAGATGCACGTGGGCCTCCTCGAGGTTTTAACTAATATGGGATAGGAGTTGAATTTAACACAGATTCAACTCATTCTATCACAGTCATTTCATTTTCTTTATCATTTTTCATAATTATTTGGGTGAAGCCTTTTCGTTTACTTTTTCGATCGCTCATCATTTGTTTATTTTAGTTGTTCTCTAATGAGTTCAACAAGTTCTTTTATCTCACGTACTCTTCCTAGAATTGCCATTGAATATTTTCTTAAATTATATATGTGGTACATTTATTTTAGTTCACGGTGTAAAATTCTCATATGTGGTGTCCATCAATTTTGGGTGATAGTTTTATGATGTTTTGTTCATCGTTGCGTTGTCTTAGTTACTCACGGCTTCGTCCAGCCGTCATAAGGTTTCATCTATTTATTTTAGGTTTGAATCCACCAGCTGAGGGGTTGTGTAAATTTGCAACAACTTCCTCTATCTTTGCCAATTTGGTCTATTAATTATATATTTTTCTTATGGAGACCAGTATAGGGTTTCTGCTGATAGTCAGTGAGATTCCGACGTGCTTTATACTGGAGATGACTTCTGGCTTCATAGAAAAATAAAAAAATCAAAGTTAAAGTTGGAAAGGTAGAATGATGTCTGGTTTCATGGTTGAACGTCCCGTGATAAAAATGCGTAAACTTTGGCATAGACTTTGATGCTGTGTCTGTCCAGTAGCATATCCAGGCATCGTCCTATTCCATTAGTATTCCTGGAAACGCGCATTGAGTTCTCCTAAAAAGATGGCATGAATTTACTGATTGAAGATCGACAAGAACTTGTAATAGGTAAATATTTTCGACTCGATAATTGGTGACCGGTTGCAGTTATCAATGGCCCGAGTTCCGTTTAAACTTCCACCGCATGGTTTCTTATCGGGCGGAACTTGAGGTTCTTCTCGATGCGATGGTCGCACTGTTGTAATGTCCCTGAGTATAATTAACTGTTATTACCTCAGAATTCCATATTTTCATGATCTCATTTGTGTTTATAAGGTGTTCAAAGATGAGTATAATGTCTGGGTAATTTTCCTGAATATGCTCTGTCGAGGTATGCCTGTGAAGACCTACTTGGAGTAAGGGCGCATACACAAGCACGGGCAGATAGCTGACCCGAGGACGTCTGCGATATGCTTTGGAGCAATTAAAGGAGTGGAAGGCCGCCTCCTTGTTTTTTATAGTTTGCGTTTAGGATTGACCGGGATTTTTCTAATGGCTTGCCAAGTTACAGTTCAAAGGATATATAAAGATCAAGACCCCAAAATATAATTTTAATATATATAATAAATGGGGCAACATATATATATATATATATATATATATATATATATATATATATATATATATATATATATATATATAAAGGGGAAGAAATTGCTCTATAAGGATAATTATTTGGATCGTGACAGTTTAAAATATGACATATCTGAGCGGAGAGTGCAAAATTATCGTTAATTCGAATAATGGATATTATTTAAGTTTGAGCGTAGAATCAATTCAAAAAGGGATGCAGGTGACTATTGACAGGGGTGTAATCAAGGAATTACAACTCAAAATCGCTTTATCTTGAAGCTTAGAGATGTTCAGAGGGGGAAGACTGACGGCACAGGTCTTTGAGGAGATACTTCAGTGAGCCCTGACGAGGAAGACTTGTAGATGAGTGTTTGAGTACTACTTGTTAAAGAACGAGATTTTCTCTGCCCCAGAGAGATGGAATCTCTCTGGGAGTCTCAGACACGGGGAACGGGAGTCTTCAAGGGGGTGCGAGATGAAGGGAGTCACATAGTTCTCCGGGAAGAAGGTGGCTCGATAAGCTCTATGTACAGGTCAAGCTTCACGAAGGGCGATCTGCTGGTTTGATCTTAACGACGAGGTACGACTCGAACAGGGGTTGCGAGACTTTGCGGGGAACAGACAAACGGTCTGAACGGAGGGACTGGCAGACTCTCAATCTCCTCGAGGAATGGCGGACGCAGGGTTAAATAGCCGGCTGGCTGGTCCGTTAGATATCCCCAGGGCATGGCCGTCCCCAGAAGATTCTCGACGTCAGTCTATGCAAACTTAGTTCGAGATAACGGGTTGGATGGGAGAGATAATTTGACTCAGGATATGCGGTTGGGTTTGTACAGTCGCGCTCGCGGGGAAAGAACATACCTGTGAGGCATGGGGGCGAGAATTCAGCGTAATCACGGGGGAGGGAGAGCGAGGTGCGTCCCGCATAAGCAGGGTCGAGTGACTCAGCGCGGGACTGCTTCCTTCTCGATGATTCTAAAATTCCAATGCCAAGGAGCACGTAGTTTGGATTGACGGGGCTGAAATGGGTATTCCAGGGGGCTTCCTCTCACGCTGGTTTTTCGAAGGGCATCCCCTCACATGCAGTTATACAGGATTATTTTCTTGTCCAACCTTTAGTATTGACTTTCAAAATTTGAAGTTTATTTCTATACATATTTGTGTCCATTCCAGCTTTCCCTACTTGTCTATTGACTGGAGGATGCCTTACTTTTGTCTTTGTTGATTTTCCTATCTTGTGAGTCCTTTTTTTCTTTGTCTGTTTCTTCTTTATTGGCTGTTTACGTACAAGGGACGGTCAATAAGTTTTGCAATTCGGATATAAGGAAACAAGATAGGAGGAAAAGTGCTTTATTATTTTTCAATATAACTACCCTCGACTTCAATGCACTTGCGCCACTTGTCCCTAAGGCTTCGAATTCCCTACAATCAGAAATATCCCGACTGCTGTTCAATCCATTCCTGGACGGCGAGCTGGACATCTTCATCGTCCCTAAACCGGTGTCCACGCAGTGTATCCTTGAGCTGGTGGAATCAAAAGTAGTCGCTAGAAGCCAGATCTGGACCTTAAGGGAGATGGTTGAGCTCCTCGAACCCGCACTCGCTCACGGCAGCTTGTGCAACTCTGGCCTTGTGGACTTTGACGACGTTGAAGTCGATTATGGTGCGTGAGGCGAAATTGTCGTGGATGATGTTGATAACACTTCCATGTGATATTCCGAGTTCTCGCTCCATTTCTTCGACCTTCACCCGTCGATTTTCGAGGATGATCCTCTTTACACGGGCCACATTGTCCTCGTTGGTCACGTCTGACGGGCGTCTTGGACGGGGGTCATCTTCAAGGGACTCACGACCATGGCGGAATTCCCTATTCCAGCGAGCAATAGGTGCATAGGAAGGGGCGGTGTCGGTATACACTGCAACCATGCGTTTATGGATCTCTTTTGCATTCTTGCCTTCCTTGGTCAAAAACCTGATCACTGCGCGGTGCTCAACCTTCTCCATTGTTGAAAAATTTGTGACTGACGATCTGCGATCAGCTACTGCTTCTTAAATAGACGAGGCAGGAGCGTGCGGCTGCAGGTCCTGACTTGTCATAACTTGTCCTAAACACCCCCACAAACAGCCATCCTTCTTCCTCTGTTTTGCCTTACCGATTCGCAAAACTTACCGACCGCCCCTCGTATATCGAAACTGGGGCATAACTGCGAGTTCCGGATGGAGAAGAGATCTTTATCGCCCAGTGGACCCGGCCAGCATCACAGAGGGAAGTAACACCCGTCTCTATGTAGTTGGATGCAGTTATGGCGCAAGTACCCTAGAGGGGGTGCCAAAACTTTAGTGGCCGTTGATTCGACCGCTAATGCAACAATTCCACCATAATTTATCCTCCTTGAGGTTACCATTCGAGATCCATCCCATCCATCCATCACCAATCATCCTGACAGCAGCCGAGCGGGGAACCAACTGGAAAATGGACGAAAGCGATCTCACTGACGTTTTTGAACTTTTCCCTAACCACTAGCGCCTTTACCATCTACTCACATTCTTTTTACTCACAAAATACAAAAATAATTATACATTGGTTACAGAGGACAACAAGAAAAGAAGAGGACATAGTAATGCCACCTAAATGAGGAAGCTATATGAAACCCTCTACCTCGAACACAAGGTGCCCTGGTGAAATTGACTGAAGTTTCATCAGGTTTTATTGCCATCTGTGCATAAACCAAAGATGTGGACCGGCTCCTGTCTGAAGAAGGAGCTACCACATTGAAACACATCGGACTCGAAGCAAAGACCCCCTCCCCCGCCCCTATATCTACCGACGAAGACAAAAATTTACCGAAAAAGACATCCACGAAAAAACAAGAAACACGAATTACACTCACTACAAGATATATGAAAAAAAAGACACTAAGCACAACATTAAAGTAATTAGGAAGTAATTATTACCACAACAGCAAATACGCATATCATGCCCAAGGACATTAATTGTCTTTTGAAGGCAAATGGTTGAACGCCATATTATATATATATATATATATATATATATATATATATATATATATATATATATATATATATATATATATATATATATATATATATAACTTAAAACAACAAAGGAACCACAAAACCAAAAATATTTAAAAGCGATAGGCCTGATCACTAGACACTAGCATCTCTTTGCACCCTACCACACTTCTTTCTCTTTTCATCACTTGTCTATTTTCCGCTATTTGTCCACACACCCTATCTCTATCCCCTACCCACACCTATCCTTACAACAATTCAAATTCAAATTCAAATTCCTCTGCATCTATTCATGGTAGAGGAGGCAAAAAAAAAAGGAATTCCAAAAGGAATTTCAGAGTTCAACTCTTCGCAGGATATGACACATACGTTAGTTGTATCCAACTCTCTCACTTGCTAACCAAATTCTATACTTCATTTTTTCAACTATTTCCTTGGAAAAAATGCTTTGGAATTTATTATAAGATCAAACTCCTTTTTTGTTTGTTTATTTTGGTAAACCCTCTTAATAACCTCTAAAAGTTCCTCCCACTCACCAAAAGATAGGAAATCTTTCATTAAATTGAGAAATAGCTCATCTTAAGTAACATTATATCAGTAAGCTCCTTCAGAGATGAACCCTAGCTCTTCCTATATGGCTTCTATAAAACCATGGCAAACTTTAGATTGAGAGGGACAATCTGAGCAAATCCTGTATTCTGAATTAAACTTAAAGCCATAAAGATCATTTTTCTTTCTGCCACTGCGTCATATTAGCTTTTCATCAGAGAAGGGCAAGCACTACTTCGAGTCTTTGTGACTACTTAAGGTCATAGGCTCCTTTACTACAGTCGAAGCCCCTGAAAGAAGTACCATTCAACGTCAGATTGCAATGTGCATCAAGGCGCCCGATATGGCCCTCTTCCTTAGTAAGAAGGATTCAGTTGCGCCGAATGATTGATCATTTTGACTGAGTGCTCCATTTACCAACATAGACTCTCAAGCGCCACTAATTAGGTCATTGACACCACTGCCCATACTTACAAGGCCAGAAGGGAGCACGCTAATATAAGAAAGGTTAGTAAAAATCTTCTCGCAGGTTGCCTTCATATAGTAGTTAAAAAAAAGAAAGTCTTTGAGCTAAGGACAAACGCAGTATGAAAAAAACATTTATAATTAAACACATGCTTTATCTTGGGGACCAATGCCTGGTTAAGCATGGAGTGTTTCTTCCTTGGTTCTGTTTTAAATATGGCACTCTTTATTATATTAATTAATGACATAGGCGACAGTTTATTGAATAAAATACTAAAATTTGCGGATGGGAGAAAAATTTGACACAAGACAATAAGTAGACTGGATATAGGAGAGCTTCGACATGATTTAGATAAGCTTTCTAAATAGTCCATTTTCTGGCAGGTTGAGTTTAATGTCGTGAAATACACTTATGTACATCAGTAGCCATAACTATCGAAAAGATCTGAGTATTGCGTTGAATAAATTTGGTGACCGTTATGTCAAAGCAACATGTAAAGATTATTATCTCTGCCGATCTTAAATCCTCTAACTAGTGCGTCGAAGGGCCAAAAGGGGCAAACATTTGATGTAATTGGTCGAAACTTCCATTTCAAATTGAGGGGGTTTATACTTTCGCTTATGAATTGCTGTTTTTTGTTGCACAATTGAAGTACGCCGTGCAACTTTTATCGCCTCTGCTTCATAAGCTATAAGTTTGAAATAGTTCATTAAAACAGTACAAAGTTAATCTCAGATATAAGAAACTTAATGTACTGGAAAGGTGTCAAAATATTGTACATTTAATCATTGGAAATCGACACCTTCGAGGAAAACACATTAAATTATATCAAATTCTCAAATAATTTACTAAACCTAATCCCGACCTTTTATTTGAGCGTTCAAATAAAAATACAACAAAATTAAAGTGACTCAAGTTAAATCATAGCATGCAAGCACTAAAAGGTACAGTAATAAACATATGAACAACTCAATGATGGACCAAGGATACAAAAAAACGAGGTACAGCAAGTCTGAAACTGCGATTCAGATATCAATGACATGGCGTTTCCCAAAACAGATTTTGCTGCATCTAAATTGGGAAATTCTTCCACAAGAGCCAACTGCACCGATAGATCAGGGCCAACCCACCCTCGTATATGCAAGCAGGTGCCCGATAACGGTCCCTCCCTGCCCCCAAGATGTATTTTTACTACACCAAGAAGAAGTTCCTCTATAACCACTCGACTCTTCTCAAAAACATTCTCCTCTCGCTCCGATAACGAGAGCTGAGAATTCCCGCCCTAAAATAACTTGTCCAAGAAGTTCTTTTGAGCTCAATTCTACAACGGCACTTTTAATAGCAGAACCTCTCATTCCGTACGGTACTGTTTATTATATCCTACTTCTAATGGTAATTAATTGCTTGTTTTTTGAATTTTATTTTGTTTAATATTTTGAATTATTTTTTATTTAGAATTATTTGTTTTGGATTCATTTATAAATATCTGTTTTATTTATATAGTTTTATTTTATTGATTATCATCGATCGTTTTCTCAGATTGGGGTTTTTGAGCATCGACGCCATAAAAATTACCGCCATCCCAGTCTTTTGTCTTACATGCCCACACAAGCTCCTCACATGCTCGGCCACAAACTTATTGTCATTTTTCTCATCTCATACATCACACACCTTTGCATTACCTCCACCCTCCTATTATATAAGGTAGTCACTTTGGCTATCTTTCACTCCAACGCATGACTTATTTCCAACATATTTTACCACATCTAACAATTTGCTACACACTGGATAAATTTCTAGACTCTACCATGACGCTTCCCTAATTCATATGCTTTACCTAGATCCACTTTACGAAAGTACTATCAAAACATTCTTACAATCCTTATTCACTGATCTATTTCAAATGAATTACAAGATCAGAAACACAAACTTTGAGAACGACTTCATTAGATCACAGGTAGAAGACTAGTTTCGGGGCATCACGCTCCATCCTTCAGCTATACAAAGAGATTTTAAGTGGATTTTAGAAAAAGTTCCGTCAAACAATGATAATTTCCACCTTTCCAGCAAGTGTCATTAAAATGTTTTTTTCCATTGTGTGAAGGTGGGTCGAGATGGAAGTGAAAAGAATCAAGAGCTTTGCCCTCCTGCACTCGGGTCAAAAAAGGTCAACCTCGCCAAGCATCTCAACGTCAGCCGGATGACCGTCCACAGAGGCACGGAGAGGCTTGAGAACGGGGAAGACAGCAAAGATCAACCGCGTTTAGGTAGACCTCAAGTTTTTAAGCCGTTTGGCTATGAGAAAGGGCTTCGAAAATGACAACGCTTTCGAAGGAGAAGGGCCAGAGCGGTTAAGGAGGAGGGCCGCAAGAGCTTAATGTGCGTGGAAAGGCATTTGCTCACCGACTGTATGTGAGAACAACGCCGAGAGGGCTGTAGTAGCCTTCTTAACAACTTGAAGATTCATGGAAATCGAATTCTAATTTTTTTCTGATGAAAAACCTTCACAGTCGATTCGGTCATCAACTTCGGACAGGGCGTCTCCGAGGTTTGGTACGTGTCAATATCCAAACACCCGGCCTCCGTGATGATGCTCGGCCTCATGGGCTTCGAATGGTGAGAAGATGCCGCCGCTGTGTTTGGCGGGTGGTTACAGGCTCACCGCAGCCGATTGCAGGAACATCTTGGCCATAAAGTGCTGCCCTGGGTGAAAAAGATCAGAAAGAAAGCGGACTACGCCTTGCAGTAAAGCGGTGCCCGACCCACACGGCTAAGAACGTACAGGAGTAGTTGGGGTTGAACATGAACTTCTGGTCGAAGGAGTTTTGGACACCGCAGTCTCCAGACCACAATCCTTTCGACTACCGCGTGTGGGCGCATTTCGTGGACAAGGCCTGTATTTCCGCCGTAGCAACGTCGACGAGCTGAACTCCTCCATCAACCGCGTGTGGGCCATTATAAGGAAAGACTTCGTTCGCAACGTGTACGCGGCCTTCAGGTCTCGCCTGGAGCGCATGCTAGCCGCCGAGGGCGGCCACATTGATTAATATTACTATTTAAGCACATATTTATATGCTAAAATAATAGGCGACTTATGCTCAAGTGGGCAGTCGCCTAGATAGCTCCCTAAAAAAAAAAATGCTTAAATAATAAAAATGTGTCTAACTGCATCAAAACTATCATATTGTCCTAAATTGTCAGTTTTTGTAAAAGGAATGTGTTAAGGTAATATTTTGTCCGTCTTTGTAAAAGGAATGTGTTAAGGTAATCTGTATTTTGTCTGTCTTTGTACAGCTGAAGGATGTAGTGTGGTCCCTAATAACTTGTCCTCTACTTGTAATCTAATATTGTCGTTCTCTCAAAGCTTTTGTTTCCCATTAATTATCAATGTGTACACTCGGCTAATCCACTAGTATCAAAACATAACGACCAGGCATATTTCGTAATATAAAATCAGCATGTAATAGCCACTGCTACTATATTATTTCCTCCAGAACTTTCCCACTTATCAGAAATTCACAGCACCAGCATCCTCTTGTGTATATTACTCGGCTTTCACATTCGAAGCAAATCATATTCGCAATCACTTGATCTTCCATACCCACATTATATAACTAGACAAAGTAAATTATCCACCTACTTGAACCTCGTTGTTCACAACTGCACTTCTATTCTTATTATTGACATTCATACAGCTCTTACTCTCTTGTTTTGTTCACTTCCTCATTTCCTTCCAGAATAACTTCCTGTTCCCATCTAGATCCTCATTCAGCTCACCTTTAAATGCTTTATTTGTTGTTTTCTCAGTCTCTCTGTTAACTCTCTCTTTATCACTCTTCTCTTCTCCTTATTGCATGCATTAATTCGCTTCTTCCTGACATTCTCGTATGTACCTGTAGTCATTGACAAGTGCGTTCCCATTTTGTCCTCTATTACACGCTTCACATCGTCATCCCACAATTCACCACTCTGATTTGTATTTTCAGCTCCAGCAGACCGCATACAGACATTGCACTACCCACTCTCTCCTTTCCTTAGATTCGTTTCATATCTACTCCATCCCCATGTTCATACTTCCTCTTTCCTACTCTCTAACATTTTTACACTCTTTTTCTACTCTCAGATTTAACAGACTTTCATTTCTGAATCTCCTTTCGACCTTGTTCCTCTCTTTTCATCCTCACCCTAGTCAAATCAACCTTACGCAGCGCACTCCACTCATGGTGTGGTCAGAAGGTCTTTCTTTATCTCTAAGCAAATGAGGATGATTTGGTGTTCAGCCTCCATCTATCTCACAGTTCTCCTGAAACTTACAGAAAGTATGATTGCATTCACAGCCGTGTGTGCATGTATGTCTGAATATGTGTGAGCCTGTATGTGTGCGTGAGCGTGTGTTATGCTCTTCATATTTCGTCTCTATTTAAATACTATCAAGGCCATGTAGACTGTTACACCTGGTAGCTGGATGAGTGTCACGCCCTTACTGCCTCAGCGCCCTGGTGAGTTTTAAACATAAATTAAGACTACCTAGGCTATATTGTTTATACACATTTCAACGTTACACTTTTATCGACACGTTCTCCACTTGCCTCTTCGCACTTATCCCTCAGGGTCGGCGGCTAATTTCGCAGGCTAGTCACCAGCCAGACTTCGTCCATTCATCCTAGGAAGTCCTGGGGTACTTAATCCTTGTGCTTTGGCCCCATTCGGGAGAGATGCCCTCGTTAGTTTCTAATTTCTTTCTCTCCGACTCACTACGAGCGGTGCAAAATAAATCAGATTTTTCCTCCAAGTTATTATCATTTTCTTCTCTTTTACACTCTGCATTTGTCTCCTCATAAACCTTCGAAGGTTTCTCCGCCCGAAAGTGTTCAAAAGAGGTTCACACTACAAACTGATGATTTAAGGAAAAATGTGCGAAGGGTGCTACTTCCGAGCAATATCGAGGAGAGACTACTTGTGGCGCGTAACTCTGACGAAACTGCCTTATCCTGCAACGAAGGTAGCCGCCCTCCCACTGAGAAGGGCTGACTTCTAATTTTAAGTTGTGAATGAGGTCCACCGAGCAGATAATATAATTAAAATAAAGATCAGAATGACAATGACTGGCAAGCTTGCGGGCGCGAAGGACCTATTCTCGTCGGATGGAAGGTTACAGGATGGCCAAAGATCGTGGATCTTTGCTGCTCTATCCCACGAGAGGGTGGAGCAAATTCTACCACCATCGAGCCTCCCGTCTTTCCCTAAGCAGCCGTGGATTATTGATGCTCTGCCGCAAGCTCGAGACGACGGATCAAATTTCATTTATGATCGCATCCTCACAGAGCTTCTCCTCTAGGCACCAAAATCATCGAGCTCTGTGAGACTCAGCAGCAAGAATGATTCGAGCTCATTTTTATGCACCCGACCATTTCAATCAATTTTGATGAGCTACGATGAACCCCTACGAGTGAACGTGGGTTGAGACCTAACCCGGCAGAAGTTTGTCCAGTTTTTACCTACGAATACAGCACCCTCATCGCAGTTCAAAAGGACAACACTGGAGCAAGAGGAAACCAACAAACGAACCCAATCCTTTAGTTCGGGCACATTAAGCAAAAATTGATAATAAAAAAAAGTGCAAATCAGTTCAAAAGTGTAGATTCAGTGCTTATTTATAAAAGTGTAAAAAGTGAAAAATCCAGAGTCAGGTGATGAAAATAATAATAGTAATTTTGTTAGACTAAATTAAGTGTGTAAAATTCGTGTCAATATCAATATAAAGTTAACTCCGTATATAAGTTCCGTTTATTTTAAGAAAAGTGGTGTGGTGTCTACATACAAAGAAATGTACATAAAAAAGAGGTTTTGTTCGCGATGAGGAACTACAGCTACTACCTGCGGAACGCTCTAAACAATGTTATTGAATCGCTTTGCATAAAACAGGTTAAACAAAGAATCTCAAGCCTGCTGACCCCTCTGAGATCTATGTTTTGCAGTCAAGGATAACAAAAATGAAATACGAAAGTATATATAATGTTGTGGACGCGCACACAAAGTTGTAAGTCTGAATAAAAAAATATTTAAAAAATCGTACAAAACTCTCAGGAACACTTAAGAATTCAATTTATACTGCAGCCAATAATAAGAGTGAAGGATGGGCATAATAAAAGTAACAATAATAAAGTTGTGGCGCGCGCACACACAGGCAAACATATTTTTGTCGCATTTAAGAGTTGCAGTTCCTGCGTCCGACGCTTTAAAGAACCTCTGAGTACCGTAAAAATGTGTGCGAAATAACTATTTCTAAATAACATAATTGGACGGATGACAAAAGCCAAAGGTCATCCGCATCTGTCAAAACCCACCCACAAAATGCATCCATAGGATCATGTCAGATCATGCATCTACAATATGCAATTTAAACTATAGACAGGAATGAGTCAAAAAACAATAAGTATCATCATCAAGACTCGCCAAAATCCAAATCACCCATTATGTACAATAATAAAAACTGCATCCACATAAATGAGTCCAGAATACCCCCCCCCCCTTTCCCCTCAAAAAGAAGTTAACCTTCCGTCCCCATATAATCATCTAATCTGCGTTTGAAAAAGTTCAAGTTTGGATTGTCTACTGTCTCAGGTTGAAAGCTATTCCAGTAATCTACCAGTCTTTTAGTGAAAAAAAATATTTTCTAATATCCTTTGTTTTTTAACTCAAATAACTTGCTAAAATCCAACTTATCCATGCCAGAATAGATTTTAAAAAGCTTCATCATAATATCTCTCCTCACACACCTTCTTCCAAATGAGAACAAATTCAGTACCCTCAGTTCTATCTTCATATTCAATCTGCTTCAGAGAAGTTAGTATTTTTGTTGCCCTCCTTTGTAGTGACTCTAGTAAGTTGATATCATGTCTAAAATGTGCTGAACGACCTTGTATAGAGTATTCTAAATGTGGCCAAACATACGAGTTGTACAGTTTAAGGATAACCTCCTTTTGCTTTTGTAGCTAACATGCTTCTTAATGTATTATAACAGCCTATTTTCTCTATTTTGTTGCCTCAATACACTGCTTCGAAAACTTCAGTGACCTATCTACTACTACGCCTAAGTCCTTCTCATTATCAACTAAATTCAGCCAATGCCCATCCATTCCATAGCTAAATTCCCTATTATCCCTTTCCATGTTAAGAACTTTGCATTTTTTTAAGGTTAAAAGTCATCTGCCACTTCTGAGCCCAAGCTAATAACTTATTTAAGTCACTCTGCACTTTAAAGCTACCCTCAACTTCTTTGACTACAGCTGCCAATTTAGTGTCACCAGCAAAAATCGACACTTTGCTATTTACAGCCTCCCCTAGATCATTTATATAAACTATGAATAATAAAGGGCATAGAACGGATCCTTGAGATACGCCACTGATAACGACCATCCAGTGTGACCTCACCCCATTCAGTATCACGCTCTATATTACTGTTATTCAGCCATTCAGCTATCCAATTCAAAACTTTCCCACTTATCTCAAGAATCTTTAATTTGTGAACTAGTCTCCTATGTGGAACCTTATCAAAGCTTTGCTAAAATCTGGGTAAATTAAATCAACATCCTCTCCCTTATCTAATCCTTTAGTTGCATTATAATCCATAAAATCCAGTAAATTTGTTAAACACGATCTACCTCTTCTAAAGCCATGCTGAGCATTATTTATTAACCCACCGCTCTCGAGATGGTCAGAAATTCCCTTTATAACTATCTTCTCAAGAATTCTAAAGTTATTCGGGTCCTGTTTACTTTCCTTTTTAAAAATGGGCACTACATTTGCTAATTTCTAATCTAGTGATCTAGTATAAATCTTCTGAAGAGTTACTGCAATACTATCTACACATTCTTTGAGTAACCTAGAATGAATGTTGTCTTGGTCAGATGACTTACTAGTATTTAATTCTAATATAAGCCCTTTAATTATTTCCCTGTTCACATTAATGGTAATCAACATTACTTCTCTTGACCTATAATTATCATCAATTAATCTATCTGGATTCTCTTCTGTAAATACTGAAGAAAAATTATCATTAAGAACCTCTACTATTTCCTCATCAGATTCTTTCAAAACCTCTTCATATCTAATATGGCCTATTTTATGAGTTAGATTTGTTATTCATTCTATAATAGCTAAAGGATTTTCTTGGATCTATATTATTATTTTGAGCTAAATTAATTTCTGCTGCCCTTTTGCTTTTCTTAATAATCTTATTTAGCTCATTTCTCGTGGACCTTTATATGATTTAATCTATCAAAAGTAAATTCTCTCCGTAATCTCTGGTATGCTCTTTTCTTCTCAGAAGTTTTCCTAGCTATCTCCTGACACCACCGCAATGTCCTTCTACATTTTTCAGAATAGCCTTCATTGAAATTCACTGCTCCTGGACTGTGTTTAATATAGTCTTAAAAGTGTCCCACCTTTCCTAATAATTCTTTCAACTGATTTAGCACGTTGCGTAATTTATTGTAATCGCCCCAATAAAAATTTGGAGTTTTCGTGGAATTTGTCGATGTTCTACCTTTCACTATTCCTATGTTAAAACGAATCATCTGATGATCACTATTTCCCAATGTCTTCCCGACACTCAATTTCTGAACCAAGTTATCATCATTTGAAAGAAGCAGATCTAATATATTGGCACCCCTTATTAACAAATTGAGAAAAAAAATCCTCAAAGCATTCTATAAACTTACAACTTGCTCTATCCCTTCCTATCATATTTTCCCAGACTTAAAGTTACCAAGAATAACTGTATCTACTTCACATCCTTTGCTTACTTCCATGATAATTAATTCATCAATACCTTCAGTCTGTCCGGATGATCTGTAAAAGGCTCCCAAGTGTATTATCCTATTTTACTGACCCTAATATCTATCCACAGTGACTCAGCTTCTCCTTGCTTCATAGAATTATTTTGATTTCAAGAAATGCTATTTCTGATATAAATAATCAAGCTACTACCAGTCCCATCTTTTCTTTGACTAATGTACATATCATTACCCTGTAGTTCAAATTCACTCACATTGTCATTAAATTTATTTTCACTAACCAATTATTCTATTACACATATTATATCTACTTCTTCATCAATAATATAACTAAATAGCTCATCCTTCTTATTTCCAAGACTACGAGCATTGGTATAAAGACAACTCATCCCTCCAATCCCTGAAGCACCTCTTTTACCCTGTATACCTTCCCCTCTATCTCCTCTGCATCTCTTTCCTTTCCCTGCCCCTCCATGTGCCCTTGTATTTCCCTGACTACTATCAGTAAGTAGTTTCCCGCCTACTAAGATCTAACGACACTATCAAACTCCTGTCACAACACGTCAACCCCAGCCCGGCTTAGATGGAGTTCAGCCAATGCATACAATGCCCTATTCCCCCAAAAGTCATTCCATACATCTACACACACTAATCCCGACTCCTCACACAGGTCTTTCACATACCCATTCAGTCCAATTGCACGAGACAACCATTCCATCCCCACATCCAATCTCGGAAGCACACCTGAAACAACGCCTTTAACATATCCTTTCAACTAACCTTTTGTACCTCTGTCGTAACTCACATAAACCCACCTTCTTTACATCATTTACTTCCACATGCTCAATCACAACTGCATCCCTCTCACACCCAGATACTAGACTATCATACCTCTCAGGCAAATCATTTACACCAGCACCCGGCAAACAAACTCTCGCTCCCTTCCATTTGCTCGCACTCAAATTCCTAACTAAATATCTAATCTGAGAGTCACCCATCACAAGCACCTCAGTCATTCTCCTAGTCCCCCTAGGCCTAGCTTCACCCTCCCTCCTGTTCTCATTCAAACTACCACTTATTCCACTTTCTGCCACAACCACATCAGATAAATCACTTTCAACCTCTTCCTCTCTCAGGAAATCGAATCTGTTAGTTAACCTAACAGGTTCCATCTCCTTCTCACTCACACACCTAACGTGTCCTAACCTATTTATTCTATCCATATTCACCCACCATTCCTCTTCACTTTTTAGTCACTTTTTTCTCTCCAGTCCCTATTCTAGGCCTATCTTCCATCCTCCTGGTCCCAACCACATTTTTCAGGCGTATACTCTAATCCCTTTTCACTTGACGAACCAACTCACTTAATATTTTGCATTCATCACGCAACCGACTCACCTTCTCTACCAAAGCCACATTTGCACGAGTCACATTACACAAGGGGCATTCAGATACATTCCCTCTTCTTTCACCACCACAAAAATCACAAACTATATACACACTACTTAATCAAAGGGCATATTCACTTCATCCAAAGCGACAGCCATACTGGGAAAACTTTTCCAAACCCTTTAATTAAGCAATCAAGAAAAGTATAAACAAAATATGGGAGAAAATTAGGCTCCTCCGGAATGTATTCGAGCTGTTATGTAAAAAGTGAAATGTACTGTGTTTAACGATAAATTCCTTTCCTTCCATTTCCTCTCTCTCCTCCCACACCTTTTCCTCTAAAGATGAATTCTTTTATCAAGAAACTACTATCTGAAGACCAGTCCAAACTCCCGCCCCCAAAATATCGAAATCAAGCTCTAAGATTCCTTTCACGTTTCGAGGAAATCTCCGATCCCCAATTTACCCAGGCCTATTAAGCAAGAAGAGACCTTTCCACTTTGGAGTCGTAGTCGAAGCAACTAGGCAGCCGCCCGGCCGAATCGAGAAAACCATTTGGCTGCCCCAAAGTGGTACCAGAATTCAGTGACAAATCACCCCTTAGTAATCGCATCAGTCTCGAAGAAATTTAATTCAGTTACCTACTGACAACCAACTATAACCCAGCCTACATTCAAGCAAGCAGAGAGCTTTCTACTCTTTTGGAGTCAGTGCCATGTGAACACAAGGCATTCATAGTAGCAGCAAACAGGCAGCCGCTAAGCAGAAAAGGAAACTAATTTGGCTGCCCCAAGAGTGGTACCAAAACTCGGTGACAAATCACCCAAGGTAATCATACTAGTCTCGAAGAGGCTTACTTGAGCCATCACCTATAATCATTTAGGTGCCGTTTATATGTTTGATTGGTTTCTTATCAGCTTTCTTGTTCTATTTGGGCAATATTGATTGATATTAATTAGAATTTTTAAAATTTACCATTCAGTGAATATGTCTTGAGAATACGGTTAAGGGAAACCAAAGGAAAACTGTTGTAATTAGGTAGATATGTCATCCGTCAAATTATGTTATGCTATATGTTATAATAAATATAGAAGGGAAATAAAAATATAGACGGGTTACCCATCCAAATAAAATAGTTATTTTCTTTGACGAGATATCTTATAGAAAAAGATAAAGTAATGATTAACATTTTAAAATTTATTTATAGAATATTTTGTGCAAATTAGTTTTAATTTTTCCTACGCAATCAACCAACAAATTAAAATAAAACCAGAATAACACATCAAAAATATGGTAAATGTTGCGAGTATGGGCGGTTGCGATTCTAGCTTATTTTGAGGGTAGGCTCGTTGTTGCGGACGGCTCGTCGGGGGTATGGGCCGACGAAGATCCTGAGATTTCAATCATTTTGGGGGGGATGCCTGGGGGTCAAAGCCCCCCAGTATATATTCGGAAATCGCCATAAACATCGTCCACATAGATTTCAGCTCAGAAAAAGTAGCTAGGAAAAATAGCCCAAAATAAGCTAGGACTCGGATCCGGCCATACTACACAATTACCAAAATATTTATTATATGCATATTCACATAATTACAAAGGTTTTCCATCGATTTATTTTAACCGTATTCTCAAGAAATATTTAATGAATGATAAATTGGTAATTCTTAAGATTAGTGGCGCACGATTTTGATAGCGATTTTGGCTACAGATTTGCTGTTTTATCAGCGTTTTTCAGCCTGCCTACTGGCCAATTCATATATATTTGTACAATCAATCATATAAACGGCGCCTAAATGATTATAGGTGATGGCTCAAAAGTTGGGTTTTTTTTTAAATTTAGAGACTGTTTTTTTCCTTGCAAATTAAGAAATCCTTTTTGTGTGTGTTTGGGGGGTTCGGATATTAGAAATCGCACCATATTGTATTATATATCACTTTGAAGAGAATTTCAAAATGAGGGCTTCGCCCCCCATAGCCTTTTTTAATTGTGGGCATTGCAGCCCCCCAGCTATTTTTTAATAATATAGTAGTATTCCACATTTCGAAAGCCTACCATTAAATTCCAATACAAAAGCGATTGCCAGGAGTTATAGGCAAGTCTACAAAAAGTTAAAGGAATGGGGAAAAGTAGCTAGAAAGGTAGCAAACAAAAATCGCTAACAAAATCGTGCGCCACTAATCTTAACAATTACCGATAAATTTAGTAAAATACTAACTACCATTAATCAATATTGCTGAAATAGAGGAAGGAAGCTGATAAGAAAGTCAACATATAAACGGCACCCAAAAGATAAAATGTTTTTTCTGGCATTAAAACTTATTCTCAATTTATTTACGAACATTGGAAACAAACGAGCTGTCAATAATAAACGTAAAATACACGGCTCAGCAATTAAATATGCATTTTTTTATTGGTTAACATAGAACCAAGTAAGATATGAGCCGAATGGCGTACTGGCAAATTCTTCTCACTCTTCTTAGATCGTCCTTCTATGGAACTGGGAGATGCAGAACCCACGGGATTAACCCCGAGGCAAGTGGAAAATATGAAGCCATCGAATAATATTCAACATAAAAGGTACATATGTTAGAACTTTTCTCGTGTAATATCTTTTTTTTCTTTTTGTCATTCTTGGGAAAAGGGTTCAAATTTATATTTTAAGTAACTGAAAAACAAAGAAAAATAATAAAAGAAAAAACTTTATCATAAAATGAGATAGATTTTAAATAAGAGCCGAAGAAATTCGACAATAATTCTTACCTTCCATGATTTTTTTCAGCGTTTCTTTTCCTTCATTTGTCTCTTTCTACTCAAAGCACACACATTTTCCTTATATGAGTTGTCTGTACGGATTTGACCATAGGGGATTATGTATAGGCCCAGGGATCCGGTAACTGGGAAAGAGGAGCTAAGCATTTGAAGTCTTGTTATAGTTGACTTCAGTATTCTCTTTCTCTTTCTTTCCTCGCCATATTCATAGGTCTATCTTTGCCCTTATCTTCATTCTCTTTCTCTAAGTACCTTTTCATACATTTATCTTCGCCCATATTCTCATTATTATTATTCTCTTTCTCTCCCCACCTTTTTCATACGTCTTTCTTTGGCCTTATTTTAATTCTCTTTATCTACTCATTATTCTCATTATTCTTAATCTATTTATATAATTTTATTTCATACATCTATCTTAGCCCTTATTCTTATTATTCTTATTTTCTTTCTCTTTTCACCTATTTCAAACAAGTATCAGTGCTCTTATTCTGATTATTCTTATTTCTTTCTCTTCTCACCTTTTCATGCATCTATCTTTGCCCTTTATTCTTATTCTCTTTCTCTACTCACCTTTTCATATGTCTATCTTTCCCCTTATTCTCATTATTCTTATTCTCTTCTTCTTTTACTTTTTTCATACGTCTATCTTTACCTTCATTTTCATCATTCTTATTCACTTTCTCTACTCCTGTTTTCTTACATCTTTATTTGCCTTTAATCTCATTATTCTTATTCTCTTTCTCTCCTTAGCTTTTCATACATCTCTATTAGCTCTTATTCTCATTATTTTTATTCTCTTTCTCTACTCTTTTTCATACGTCCTTCTTTACCCTTATTCTCATTATTCATATTCTCTTTTCTCTCCACTTTTTACACACCTCTATTTTTGCCCTTATTTTTATTATTCTTATTTTCTTTATCTACTCACCTTTTTCATACGTCATCTTTGCCCTTTTGTTTTATATTTGTCCTAACGGCTATTGCTTTCCCATCCCATCGATATGGTCGGTCACTAATACTTTGTAGATCCAAATTTATTTATCATTTTTTCCATTTTTTGTACCGATGCCATGTCCTGATATTAGAACTATTTCGGCATCAATTTCTCTGAATATATTCCCATATTGTATTCGTTTTCCGGTTCATCCGTTCACGTAATTTGTAGGATTCTAAATGTTCCGTCACACATTTTGCCTCTTGTTGGTTACCTTTTCTTTTTTCTTCCTTTTCACTTTTTATTTTCTCTGTTTGGTGCTTTTTTTTTGGTCTCTCTAGGCTTGGTTCCAGCCGTGGTGTTTAGTCGCGTGCGAGTCTAGTCACGGGCGACTCTACATCTCACTATGTCGGTCGGTCGGTCCCAGTTTTGCTTTTTCTTTTTGCTTTTGTAATAACAGTGTAACTAATCAGCCGATTCTAACGAAATTCGAAACCCTTATGTTGTTTTACATTCTCTTTTCAAAGGTATAACTCTCATGGTCATCTCAAGGTTAGCCCATGAATTATTTTGTTTTGACAATAACATCATAACTATTCGGCGAATTCAAACCAAATTTGAAACCCTTATATTGTTTTACATTCTCATTCTCTTTTTTACCATTACATTCTCCAGAGTCCTCCTAAGGTTAGTCTTTGAATTATTCAAAGTTTTGCAGGTCGTATATAGCCTCTATCGATAAGGGTTAATTGTGGGATTCACTTACCTTAATGTAAATATTTAAAACTTAACCTGACTAATTAACCTAACCTACTAATATTAGTCATAGAAAGATGCTTTACAGAAAAGCTACAAAGGTTAGGTTAAATAATAATAAGGTAGATTATATTCTTACATAAAGAAAATGATTATAGAGGTCAACCTTTATAAAATAAATAGATTAGCAATAGAAATTAACATTAGATATATCACTAGGACACTCAAAATGATTACTTACCCGAGTAAATATAAATTACAAGAAGAAAAAGCAAAAAAGACTGGGCACTAAACAAGAGTTATTTACAACGTAATAGATCAGCGGAGACTATCACAATTCAGTCCATGTTGCCTCCAATCGGTTCCCTTCGGTAAAGATCCAAGGATAACTTAATCATCAAACAGGACGTTTGACTTACTTCCACGTTGTCATTCTCAGCTGGTAGAGCAAACCCAGCAAAATAGCACACATTTGCAGGTCACCACACATGCAGAAGCAAATGACAAATTGGTAAAAACTTGGAAAGTTTCCACCAGAGGGCATCAAGCCATCTATATACATTGTTGCAGAAAAGGCTTCCGACGATATACTATATATCTATTCTTTGTGGGGATTATTCTATATTCGAGTGCGGGGTTGATCAGTTGGCCGACAATGACTACGTAAATAAATAGACCTGGAGAGAGCTTATTTATCTTCAATATACTTAGGAAGTCGAACGGAGCCCAAATATAAATAATATTGCAAGCATTAATAAAATAGAATTTTATTAATTAATCTAACAAAACAACACATGGAAAATATTTAAATGACCGATGATTAAAATGGGAGATACACATGAAATGAAAAGGTCATGGAGGGATTTAAATGACAAAACAAACAAAAAGGGAAAGGGTTGGCCTAATCAGTGTTAAAGCACGGAGTTACGTTAGCACAAAGTTAAATGCTATTCGTAGCTCACGTATTTATAAGGTCGTCGTGCAGAGGAAGGTGATTTGAAGGAATGGCTTCGTTCCGACTGACTGGCGATTTCCTTCCCATGAGAAGGTTTTTTTAGGGGGGTTGTCCTTAACGAGGGGGGAAGGACTGACTTCGAGAAGTGAGAGCGAAGTGTGGCTTGGAAGTACGAGCGATCCTTAAGACAGGATATCGGAGATGTTCTGGATGAACAATTGAGATTATTGATGTAATCAAGCGTTCTCTTGAAGAACGTTAAAAGGGGGGGGAATTAAATTACCACTGACGTGATATCAGGGGAACGAGAACCGTTTCTTGTCGAACGGGCTCGAAGAACAATGACTGTTCTAAAGTTGTTGTCTTTCTGAACAACAGGGGGGCCCTGTTGACTTGGCGTCTCGAGGGGCACGAACCTTAGCACTCAAGGATATTGTCCTCTTCTGGAAAATAAGGGGGTTCTCGAGGTAGAGAGTTCCTAGGTACACAAGAGGGACCGGATCGGCGTGATGCCTGACAAAGTTAATCTCGAGCTGCTTCAAACGCGAAATTATATCGCATAAATAGCCGGAGCCAGCCCCTCGGGGTAGGGGACAGTGGGGTACTTCCATGGAATGTCTCGGTAGCCTTAGGAAAAACCTTATCTTTCCATAAGCCTAATTCAATCATGCCAGATCGACGCCTGGAGGCAAACGGGGGATTGAACCTCCTTGATTAAACTTGAAGTGGGGGAAGATTATACTTGGGGATGTTGGGCGATAAGGACGCCACGCTACTCTCTTCTCGCAGGATGCACGTGGGAAGCATGAGTATGGATATGTGATAGAGGCGAGGCGTGGCAGCCTCAGGCCAGTCTATCGCATAGATTATAATTCTATGAATCATTTATAAGCTACTTACCAGTGAGATATCTTTCCGGAAGACCATGGCTTTCAATTGTAGTTGCCGAATATGATAAGGTGTTTACACTGCTGGAATGTACTACAAGCCTTTCACCAATCTTATGAAATTCAATGGAACATCCGAATTTCTCTGTCAGGCTCAACTTTAGAGTGGCCGTTTTTGTGATGGGTTGGACCTCAAGGACATCATCAATCCTAAGCTCTTTGATCTCTTCTAACAGCTCAGTCACAAGAAAGGCCTCTTGGTCATTGATAACATTACGCTGAAACAGGTAAAAAAATCTGCCCATAAATGCAGTCTGCAATCTTTCCTGTTCTCCAGTCTCTGCGGTTGGCTGCTTCTTGCTATACACATAGGTAAAGTTGTCGTCGCAAGTCTTATGGTAGTAAGAATCAAGCCCAAACACATCGTAGGATGATTCACTGAGAAGAACATCTAGTCGCTTTGCTGCAGCATGATACTTGTTTTTCTCATCCTTCATTTGGACGTCCATTTAATGTTCGATTTTACTGAAAGCATTCTCCTCTGAACATCGTCCAAGGCCACCATCATTGAAAGGTTTTATACCATTTTGGGTCTCTGTGTCACACACAAAACACAACTTTTTCTTCTCTAATGATCCCCTGTGGATTCTGTATGGGGGAGCTTCATCTTACTCAGTTTGTTCTGTAACCTCTATTGCAGTATTGGTACCCTGTTGGGGGGGGGGGTTATTCGCCTTGACCGATTCAACCTTGCTCGAAAATGGATCCGACAGCTTTAATGAACAGTCATATTGTCATTGTGGTCCCCAGACAGCTGTGGTCCTGCACACCAGAATTCAACATACGGTGGCTAGGAACATAACGTGTAGTCAATACCAGCCAATCTATTAGAATAGGCCCTAAGAGACTGCAATCCACAGGTTCCCACTTCTTCTGTGTCCTCATTTTCCTTGATGAGTTCATTGCAAAGACTGCATCTACCCTTGTCGGCTATGGGACGTAGAAATGGCGTTAGTTCCATATTGCAATAATTTGCCACTCACAAAGATTAAACACACTCCAATGTCTTTGCAAATTTCGAACTGCAGATTCAGTGAATCTGAAACAGGGGCTCCACATTTGTCTTCACTGGAATGGATTCGTGGAATCTGAAATAGACCTGAGGTTACTTTCTGCTGCAACACTAACCTCCTTGAATTCTTGGCACAAATTGCAGATATTGTGGCGGAAAGTGAGAGAACATATTCCTCGACCCTGAAAAAATATATCTAGTCCCTAGAATTATTAATCCACTGCACTATGCTGTGCAGGGGATTTTATGAGTTGTCACTTCTCCCCCCTCCCCCTCTGCTCCTGCATTATCTCCATCCAGAGCCACATCACCTACAAACAAGCCCACAACACCAAAATAAACAAACAAACTAACAAACAAACCATCAAACAAACAATTATCCTAAATGACAACAAATAAAGCAACCTACATACTAACTGACCAACAAATAAAGCAAGCAACAAAGAAACAAAGCAACAAATAATCAAACAATCAATTCAATTAGCAAACAATGCAAAACACCAATGAACATATTATGGACAGCGCCGTTGACGGCCATCTTGAACTTACTTAATGACCTACTTACCTAATTTCAAATCTGATTGTATATTTGGATTCCTCAGGCCTGAAAACCTAGCGATCAACACCAAATCTGTTGACATATCTTAAGTACATAGAACAGGAGATATAGCTATTTACCAATTGCTTCATCTTTACTGTTAATAAACATTACAAATTAATGAAAATATTGTGCTTTTGACCTGATAGGATTCTTCCAGATAACATTTTAGTTATTTTGGCAGACATATTGGATTTGAGGCAAAATTCAAGATGGCCCTAGGGCCTATTTCAAAGAGCATGTCTCAAAGTACAAGAATCCACTGAGAAAATCTTGACTGGAAAAATTGGCAGTTTTTCATTGTGTGGTAAACACAATATGTGCACACACAAACCCATGAAATAGTAATGTGTAGACTCAGCCAATGTAAATAAATTTATGTGTGTGATACGAAACAAAAAGAAACTCAAATGAAACATTTTAACATGTAACAGGAATTTTAGAACAATTCCTATTATGATTTCCCGAAAAGACCAAATTCGCGGTGCAAAGGTAAACTGGGAATAAGACTAATTATTCTGAGGTTACAAAAAGGAAACCTTAAAATGGGTTAGCTCGATTGTAACAACACTCGGTGAGCATTAAATTACAACTACAATATTATAGTTTTATTTCACCGTTTCAGTATATTTTGTCACGAGAGAAAAGGTTTTCAAAAGTATTGTATATGTATATATATATGTATGTTTGTAAATGTGTCCAAGTATAAAACGAGAAAATCGAGGAGGAGATAGATTATTCGAGAGAGATCATAGGAGAGAGGATCATTCGAGAGAAATCATTTCGAGGAGCAGTTTCACATTTAGCTCGCGGATCATACCAATCAAGTCATTTATTCTGCATTAGAAGATAGCATTTACGCAACTGATCTTACATCAAGACGAGTCTTATTCATTCATCGTACCAAAGCACGAACATTAAGAGACTTATATTTAAGCATCATCAAAGATAAGCTCGTGAAATGGATCATCAATCTAATTCAAACTCCTCCTCCATTTGCTACCCAAAGCCACTAAATAAATGGAACTGCAGTCTTCTTGTTTTTATCACTATTTTGCTCGAAGGCTAAAATCATATCAGAATTTCTGCTCATCGCCCAGCCAAAGATATTCATCATTACCTTTTGGAGTCATGTAATAATTATCGTATCACCCAAATCTGGTTTAACGATCAACGTTTCGGAACAATCTTATGGTGAGCGCAATAGCAAAGAGGATCACAAAACGAGGTGGAATATAAATATATCTGGTGACCAACTAAGAGATCACTTTCATCATCCAAGACCTCCCCCGTCCTCCTACTGGCTTGAACCTGTCTATCATTTTGATGTGTGCAAATCATGCTTGTGAATTTGTGAAATTTAGGATGGATGTTGGCTTCTTTTGATGGTCGGATATGTTCTGAGATAGGCCCAGATGCGAGGAAAACGACAACAAATTTAAAACATTTCTCCGGACTTCCCGCTGCGTCACATGGGTCCCCCCCCCCCACACTTTTCAGCGGAATCCTAGCTACACCACTGCTACTTACATGCGGACATCAGTACTAAATATTACACATTACCTAACATTTAGCTATCTCGTCAACGCAATTATATATGATTAATTTAAAGGTAAATGTTGCGAGTATGGGCGGATGCGATTCTAGCTTATTTTGAGGATCGACTCGTTGTTGGGGACCGCTCGTCGGGGAGATAGGCCTACAATGATCCTTAGATTTCAATCATTTGGGGAGGTTGGGGGGCACAGCCTCCCAGTATATAATCGAAAATCGCCATAAACTTCGTCCACATAGATTTCAACTCAGAAAAAAGAGCTAGGAAAAATAGCCCAAAATAAGCTATTTACCTAAATCTAGCACTGCCGGTGTGCAATATTTATGTGTGCATGCATGATGCAGGTCATATTTTTGGTAATTGTGTAGAGTATGGCCGGATCCGAGTCCTAGCTTATTTTGGGCCATTTTTCCTACAACGAGCCTACCCTCAAAATAAGCTAGAATCGCATCCGCCCATACTCGCAACATTTACCAATATTTTAAGGGAAATAGAAATAAAGAGAGGTTCCACATTAAATTATAATATTGATTTTCTTTGACGAGATCTTATAGAGAAAGATAATTGGATAAATAACACTATTAAATTTATTAGGAGCGTATTTTAAAAAAAGTTTTAATTTCTCATACGCAAACGCTACAAAACAGAATACAGGATTTAACAAACATATTAACTTAAACCGAGAAATACACATGAAGATTATTACCTGCATCATGCATATACACATAATGAATATTTCACAACCGGGTAAATAAAAATACTATATTTTAATTCAAACGGTTGGACCGAGTAAAGACTACTTTATGGTAACATAATACGAACAAATTGATCCAGACTTTGTATTTATCTCAGAACACGGGGTAAATACAGATAGAAACCCAATAAAAACTTTTCCATACGAACTCATAACCAGAAATCACAGTGGGGAACGATTTGATGGTTGTGCAATTACTGTGAAAAACGGTATTTATTACAGAGAAATAAGTGGACTCGATGAATCTTGCTTAGCTTTAGAGGTACGTACGGCAGTGGGGCCAATGGTCCTGGCAACAGTGTACCAGCTCCCAAGGATAGAGTATTTACCCCTCCATAACTTCCTGCAACTTTGTGGTCCGGCAGAACCGTTCTTTTTTGCCGTAGACCTCAATGCGAGGAGTGCTGCCTCAAACTATATGTCGACCAACTCAGCAGGCAAGAATCTCGAGACACTTATCGACAGACAAATTATGAAACGAATTGGGACAAACTTCCACACATGCATCACGGACAGATCAGCCAAAAAAACAGACATAGTGCTCACAAGCACTACGTTCCCATTTAATTAATTCATTGAACCGGGCCCTCCCGTCCCCAGCGACCACCAGGCTATCTTTATTAAAATCCCAACCACCCCTATTCAGGTCCACATCCCAGAACGCGTCAACTGGGACACTTATAAGAAAATCTAAAATTACATTCTCGCCCCTTTAATTGATGCAAATTTAGAAGAAATCGACAAAAAGTTGGACAAAATCCCCAATCAATTAATAAATGCCGATAATGAAGCCATTCCCCGATTAAAGTATAAAACACTCCCGGCCCCTTCTTGGACCCCTAAAATGAGATCTCCCGCGAGGGAATACCGGAAACGGACCAATGAAGTGAACCTCACCGGCCCCAACATCACTACACACAGACGAACACGACAAATACGCGACGAACTAATGACACTCATTAGAGAGCAGCAGAATGTATTTTGGAACAATTTAATAGGCAGACTTGACTTAGAAAACGACTCGCAGAAATTCTGGCAGACTGTAAAAAGGCTAAAAGGAGGACAGACACAGACGTCAATAAAAATCCCCCGAGACAACACGGAAATTACTGAGACTGACAAAATCGAGGAAGAATTCACTCTTTTGGGCATCTATTTTTAAGATAACCCCGGAAGAGGATGACAACTTCGATTTAGACTTCGATCCACAGAACCTATCCGCATCATTAAGTGACGCAAGAAAGGAATTTGGTGGGATACGGTGGTAAAATTACTGTCGAGGAACTCTCGAAATTTTAAAATCCTTTCGTCAACGGGCACCAGGGCGTACAGGACTGACAAGGGAGAATTTTATTCGAGACCGGCCTAACATCCTTTTGGGGCTCATGAATATCATGAATGTGTGCCTGAATGTGGGTTACTTCCCTGACCACTGGATGGTAGCAAAAATAATATTCATTCCCAAACCCGGTAAGCCACCGGACAGTCCAGCTAACTTCAGGCCTATATCTCTCTTAGAATTTGCAGGGAAAGTCTTCGAGAAGATATTGGCAAACAGGGTGAATACGTTCCTCGAAGAAAATAATCTACATAATCACCAATAGCATGGCTTACGGAGGAAGCGAAGAACGCACACAGCGCTAGCCGTAATCACCGACGAGTTAGCAAGAATAAAAGCAGAACAACGCCACGCAAATCTGGTGCTCCGAGATGTCAACAAGGCCTTTGACAAAGTATAAGAGGTCTACAATACAAGATCTTACACCTGGGCCTCGACCCCATACTTGAAAAGATACTTTGCGATTACGAGATATAAAGGAGAACGTATGTGCACGTTAAAGGCTTCAATGGCCCTGAGTTCGAACTCGAGGCGGGGGTGCCACAAGGCGGGTGTATAAGTTCCTTGCTCTATAATATATATACAAACGACCTTCCCCAACCTCTAACAGAAGGCTTGTTATACGTCCAATTTGCGGACGACGTATAAATGATCTGTACGACACCTTATCGGAATGTGAATTATATGGCACAGAGAACGGCGGTAAAATCGAAAACATCAACTCTTTCGAAAGGAGATGGAAGATATCTACCAATGCCCAAAAGTTCCAGATAATCCCACTATTTCGACAAACCTTCGCAGACATCCGTGTTGGGGGTGTATGCATCCCATACCGCAAGTAGGGCACGGTTCTGGGACTCCAGATTACGACTGGTATTGTATGGGAGTCATGTGAACAGGATCTCGGCAAATAAATAGAGGGACTTGAGTGAATTTTTCCGATTCATAAACCTCAGAACCTCCAACAAATTTAAAATCTCTAATGCGTGCATCCAATCCAAACTTCTGTACCCCCGGTTCCCGTAAACGCGAGTCCCAAGACCAGATCATTGAACTGCAAAGGGTTCAGAATAAGGCTGTCTTACTTATAACGGGAACCCGAAGGAGAGAGATGAGAAGGCAGAGTGACCTCCAGGACGAACTGGGGTTGACCCCCCAAAAAGTGGAGCTTCACAATAGAGCAATAAAGATCTGGGACGCCGTACACCGGCACCTCCCTCCCGAGTTTGTGCTCGAGCACATGAACTTTAATGACGCAAGACACAGAAGATCATTTACAAGTAGCAGACTGCTCATCAACAACGATATAAACCCGTTCGCGTGAAATTCCGTTGACAATTCAAACACAAACAAAGCCAATCACTTTAAAACAATCTTTATATATATATATTTATATATATATATATATATATATATATATATATATATATATATATATATATATATATATATATATATATATATATATATTTCCCTTCAATTAGTAAAACTCTAGTTCCCCAAAATAAAAACAACAATAACAACACAAAAACACAAGAATAAACGCAAAATCAGGAATTAAAAACTCAGATACAAAAACACTTCACCAGCAGTAGGGGCCTAAACCTCTCTGCTACAAAGACTTGAATGCCTTTTCTATATATATATATATATATATATATATATATATATATATATATATATATATATATATATATATATATATATATATATATATATATATATATATATATATATATATATATATATATATATATATATATATATACTCAATACAAAAAAAAAACACAAAGAAAGCCAGAGCTACCTTTTCACTTTCCTATTACTTCACTAATTTTCCCCACTATTTTCTCCTACTAAACACCTCTACTACTATTTTTTATCACTTATATATGTCCAGTCTCCAATTTTCTGAATTTTTAGACGGCTGAAGAATTCATTGAGAAAACTATGCTAATACTACATCTCTTACCCGATAAAGGAGGAAAAGGAAGAGGGAAGGCTGCCTCAAAAACGTCAAGGTCCACTTCACTATCCCCACGATGACTCTCCTGAAGACTTTTTGAGCCTGCTCCTAGGCGACTTTATGTCGACCTACCCCTCCTCCCCTCCCTCGACGGAGTTAGGAAGCTGAACTGAACTGCCATTCATCTAGTCTCGCTCCAACTATGTCGGTCCACTTTTATAGACATAATTGGAGACGTAAAGTAAAGCAGGTTTGAGGATTAGCCCACTGTAGAACTATACGGAAGAGACCACTCGGTTACGAGGCGATGCTGAAAGCTTTGGGGAAGAGTTCGCTCTAATCTCTAAGGGTAGTTTCCAGCCAATACCATAGAGGGACATGCAACCGTCCCTGTGTAATTTGGAAGCAGCATTGATAACCAAACCCCAGACAGGGTGGCACCCTCGGGTAGTGGTAGTTGATTCGATCACCACCCATCATTAAGTCCGCCACACTCTCCCCTTCTGAGGGGCCTTTCCAGGTTCACCCATCATCATTCATCCCCCTATTTGGCAGTTCACGTTCACGGAAGCTGAGTAACGAAGTAGAGGGAGTCATCAATAAACAAATAAAGAAGAAAATATCATCGTAAGAAGAAAGAGAGCACGAACTTTTACTTGAATCAAGTCACCACTAATAAGAGATTAGGGAGAAGAAGAAGAATCCAGTCCAGAGAGGCCGCTCTCTCGAAGAGATGGCCCAAGACAATACAACCAGAATACCTCTGCGGGCAGTCGACGGACAGCCCAAGCCCAGCAAAGAGAAAGTGTTCGAAGTTGTGTATGGCAAGTTGGGCATTGCCATGGTGAGACTGTTGGAGATAACCTCGGGGTATATCGCAATCTTCGAAAAAGAAAAGGACATCGAGGATATCACCAAGGAGAAGGAAGTAGAGGTCCTTAGGTGAATTGGGCTGCAGCCAACAGTACCACCACAGATCCTGGCCCAGAGGAGCGTGGTGTGTCGGTGACTCGATCCGTGGATCGGGCAACACTCTAAAGTTGACCTCAAGGAGGAGATCCAGCTTCAGCAAACCAGGGCCAAGGTAGCCGAAGTGATCAAATTAAAAAATAGAAGGGATAACAGCGACTACATTCACGTCTTCAAGGTAGTCTTCACCGAAACCACTATGGCCCAAAAGGCAAAGAGACAAGGCCTATTAATATTGAATGCCGAAATTCGTAAGGAACAGATAAAGAAGGGAGAATTTACTCCAGTCCAGTTCTGTTTTATGTGTTACAAAATGGAAGAACACGCCACTAAAGACTGTAAAGAGCCACAAGAAACATGCTCCAGATGAAGCGATAAAGGGCACAATTGGAGGTCGTGCACTAATAACTTCGAGAAGCGCATTAATTGTGGCCAAGGACACAGAACAATGGCCATGTTATGTCCTTTAAAAAAGAGATAAGTTAAAGTAAACACGAAGCGAAGAAGAAAGAGGAAACACGTAGAGCGAATACGTCCTACGCCTAGGCAGCAAAGGTGGCCCTCTTAGAAGTGGACACTAAAAAGACATATCTCAAGCTACAAAACGAGAACTCGACGAAGATTATGACGTGCATCCTTCACGCACATGTCATGAATCTCACGCGCCCTGGCACGTTCGCAATGGAGCTGAATCAAATGTTAGCGAAAAACAGGATGGACCAAATGTGGTTCCCAGACACCCCCCCCCTTCATCTGGGGATGTACTGCAATTGAAGATGGTTCTAAACCAACAAAAAAACGGTTAAGACACCACCAAAAATGTAATTAAGAAAGAAAGGAAACAAGCAGTCGATGTGAAAACTCCTGCCCCTAAACAGAGACAAGAAAACACTGTAGAGAGAGAAAATGCTGGGACTGACACCAGCAGTTCCTCGGAATCCACAAACTAAGAAAGCCAAGGGGAAGAAAAGAAAAAATAAATATTGCGTGCGGATAGCATCAATCTTAAAATTTATGCTTGCGACCAGTTTCCCTTTCCCGAAGAAATGGAGCACAGGGAAATATTCCATGGGATTAAAACTAAAGTATTCAAATGGAAATACGACTACGAAGTCGACATCGAAACAGTGGAAGAAGCTCTGCTCACCTAGAATGTGACCCTACATCACAATACCTGCGAGCAGATTTCAAATGCTGAGATCAGAAAAAGAAAAGCGGGAAGAAGAAGAACATCACCAAAAAACACTAGAGAAACAACCTGGAGAGAGTAAGCAATAGAATGAGGACTCTGACACTCAACGCAAACGGATGGGAGGGGAAAGCTATGGCATATAGAAACATATTCCGAGTGCTTAACCCCGACATCATTCTTATAAGTGACCACGGTATCGACACTACAGCTGGTTAAATTAAAATACCGGGATACTAAGTGGTCATGAAAAATCATGCTCAAGAAAGGTTTGATGGTGTTGCAATAGCTGCCAAGGGGAACATCTCGTTCAAACAACTACCAGAACTTGATGAATCCTTTGTGGTGATTGAACTCCACACATTGGTAGGAGACCTCATGATAGCTGCAGCCTATCAACCCCCTCGTCGAGCCTATCTCCCGTTAAATAACTTCTACACACTGTTTGGGCACCGCAGAATGGCATTCTTAGGGGGCGACCTCGATGCCAGATGCCGTGCGGCGGGCTATGGTAGTACCAACGAAAGAGACCGAAATTTGGAACTGATTATGGGAAGAAAAAACATCCAGAGAATAGGGCCGGATTTTCCGACCTATATCACTTCCATATCAACAACCAAACCTGACCTAATCTGAACAAGTGAAGGCTTCCCATTCAACTACCATAGTGACCCAGGCCCAACAGTGCCAAGTGATCATATAGCGATCCTCACCACAGTATCTCTCGCTCCGATTCAGCTTCCAGTCTCTCTCCAAAAAAAACTACGTCTTGGCCAACTGGGATCGTTACAAGAGACCTACACGACGCGGCATTGGAGGAGATAGAGGGGGAGCTGGAGAGGATAACTACGGCTATACTAGAAGCGGACCGCGAGTGCATACCCAAGACTGGGTATAAGACGAGAAGGTCCTAACCAGGAAAGAAGCTCGCTACATCGACGCCTAAGCACCGAGCTAATAGAGGCTATCAACCTCCAACAGGGAGAAATATGGAACGACCTGATAGCCAAAGTCGATAGCGAGCTTAACCCGGCTAAATTCTGGCATCAATTCAAGAACTTAAAGGGACTAACAGCAAGAACTAAGGCTTGAATAAAAGAGAACGGAGACTATATAGAGGATTCGGCGGTTCTAGAAGACAGATTCAGGAATTTCTGGAAAAACGTCTTCAGGATCACCCCAGAGGAAAACGAAGAGTTCGACCAGGAATTCGAAGGCCAACTGATCAAAGAACTGAATCAGGTTATGCACCGCATGCACCCACAACATCAAGTAAACAAAGGCAGGGAGATGGCGGACCATGGCCGTTCCATAACACCAAAGGAGGTCATGGCCACTGTGAGAACTTTTAAACAAAAGGCACCAGGCTGGACGGGCATCACCAAAAACAACTTGGTAAATGCCCCACAGCACATCATTCAGGGAATTACAAACATTTACAACTCTTCCCTGAATACGGGTTACTTCCCTGAGGGTTTTAAGATCGCTAAAATAATCTTCCTACCCAAGGGAGGTAAACCATCTGATCAACTGGTAAATTACAGGCCAATCGCCATGCTGGATTTCGTTGCGAAAGTCTACGAGAAGCTCTTGGGTGACAGGCTACAAGAACAACTAGCCGAGCTAGGAACTCACAACCTTCAGCAGCAGGGGTTCCGCAGGGAACGATGAACGGAAACCGCCCTCGAACTCCTAACGAAAAAACTCGCATGCAGCAAAGCTGAGAGAATGTACGATGACGGCCTTCGATAAGGTATGGCTGAGAGAGCTACAATTCAAGATCCTCAACCTCCAGCTAAACCCCATCCTGTAAAGAGTCCTTTGTAACTTTATCATGGACAGTAGAGCCCAAATCGCGATCGAGAGCTGCAAAGGACCAGAATTAGAACTCGAAGCGGGAGTTCCACAAGGCAGCTGTCTGAGTTCTTTGTTGTACCTCGTGTACACAATTGACCTACCTGCTCCAGTGAGGTACGATTCGATGTATCTGCAATACGCAGATGACATCGCTCAAATCATCCTAAGTCCATTCAGGAGCGCTGGAAGCCAAGCAAGGGCGACAGCTGTCGAGATTGACAACATCAATCGCTATGAAAAAAAGTGGAAGATAAAAACTAACCGCCAGAAGTTTACTAAAATTCCAATGAACCGTCGGAAAGTAGACGATGTCCTCGTCGACAACGAACTCTATTCATACTCTAACGAGGGAAAGGTCCTAGGCTTACGACTCTATAAAACAGAATACAATGCCCACGTAAATCCCAGAGTCTTTATAGCCAAAAGAGAGCTGAAGAAACTGAACCAAATAAGAAAAGCTATACATGTCCCTGGTACCCTCCGTCCTGGTGTACCCAGCTGTGATTACGCAGATAGCAAGCTGTACCTCTCTCAGGACGATGCAGAAGGTACAGAACAAAGCCACACTGCTGATAACTGACACGAAAAGGATCGACCATATTCGGCAATCGGTTCTACATGAAAAAAAACGGACATAAACCGATCAATATGGAGATCCAAAGGCTAGGGAGAAAGACTTGGGACAAAATCGATCACGAAATAATCCTAACTATAAACAACAATCTAGTCATACGAGAAAACAAAAGACGCGCAGTCGGAAGAACATGTCTAGTCCCAAGCGGAAGAACCTATACACATAGAATTTACAAAGGAAATTAACCTTAATAAAAAGAGGCGAAGTGCCCAAATTCAAAATCAAAACTCAATTCAAATCAAACTCAAACCAAAGTCAATTTAACTTTAACAAAAAGAGGCAACGTGTCAGAGTAAAAATTAAAAGTTAAAATAAAAAGAGGCGAAGTGCCCAAGTTCAATTCAATTCAAACTTAAATCAAAGATAATTAATTTTGCAAAAAAGACGCGATGTACCCAATTTAAATTTAACAAACACAGAGAAGTGAAGAAGAATAAATCAACAAAATTAACCAACTATAATAAGAACAGCAAGATAGATTAAAATAAACGAAAAGAGGCGAAGTGCCCAAACTAAGACTTAAATTGAAAATAATAAATGAATAACTTAATTAAATAAAACAAGAGATAATTAGCAGAATAAAAATTTTGTGAACTAAACAAGAATAAAGCATGCTAGTGATGCCCTAACACCAGGGCAACCTACTAAACATTTTCACACTTTTGTAAACCTACCACACATTTCATCACTTTCATAAATTAATTAATTAATTCCGAATTTTTAGACTTGGAATAAACTTACAAGAAAATTAAGCTCACTGAAAAGTTTACAGCCAGCAAAGGAGGAAAAGGCCAAGGGAGTCACTTCAAGAAAACGCCCTCGATTTTTACCTTTTCTCCACGGGGACTTCAAGAACAAAATCTATTTTGTACGGAGCCACGTATAGCCGACCCATGATATAGTACTGCATACTTGGGAGTTTAACTTCCTATTTACGAAAGAGAAATACTACAAAGCGGGAAGTTTATCTTCCTATTTACGAAAGAGAAATACTACAAAGCGGGAAGTTTATCTTCCTATTTACTAAAGAGAAATATTACAAAGCGGGAAGTTTATCTTCCTATTTACGAAAGAGAAATATTAAAACGCGGGAAGTTTATCTTCCTATTTACGAAAGAGAAATACTACAAAGCGGGAAGTTTGTCTTCCCATTTATAAGGTTCAATGTGTGAACCGTTTAAAATTTTCATACGAATATTTACTAGGTTCGACTCCCACAACTACATGTGCCCTATTATGATTTGTAGTGATCAAACAGGAATTCTATTTCCCAAGAATCAGATTCACATCTCAGCTGAGACGAGAAAAGGGTAGGGAAAGGCAGATTTGAAAAAAAAAATTAAACTGTCTGCAACAATATATGCCAAAAGAACTAGGCGATAGAAATCTGGAAGAAATTGACGAAGAACTTGATCGATTAATATACTATCTAAGATAAGTGGATGAAAAATTTCTTCCGAGAGACCAGTCTGAAAGAATTACACAATATATATGAACTAAAGATATGAAAATAGTTTACCTGGAAATGAAAATGTGTAGATAGAGAAGAGTAAGAAAAGGGGGCAAAGAAAAAATAATAGCGTAGGCGAATTACAACAGATTTCCGCTTCGCTGGACCACTGTCAGCCGGCGGCAAATCCACTCGGCCATCCTGAGTCTCCAAAAACAGTCATTCAAAAGAAGCGTTTAAGCCGCTCGTTTGCACTTCTTGTACGCTACAAATGAAACAAGAAAGGGTGAAAACCCTTGGGCAATCTAGAAATGAATGGCAAGAATAATAGCATGTAAGCTCGAACTTTCAAACAAAATTATAGAACAACAAAGGACTAAATGGCAATGACGCAAGTTTCCAGGTAAGACTCACTCAAAGAATTAAGGAAATGAATCAGCTCAAAGAGAGGCTTCACACCTAAGCCGAAAATAAAATTAAAAGACAGTCAATGAAACAACATCAAAGAAGAGGAACAAAAGGTGGAAGAGATCCTACGTGACCATTGGAGGAAAATATTTAACATCAGCGATAAGGTTCCTCTCAATTTCTTCACCGAATTTTAAGAACGCATTATGAACAAATAAACGAAAACCTGGATAGAACGCACCCAACATATCAGGTAGAGGAAAATAGAAATGCCCATGACGGTAATGGAGCAACCATTACCACAGAAGAATTAGAAAACGCTCTTAAATCATTTCGATAGAAAGCGCACGGTCACACAGGGCTCGCACAAATTGACTTTATAAAAGCGCTACGCAATGTGATCCAGGGATTGAAGAACATATTTAACGTATGCTTGAATAGAGGTTACGACCCTAACCAACTCAAGGTAGCAAAAATGATCTTCATCTCAAAACCAGGAAAACCTACAGATGTAAACGAAAACTATAGACCAAGTTCACTCTTGGAATTGGAAGAGATACTAGAAAAAATATTAAATAGATGACTGACGGGACACATTGAAGAAAACACCTATATAACGATCAACAGTACAGATTTCGTAAAACTCGTAGTACAGATATGGCAATAAGCATTATCATTGAAAAGATATTGCAAACAAAAAGAAAAAAAAACTATATATATATATAGTATGCAGAGACGTCTCAAAAGCCTTCGACAAAGTTTGGCAAAAAGGAATGCAGTACAAAATCCTGTAACTGGGCTTAAGTGAAAAGTTAGAGAGGATCCTATGCGATTATGTAACGAGAAGGACGTTTTTACTTAACCAAAGAATCGATAGAAAAATGGCAATAGGAGCTTTGGATGATCAAACAACAAAAAGGAGAAACGAGAATACTATTGAAAGAAGATTGGTTAATCTGAATCAAGCAACAAGATCGGTCCACTAGTAAACGACAAGAAACTTATCAAGAGCAGCCTTCTACGTCATCCTGAATTGAAGATGGGGATACATCTAAATGTTCATCGTCATCGTATGAACTAACTCGCATTGAAAAACATGACAAAGAAAATAAGCCCAGCAATGATACTCAAGATAGTTGCTGAAACTTGTGACCGTATTTGCGTCTCGAAAAAGCTGCTGCCATTATTGCTTCCTCGTTGTTGCAAGATATTAGTTTGATGCCACAGGGTGATGCCAGTTCAGTGATTGATCGAAATAAGATTGGAATTGCCATTAAAAGGCTTCGTTCTGAGCATCAGCGAGATAACATGATAACGCTACAATTACAGGACATTTTCTTTGATCGATGTAAAGATAAAAAAATGATACACGAAGAAATAGACAATATTACCATAGAAGATCCGTAGGTCAAGAGTAGTTAGTTTTAGTTGAAGAACCAAAATCCAAGTATCCCTGGTCTTTCACTACTACAAATGGTTCTGCCACTGCCATAACATCCAGTATAATTAGCTTTCTAGAGACTAACAATATTAACACCCACGACATTGTAGCTATCTGCTGTGATGGCACTGCAGTGAACATGAGTAGAAAGAACGAACAAAAAAATAACTAGAGGAAGAAATACGAGCCTTCGCATGTCTGAGCTGCCTTACGACAGTCAAACCTATTACGAAATGATCAACTGGCAAACGGCTGAAGTGACTGAACCCCTTGTAGCAAAACCAATATTTGATACTCGAATAAAAAAGTTTATTGAGAAGGGAGACCAACTTGATGGACTGAGCCCACTATGTCCTTTTCATACTCAAGCGGTTGAGAGATTCCTCAAATTACTAACCGATTCCTCTCTCCATGTAGGTTTAATAAAAGAGAGGGGTGGATTCATACGCTTCCGTTTTCCTCCCGAACAAAAATTCCACGAGTTGATTCTAAGAAAGATTATCGTATGTAAATCGACATGCAACCAAATGATTCTTCCCACATCCTTCCAAATTAGCATACACAACGTCCATGTTTTCATTATTTCTATAATTAAAATTATTATGATTGAGTTAATGGGTATGCGTGTGGGTTTGGGAAGGGAGGAAGCTGTTTAGGTGTGCTTCTCTTTTAGCATCATTTTTTTTTACTCTTTGTTCTCTTTCAGATTCTGCTCTTATGGTTCTTTACTTTTTGTTTGTTATCTCCAATGTCTACCCTCAGCATTCGCGCATTATTCTTATTGAAAGTTAGTTCTATTGCGATCTATAGTCATTATATTTTCAACTTTTTTCCTACTACTGTTTTCTTTGTTGAATATATATATATATATATATATATATATATATATATATATATATATATATATATATATATATATATATATATATATATATTATATATATATATTATATATATATATATATTATATATACCATTCCCTTTAGAGATTATGTAGAAAAATAAAACTATTACTATAGAAACTACGTATTTAGGCCGCATATCTCCCAAATTTGCTCCTAAGAACATCATATATTATGATTGTAATGGCTGAGGGGCTGGCGCTATCCATTTGGTTAGGTGAGCTCTATAGTATTAATACACGTCAACCCCTGTGGTGTTATATGTATCTCTAACTTGGCGGGTATATTGTATCATGTCGGTATATTGGTTTCTGTCTGGTTGTGTGCCTACCAAGTAGCTAGGAAAAATGAAGCATTCTTCTGGGCTAAGAAGGCTACCTCAATAAACACAACAACGTTCATTATTGTAGTTTTTAAATGTGTATGTGTACCACGTTATATAGCAAATAATCAGCGATGTATGCAATCTAACATAGAGCGTACTTTGTTTTTTTCTTCATCTTACCCGCAGTAAATTTTTGCCGACAACTTGCGCTGTCAATGATGACTAGCCGTCTGCCCTATGAAGATTTTTTGATGAACACCAACACAGCTATCTATATCATAATAATCTTAATTTGCTTATGAAACCCATCCTCACAAACCACAATTATTGTTATGAGTGATGTTTACTGCGGGGTCGCTGTTCTGTTTCTCGGTTAGAATTGATACAGCAGTTTTACCTATATAGGTTATGCCATTGCGGCCATTAAGTTCACTATTAAAATTTTATAAATGATATATAAGGAGTTAATGGTGTAAAAATTAGGTTTTTCTATTTACTATGTAGCTTATGGACGTAAAGCGAAACCTCGAGAGACATCGAGATTAATATTATTTTGGAAGGGTTTTAAACCTGAGAAGCCATACACCAGAAATTATTATTATAAAGTTGACGAATCCTTGATACAGGTATGGATATTGATGCCGTGAGTGTATTATTGTTGCGTTATTGTATGACGTGTATGGGAAGGCAAATGATGGGACCTTGGTCTGAATGGCGCCGTTAGATTTCTCATATTAAACGAGAAATAGGTACGGAAACTATAATCACAGGATTCCCCAGACACATGCTTTCGGAAAGGAGGCGGGGATGACCAGTAAATATATTCCCTAGGTTATTAGCTTCTCAGCGTGTTTACAAATGTTTAGCTTTTACAGAAAATGTTCTTTCTTTTGTGCTTTTTTGTTTCTGTCATCCCTACTTTCGCATATACATTATTTGTATATGTGTTTTATGATATTAATTCACTCTTATTTGCAGTATTTTCTTTACATTCTCCAACTTTATCGATGGATTTGGGTATGCACATGTTTGTATATACAAACTAAAATGTACCTAAGGCAATTTATGCCGTTCGAATACAATACTCTTCTATGATAAAAAGGCTACCCCTTTATATTAATGCCATGTCAAAGGACGCTAAGGAAGCTTTCTCCAAAGAAAAAGCTGAAATCGAACCGACTTTATTTTACTTGCTATTCTTTGTCCTTCCAATAACATGATTTTTTTCGATAAACAATGGATAAACTGAATGCAAATGACGCCCTAACTTATTCTCCTTCATTGATTCATTCATGAAGATTTGGAGGCGCTGAATATAGTAGGGTCAGACGTCCCCAGATCGTTCTCTTGTCTCCGTAAATCCATATTTCAAGAACTCAGGCTTATACTCGTATTGTTTTTTTGCGTTGGATCATTTTGCTGGTTAAACATCAGATCTGAATAAAAGAAAATGGTACAACAGAACATTTTTAGAAAATGTCCCGGACTTCGAAAAGTTAAAAGTAATTTAATATTTAATTTAAATTAAGCAATTTTAACTTAATGAGGAAATAGTATGTAAACTAAAAACAATTATTTCATAAAAATACAACCTTAGTAAAATAGCGATATAATTTATTCTAATGTAGATCTGATAAAATTACAACTACCTGACTCCAGACAGACAAAATCTGTAAAGACGCGCAAAAAAACACCCTCAAAAATTAATTCATTTACAGAAGCAATAATTCCTTTGGTTCTTTCTCACTCGCATGCACCTAACATACTAATTATCATAAAATGCATGTCATAACCGTTATTAATATAAAGTGAGTGCATACACATCAACCCCTTTAATATTAATAATGAATCGGACTTTGAGTTTGTAGTGGGTAGGAATCCGTCACTCCAGACATACATAGGGCCACTATGCAATCCAAGTTACCGCAGTTTACCCTCTCGGGAAGCAAGTCACAACTCCAGACTAATAACTAATAGCTCAAGCGGTTGAGAGACTCATTAAATTAGTAACCATGCTTCTCTCCGTGTATATTTGATAAAAATAGAGGGGCGGATTCATTCGCTCCCCTTTTCACCCCCATTCCTCCATTCACTTCTGGGTGGACAGGTGCATCACTTGTTTAAGGAGAAAATTTCCAGCATTTTTCACACCCCGCACGGGAACCCAGTATAGCAATGCCCAATGGGCAATCCTATAATAAAAACCTCCTGGGAAAATTAAATATATTTCTACATCAATTATTATGTCAAATTCATATCATGAAATTATTTTACTTAACTTTTGTAAATTAAATCATATTTTATGTACAACTTAATAATTAATTAATTCATTTATCTTGTCAATTCATTTAACGTACTACTGTTTCAAACAAAATCTCTTAAAATTTCACACACAAACAAACAAACACAAGCTTTCAGCTCGACCTTCTGGAACACTATTCTCTCCCATTCGACTCTCGCCATTCTCCGTATAAAGGTCGGTAATCATTCCTTCTACAATTAGTCATTTACCTCCAAACAAATCATACTTAATTTAACTCCACGTCCTTTCACAATTCTGCAAACGACCATACGAGAGTAAGTCCTAATTCTATTTACTTCTCGTATTTGCAGCCCCCAATTCAGTCCACCATAGTCACCATATTATTTCATATTTATTTACCGTACTTCATTTCTCTTCACATCTCGTTACTGTAAATCATATTTGACCATATCTTACATTGTATACCTAATCCAACTTATCACATTGTACATTCGTTGATTCTATGAATATATTTATATTTATTTAATTGTTTTTCTTAAAACCCAGTTCATTATTTCAAAATCTATTTCGCTTTCGTCTTAGGCCTAAAAACTATCAGTCGACAACTTCGATCAAACAAATTTATGGTTTTCGAAACGCTATTTAGGCTGATTTATTAACAAGAAATAAATCCCATGAATGACCATATACTATACTAGGTCCTCTCTTGGGGGAAGCAAATGCGGTAACCCCCAAATAAAAATAATATGTGTGATACTTAGTCTTTGGTCAGGCATGTACTTGGGGGTTCTTCTTACCGCTCTACAATATAAACTCAAACTGAACTACCCCCACCGACCGGGTTGCTTATATACACGTCAAAAAATGTCCAGTTACTTCCACTGCAATCGAGAGAAGACGTGAATAGAACGACACCACAATGAATTAAAACCTAACAATATACATATTCCCTATATATCACAATAACAATGCCTATTCAACATTTGCCTTGTTAAGTATATTTTCTGGTGTAAACTATATATTACAAAGAAATATTCCCTTAAATTCCTCTTCTAATTACAGAAATATCTTTTCTTACGAAAAGATCTATCCTTTAATATGGAAAAATGATACTCCGTAAATTAGAAGCTGAATGTAAGTGTGAGGGTATGGAACGTACATACTCGCATGCCGCTAGACAATCGTGGAAACGAAAGAAATTTGTCGTTTGAGTTTACCTTCATCTCCTCTCCCCCCCTCACCCTTCCCCCAACTGGCGACAGGAAGTCTGATGAAAGAAGGCCTATCTCACAAAGAAGCCTAAATTCTATTTGCCTTCTTTATGATACCATGGATATTGTCCAGAAGGCGCTGCGATAAGCGAATTGTTGTGAATGGAATCTCTCTCTCTCGATTTCCCACAATCCGTGGTATAAATAGCATCGCCATTCATCCCTCTAGAGCAGTGTCCCAAACCAACTCGCTTAACGCGTAACTCTCACGTTGAACAAGAGTTGTTGCCGTAAGGTATCGACTGTCAACACGCCGCCGAGACAACTTGGTCGCTGTCTCAAAGTGTTCCTGAAGTAAATCCCGCCCCGCAGAGTCTGTGACTAGAAGAATACGCTCTGTTGCTCAACGTAACTTGAGAAAGAAAAGGAACATCCAAATAGTTACTGGAAGTTACTATTTGTTAGTGTCACATCCAGTTTGGAGTTAACTAACCGGAACTGCAGCCAGCAGCCCCGAACCCGTCGTCTTATCCCCCCTCTCCCCAAGAACTCGTGTTAACGCCACCCGAACCAGCCCGTCTGGACCTGAGTAGTCGTCTCTCCAATCCATCACAATTAATGGTAATCTGTAAACCCAGTGTCCCTCTATTCTTAAATTACCAATTTAATTAACAGTGATTGATACTTCCATTGAGTCATTATAAATCTAGACGCTTAACGTCAGTGTTTAATATTTAATCCTTAATTTTGCCTGTTTAACTATTGCTAATTATTATATTTGTGTAAATAAAAGTTTATTTTTTGTACGTGTGTTTATTTGTGGCTCCTCTCTTTTGACGTACCCTTGGCAAGACTTTAATTTAGAATCCCTTCGGCAAATTTATTAAACCTGTATTATGCACTTAGAATTCAACAATCACAAACCTTCCCCCAGTAACAAGTGGGACTTTTATAGTGAGAATCCTGGCTACGGCATCACCCGCCTCTAACCACCTTTCGCACGTTCAGTAGGAATTAAAGCCTACCTATATATATATATATATATATATATATATATATATATATATATATATATATGATCGTAGATTGAGTCATAGGGTCAATACCATCGACTTAAACAAAAGCGGTGTGTCCAGATCAAGGACTAGAATAATTTTTGGACCAGACTATGAGCAATTCTACGACACTAAGAAAGAAATGAAGGATTAGATGTAACGTTTTTCATGGGCAAGCATGCTGCAGCTGACTTCTGAAGGATTAACTACCTCCCCTATTTCAAAACTTTTTCTCGAGTTTCTTCTTAGAAACTTCCTTATGGCTCGGAATTCTAGCACGGAATTCTATTCCTTGGCTTCTACCAGTTACCCACGACTCACAGCCAGAGAGGTAGGAACAGAAGTGCACTCACCATATATATATATATATATGGCTCTAATACATAAAGCCTTACTAAAATTGTCTCCCAATTTTCATCTTGTAATAATTGCAATGTTTACTACTTATGAGGTGCATTCAGGAAATAAGTAATATTCAGGAACAAAATTCGTGTTACACAGTATAATCACTTAATGACAATTAATAAATACCTTGATAGTGTATAGTGGAAACAAAATTGTGTGTGATGGACACAAGTGTATACTAAGACAGGGGTCTAAAAAGTTTTTAACTTGCAACAAAGTAGTACATACCGAGATCATCCAATCACCCTCAGAATTACCCACACCCGCATAGGTTTGGGAATCAATGTTCTATTGTGATTCCCTGGCTTTTGAAGTGAAGAATATGATACTAAGTTTCAAAAAAATTGGTTCCTTTGATCTCTTTAATTTTCGAGTAAAAAATATATATACAAAGATTTTGTTTTCAATATTTTGCTTAATTCTTAATTTTATTGTAAAACGTTGTTGGATTTTGTTGAATGTAGAGGAAAGCTTTTTAAAATTTTACTTAATCTCTTTGATGACTGGAATCAATCTTAATGAATAATTTCATCTGTTGGCAAATTTTTCGAAACGTTTTCTAACATTATCATCAAAAATGAAGTTCGCATCGTACCACTGCTAAAAAAGATGATAAACTTACAATTAGTGAGAAAGTGTTGCATTTATAAGGTAGTTTATGAACATGCAAGCGTATGAAAATGACTTGGCAAAAAATCCCTTATATTCTGCTATCCACACCATTGTTTGCTTGGCATTATTGACCATCATCATATGATTTTGTGAATAACTTTTTTTGTGCAGCCTCGTTCATATAAATAGTTTTTAACTAAACTGGATATATTTTAAGGTTACGATACTAATCTCTTTTCCCATTCATTCTGCATAGAGCACGCTGGAGGATGCTTCTCTTCAATACGAAGCAAGTAGTTGTATCTAATACACCAATCTAACTGCCTCCCAAAAGACTGCTTCGATTGGTCCATTTTAACCTTCACTCACTCTAAGTTCTTCTATTTGCCCCAAATGTTTTTCTAATGAATATTATTAAAAATGTATTTTGGGCATATGCCTTAGATTGTCTATCGAAAGCTTCCCCAAGAAAAGTGACTAGGCTAAATGGTTTTAATTCACGTTCATTTATGACATCAATATTTACTTGGTGAGTTAGTGAAGAAAGAGTATAATACAACTTTAACATAAAAACATAAGAAAGGCAGTAGTCTGCTAAAGTAATATTAATACTGTACATTATTTTTGTTCTAATGTGGTCGTAGCATAAGGACGTTTACTCTCTGTAATCAAATAGAAGAATTCAAATTCATTTTTGCATCCAGATAATAAATATTGTTATATGCATATAATAGTTTTAATTCTTTTACGTATAAATTTTATGTGCAAAGTATAAAAGTAATGCAAGTCAGATTTATGCTTTTAGAATTTTTATTATTTTATGTTAAAAATGCTAAGATTGAAATTATAGGTTTATTGTCTTAGGATACTTATAAACAGAATTTAATTTTGTACATTGCTCAGCGCCGTTTTAGACCTTATGAGCTTGAGTTAAAATAGAGAGATCACTTATTTCCCGAATCGTCTGATATCCGTGCGCATGCGCAGAAATATTATAGATCTTATTTTGGGGGAGGTACAGTACTTTTTATGTGATTTGTGAATTTGATATGTAAATAATTTCCTGACTCAAATCTAATAGGCATGCCCTTGATTTCATTAAGAAACCGCTTCTGGTTAATAACTTATATATCCTTATCTCGTCCTCCTATTTACAGTTTCAAAAAAGTGTACTTTTAAATATCTGTTTCATAAAATAAAACTACGTACATATATATAGCTTTTATCATTAGACAAGCGAAATTTAATGGAAACATGAACTATCTTTGATAACACGAATAATTCTAAAATGCGTCCCTCTTCTGAATTTGAACTGTCAATTCGACCTCTTCATGCAGAAAGGTTGGAAGCCCTTGGTTTATACAGTTGCCAGATAAGGGATTTATAGAAATACATATCGACATCACCGGTACTACTGTAATGGTTTTAAGTACATAGATACTAGTCATGGTTAATTGATACTCAAGCAAAGAAGGACGCAGTTGAACGGAAAATATTTTATTTTGTAACTAATTTCTGAGGAGACTGGCTTCTAACTACAAGAGCGGGCCTTTGAGAACTATTAATATTTTTTACGGCCCTAACACAATTCTGTATACAAATAAAGGATCGTATATATATATATATATATATATATATATATATGTATATATATATATATATATATATATATATATATATATATATATATATATATATATATATATATATATATATATATATATATATATATATATGGCAAAATGGTTTCCCTTCCTCAAATCTGGTCACATTGGCATTTGCTGTGATTGATTTTGAAGTAAAGATAGAAGGCAGTCACATCCGAAAGGTCCCCAGAATAAAGTTTTCCGTAGAACTGCGTATTTTTTTGCTCATACAAGGAACCTATATGCGAACCTGGTGTCGTCTTCCGTAAAAGTTCTTGAAGGTCCGTTGCAAGGCTAGTCAGCAACGGATCCAGTTTCCTTAAATTTGGCTAAGAGAGACTAAAACAATCTAAATCTTGTGGATATAGAGAAAACACTAAGAATCCTATCAAGGGAGAAGAAAGCACTCGGAATCTTGTGTATAGGGACGAAATAACTAGAAATTTTGTGCAGAGAGACAAAGGTACTAGGAATCTTTTGAGGGGAAACGAGAGCACTAGGAATCTTGAGAAGAGAGAAGAAAGACCTCGGAATCTTGTGGAAAGAGAAGAAAGCACTCGGAATCTAGTGAAGAGAGAAGAAAACACTGAATCTTCTTAAGAGAGAAGAAAGGACTCTAAATCTTGTGAAGAGAGATGAAAACACTCATAATCTTGTGTAGGGAGACGAAAGCACTCAGAATCTTTTTAAGAGAGACGAAATAACTAGGAATCTTTTGGGGGATAGAAGAAAACACTCAGAATCTGGTGAAGAAGGAACAAAGCAATCAAAATTTATATAAGAGAGACGAAAGCACTCGGAATCTTGTGAAAAGAGACGACAACACTCGAAATCTTTTGAAAAAAGAGAAAAGTACTCAAAATTTTGCTAAGAGAGAAGAAAGCCCTCGGAATCTTGTGGAAAGAGGTGAAAGCCGTCGGACTCTTACATAAAAAGCTTAGCTGGCGTTTATCCTTTCTGAAGAACTATCCCGAAGGCTATTTGTGCTATCGATGAAGAGATGGTCGGATGAATCTGGGTACACTTTGAAAATCGTTTTGATGCGCTTCACACAAACTAAACTGCCTACAAAGGAGTTATGCCAAACAAGGTATTTCTCATTTACTCGAAAAATGAGCGTGCTGGCGCACGCTGGGCCCGCCGGGGACGCCGCGCTGCTAGCCCTTCTGAACGCGTCGTGGTTGGCAGGCCGTCTGCCGCCCTCCTGGAAGGACGCAGACATCCAGCCCATCCCCAAGCCGAAGGATCACACCACCTTCAGGCCAATCTCCCTCCTGAGCTGCACCGGAAAAACGGCGGAGAAGATGGTGCTGACTCGCCTACAGTGGAGCGTGGGAAGCCTTCATCACCACGTGTTCGGCTACACCAGGGGGGTGAGCACTGCGGACTGCCTCATCACCCTCCTGGCTCACGCCAACAACCAGCCCACCATCGTAGTCTTCCTTGACCTCGAGAAGGCTTTCGAGCTGGCTAGCCCCCGCGCCATACTGGCCGCCCTTGTGAGGAAGGGCATCCGAGGGAGACTGCTGGGCTGGCTCCAGGACTACCTTCACCAGCGCCGAGCCCGCGTGAAGTTCCAGGGCCACAAGTCTTCCTACCTTACTTTCGAGAACGGGACACCCCAGGGCGGCATCCTCAGCCCGTTCCTTTTCAACGTGCTGATGGAACAACTGGTCGCCCTCCCCTATCGGGAAGGAACCATCCTCCTCAGTTACGCCGACGACCTGGCACTCGTCGTCACCGGGCGCGGCGACAAGCTCGCGCGGGCCCAAGAAGCGCTGCACCTCATCACTGCCAAGTGCGAAGAGCTGGGGCTCAAGATCTCGGCAGAGAAGTCCCAGGCCATGGCCATCAAGACTTGCACACCTGCTGGCCAGCAGCTTCGCGTCCAAGGAGTCGGCCTGGCCTGGACCGACTCCTACCAGTACCTCGGAGTGTGGGTGGACAGACGGCTGTCCTTCACGCAGCATGTCACGCACCTGAGGCAGCGGACGCAGGCCCGGCTGAATGTGATGAGGGCCATGACGCGGCCGAGCGCTGGTGCAACCTTCCCCGTCCTCCGCCTCTACTACCTCCAGGCAGTGCGCTCCCTAGTGGACTACAGTGCACCGGTCCTTGTAGCGCTGCCCCGGCAGCAGCAACAGCGCCTGGAGGTAATACAAAACACCGCCATGAGGACCATGTTAGGGGCACCCAGGTGGTGCAGTGCCTGTGTCATGCAGAGTGAGGCCAACCTGGTGCCCCTCACAGCCAGGGTGGATTGCATGGTGGCCTGTCGGGTGGCCAGAGTGCTCCAGCGCGACGTGGAAGGTGTTGCGCAGAGGAGACTCAGAATGGCCGTGGTGCAGGGCATCGAGTGCCTGCGTAACAACAGGTGGCTCGTAAACGTCAGCCTAGCAACCAGCTCCCTCAACCGGGCAGGGAACTGGCTGTGGCGCGACCCCGATACCCCCAACCCCGCCTACGTTCCACCACCACCATGGGACCCCCCCGCCGCACACTTCACCGCCACACAGTTGCCCGACAGCAAAGCGAACTGCCTCACCGAGGAGCTGCGCCAGCACGCCCTCATGGCCATGTCTGAGGTCACGGAGCCAGGCAGCGCAGTGTACTTCACCGACGGCTCCGTCGACCCCGAAAGCGGGAGGTCCGGTGCCGCCTTCGTCACGAGCGGCTTGACGCAAGCGTGGAGGACATCAGACCACTGCTCCACCCTCCAGACGGAGCTGGTAGCAATCCTGCACGCCCTCCAGCACGCTCTGCTCCGCCGGGAGGCCACTGTGGTGATACACACTGACTCTCGGTCGGGACTACAGGCGCTGCAGCACGCCCACGCCCACACCCGGGACAACATTCACCTCACCACCACCATCCTGTGCACCCTGCAGGACCTGGCAGCTCAGGGCAGGCGTGTCCGGCTCCACTGGATTCCCAGCCACGTTGGCGTGCGCGGCAACGATGCTGCCGACGAGGCTGCCAAGCGAGCCGCCCACGGCCCCATCATCACCTGGACCGTGCGCCCCAGCCTGCAGCAGCTCAAGGTGCAGGTTAAACGCAGGGCCGCCCACAACGCCCACCAGCAGCACCAAGAATGGGAAGCAATCAAGAGGCAAGCGGCGTGGTATGCTGCAGCCACAGCCTATCGCCCACTGAACCCATCCTTCCAGCAGCCCAGAGCGAACGGCGTGCTGCTACAGCGTGTGAGGCTGGGCTACTCCACGCGGGAAGAGCTACACGCCGACTTTGTGGCAGGGAGGTGTGAACACTGCGGCGGCCGCTCCCGGCGCCCACTGGTGCACTACCTCCTCTCCTGCCCAGCCACCGCCCGCCTCAGGCCAGAGCGAGCGCCAGCCCCTCCCCCTGTAAGAGGCGCCCTACTCAGGGCGCGAGAGGCAAGAGCCGCCCAGGTGGTCCTCTACACCCCAACTAACGAGCTGCTGGAGGTGCTGAGAACAACACCCCCTCCGCGCTGATCGCCGCTCGCGCCCAGCCGGGCGACAGGTGATGAAGACCGACGCCACCCACTTGCAGCAGATAAGAAACGCGTGGGACGCTCCACCACGTCTTACTGCACGCCAAACACTGACGGGCTGCCCGTTTTGTGCAATGTGTGCATTTATACATGTATTTATACTATTGTATCATATTATTACTGTATTTGTCTTTTGTTTTTTTGTTTGTTTTTATTTTATTATTATTTGTATTATGATTATGTATAAATGTACGCTATTGCACAATAAACCTATACAATCAAAAAAGCGGGTGGTTAAGTTGTAGTGAATGTTCTCGAATAGAGGAGTGTTCGGGTTTGGAGATGGGAATGTTGGTTCTGTATGATACTCCGATATGCTTAGCGATCCTACATCTTAATTGTAGACTTGTTTGGCCTACATAGCGACTTTGGCAGGTCGCACAAGTGAATTGATAAATGATGGAGGAACGCAGGCATAATGGGAGTGATTCTTTGTGCCGAAGGAAAGTATAGACAGCAAGAGAATTAGAATTAATTAGGAGAAACTTGCATTGGGGAAAGTATTTATTAAGAGTCGAGAGTAAAGCTTTGTTGAATTTTGTGTCAAATGGAAGATGAAGCAGTTTTAAGAATAGTTTTTGTTTGGGGACAGTTATTAGAGGGGTTTTGTGAGAGAACATTTTAAATAAGAAATTGGAAGTAAGTTTGTCAAAAAGATGGTCTGGGAAAAAATTAAAATATAAAAAGCTCCTAAGATATTCTATTTCGGAATGAAAGTGAAACCAATTTGAACTGATTTTGTAAGCTCTGTGTATACTGTATATGATGGCAGAATGTTTGAAATTAGTAGGAGTACAACTAAAGAAGTGGGGGCCAAGTTTGGTGGTAGTGGGTTTCCTGTAAACTGATGTGTTAAATTTAGAACCAACTTTTGAAAACAGTGACATCCAGAGAAGAGATTTTATTGTTTAATTCTGTCTTCATGGAAAATTTAATATTAGGGTGTTGAAGATTTAAATAATTTAAAAATAATGGGGCATGGTCTTTGTGTTTAAAAATAAGGAAGCAGTCATCGATAAATCTTTTAAACACTAACGGTTTATATTCAACCGGACAGTCCCTAAACCAGTTTTTTTCGTGGTAGGATAAAAAAGCATTAGCGAAGCTGGGACCCAATGGAGAGCCCATGGCCATTCCATCGTATTGAATGTACAAAATCTCATTAAAAAAGAACACTGTATTTTCTACGGACAATTTTAAGAAGGTAGAAAAAAGAGACTTGGTTAGACCTAAAATGCTATCATTTGATTGAAAAAGGGTATCGGTTATGATTTTGCAAGTTTCCATGACAGGTACATTAGTAAATAGCGACTCTACATCGTTTGAAGTCATAAACGAGTGCTTCAAATCCAATTGAGAAATGTAGCTGACAAATTCGAATGAATCTTTCAAAGTGAATTCGTTAAAAGTGAACCTTATTCCTGCTACGAATAAGGTTCCTAAGGAACGACTTTATCACTAATATATATATATATATATATATATATATATATGATTAAGAGCTCACAGAGTATCACGTGAATTTTTCCGCCAAATGTTTGGAATGGCTGAATGGCTATGAGTAAATGTTTGTCAACAGTTCTCACAAATCTTTATAGGGATTTTTTAAATACCATATTGTTACCACGGATCATAACACCCCCAATTTGCCCTGACTACGGTACAATGATTATAAAATATGTCAATTGCTTAATAACTTACAAGTTAATGTATTTTTAACTGAACCGAAGGGTTGCTAACTTAGATCAAATTCACTCTAGAGGTAGAAAAGGACTGCACTATCCTATTCTTAGACATTTTAATCTATAAGACTTCTCAAGGCTTCAAGTACTAAGTATACAAAACACCTTCCTCTACAAACTCTTACATACAATTTTATTCCAACCACCACAATAGTATATAATGTGGTATTTTTACTTCCATGTTTCTCTGTGTCTTACGAATAGTGTCCTCTAAATACTTAAATACAGGAGTATGGGGAAGGTTACCAGGTTTATTGATGGCCTATTTATACGTAAATGGAGATCGGTTTATGGATAATGAAAAGGGATGGTAAAAGGTAGTTTACCTAATAGGTAAGTGGAGGTAAAAGTTACCCAGTTATTGGGAGCTTGGTCGTTATTCACAATGACGTGTGTATTTAAGGCTTCATTGCTATTGCGCACGACGGGTGGTGAAAACCTTTGACATCTGGGATTACTTTGTACCCCCATCGAAGTGTCTCTGACTCATTAATAATTATCCACAAGGGTTATGGTTTAGGCTGGGCTTACCGAAGTTTTCTCGGTAACCTGGGTAAAGAAGGACTTCGAAAAGGACGTAGCAAGAAAATATACTTTTATTCTTATACTGGCCTATTAAAGGTGCAAGCGGCACGTCACCAGTACTAGGCAGTCAATAAGTAGGCTTTCTATTTTAGGCAAAATATTAGGTTCAAAGGCGATAGGACTTAAGCGAATTAAACGGGTTCCATAACGCTACCAAAGGAGTAAACGCTGTTAACGAATAATAATTATCTTTTTCTGACTCTGGTTGTCCTTCTGACTTTCGAAATAATTAATGAATGACTATATATGTGTTCATTTTCTAAGGGGCGTGATCTAGACTTGTCCGTGGGGATGACCCAAGTCGTCTGGTTCGTTAATTTCCCCCCCGAGGGCGGAGCTACCGAACAGCTGTGCGTGTAAGATATACCTAAATATCTTCACTAGGGCGAAGCTACCGAATACCTGTGCGTGTAAGATATACCTACATATTTCCAATAGTTTTATCTTTATTATAGGATTAGCTTGTGTAAAAATTTTTCTTAGGCAAGGTCTGTATTTGCTCAGCTGCTTTGTAGCTGAGCAAATCTTCCCCAAGACGCGAATGTTTGTTTATGCATGACCTCGTGTTGACTTAGGTGTCCAACTTGATATCTGCTTTCCGCGTTCGTATTTTGTGTGTTCCTGCGCGCGACTCTACCGACCGCTTGCTTCATCTCTATTTATACAAATTAACATATGTATCTTCATTTCCTTATTCTCTATAAAAATTAATATATACAAATTAACATATATATTTTCATCTCCTTATTCTTACATTAGACATATTATTTCCGTTATTTACATGTAAGGCAATTTGTTAGGATTTGATAAATTCACCGAGCCTCCATTTGTTGAGTTTCTCGCTGGTCCTAATAAATCATGCAATTTGGTGCCAGCAGCCTACCTATTATATGACACGAGAACCACCTAAGTAGATAATATTTGACCATTTTCTCTAAATTGAAATATCCACTATATCTCCTAAACACTTTTAAAGATGCCGATAAAAGATTATTTCATTGTGTCGACAATAATATTAGAATTTTTAATACCAAAATTACGCTGTTCATACCGATTAACAAAATTTCAGTAGATTTCCTCGTCTCCTCCAACCGCTTAATATAAATGTCATATTTAAATATGAGTCATCGCTACATCGCGTTCTTGTCAAGAACTCCCCCACCATCTTAGCAATAAGTTCATTCTCTAGGGTGCAATAATTATACTAAATGTTATTATGGACAAACCGGGAAAGAATTCAGGTACGTTTTTAACAACATCAGGTCAATGTACGCAACTATAGTGAGCAATTTGCCTTATTTTTACATATGTACAATGTAATCACGCAATCAAGTGGGATAACGTCAAATCCATCATAAAATGCAATAATTATATTTCCAGAAATATTTTAAAGGTATTCACTACCGAGAAAAATAAGACAATGATTTTCCTTTATTAAAATTACTTTCAAAATATTATGAGTAGGAAAATAAAATTTCCATGGTACATAAAGGCATGATTTAATATATTTTTTGAAGACTTCATATGATACAATCGTATATTCAAGAACTTATATTAAATAAACCAACAAAATTAAGTATTGACACGTGCAAAATAAGAGAACGATTTTTTCAAGAGCATTCTAGAAGTATCTTTAATTCATCTGGAAACATTTTGCTCAGTAGCTAAGATCTGTACAACGGCCATTATTTTCTTATTCATTCTTCAGAGATGACACCACACGTTATTAAAGTGACTCCTAAGCTCCTTCAGAGAATTGTTTACTTGAAGACTTTGTAGGAATGTCCAAGAGTTTGATTTCGCGTGTTCTGAGGTTATAAAATAAAAACAGAACCTATAAATCTCCTGCAAAAGTCAGTCAACCACGCATTACCACCGGCCGAGAAGACAATGTCCCGTCGCCTTAATGCATCTGGTTTAAAAGCTCGTTTCCTACAGCACCCAAACCTCATCAGTAAGAAGAACCAGAAGGCGAGACTCGAATATGCTGAAGCTCATAATGTTTTGTTGGATGGAGATTGGGAGATAATTTAGCTCAGACACGAAGGTGAATCTAATTTAGTTGGATCCGATGGCAGATGCTTTGTTAGACTTGCTGCAGGTGACAGACTCAACCCAAAATGTATTAAAAAGTTTACCAAGAATGGAAGAGGCAGCGCCATGATTTCGGAGATGTATTCGTCTGAAGGAGTTGGTCCGCTAGTGCAAATAATTGGAACGGTAAATGTGAATTTTACTTAAACATCTTACAACATGTTATATCTTCACTCCCAGCATCTCTGAACCAGCCAGCAGTATTTATGCAGGAAAGCGCGCTATGCTGTACTGCATAGTGAGTAAAGTACCATTTCTAAGAAAAAGATATCGAAATAATGAAGTGGCCTGGTCAGAGGCAGGACCTGAACCTAATTGAGAACTTCAGAAAGAACATTGGAGACAAAGTTCGAGACCAGCAGACTTCAACTGTGACTGATTTATGGACACAAATTGAGCAAGAATGGAATAAAACAACACTATTATTTTGAAAGAAACTGGTGAGTTCCTGTGGTCATCGTTGCACCTAAGTAATAGAAAAAAGCTTCAACACAGATTAAATGTTATAAGTTTCATCGTTGTCAAATCTTGCATTGCTTCTAGTGTATTTGCTTGCTAAGTAATTTTGTGAATAATCGTTCTCCTTTTTTGAACGTGTCAATATTTTATTTTGTTAGTTTATTTAATATAATTTCTTGAACACACGATTTTATCATATGAAATCTTCATATAATATATTAAATGAATGCCTCTATGTACTATGGAAATTTAATTTACCTAATCATAATATTTTTGAAAATATTTTAATAAAGGACAATCGTTTTCTTATTTTGCTTAGTAGTGTTTGTATTGAGAATTTATTCAATTTTAATTTGAACGAAGGAATTCTTTCGTTAAATCACATAATCACATCGTAGATTAGGTATCAAATTAAGATTCTCCTTGATTTTGTCTCTCTTACTTAGGCGTGGGGCGAAGGAGGGCCATCCTTCTCTTCTATATAAGCTCCTATATTCTCCCTCTTTGTTTATTCCTTGAAAAAGGTTTTCGCAAATCAAAAAGAAAGCGCTTGAAATCTCTTTTCCTTTTTCCTTGTTGTTTATATATATATATATATATATATATATATATATATATATATATATATATATATATATATATATATATATATATATATATATATATATGTGTGTGTGTGTGTGTATAATATCTCTAAAAGTAGGGCGAGAGGATGATGAAGATGAAGGCAATAAACCACATAGAAAGAGAAAATGGAATAAATATTTCTTACAGTATGTGGTTTATTGCATTCATATCTATCTATATATATATATATATATATATATATATATATATATATATATATATATATATATATATATATCTTAATCGAGTGGACAAATACCTTAACATATGAATATAAGAAAACTAAAAGAAAAAGACCTTCATAATGCGAAGTTATTGATAAGTGAAGCTATAGAATGGCCTTCAGTTGCCAACGTCCAATATACGCTGCCCTCCTGCAAAGCGCGCTGACTCGTGAGTTTGCTTATAACTTCCCCGACTCTTCATTTCACTGAAAATATCAATATTGCTCAGGTGCTCGTGTAATTTAAAGTATGGCGTTATATTTTCAAGGACTTCCATTCTTACCTTACATTCTCTCTTTCCTATAAGATATATCGCACGTTCTCCCTTGCCCACTTTCTGCGCTTCTTCCTACTTACCTACTTTCTAAGCCCCTTTTTCCAGGGAGTCAAATGCTGTTTCAATCTGATATTTACTCTCTCGATCTCCCCTTGTGATTATAGTACTCTTTGCAACTACTCTTGCCTGGTATATTTTTCCAACAAGCAAAGGTGCTAGGCTTATTTATGGCATCTAAACTCTGGTGTCATTTGATATATGAGCGTGCTAAGTCTTGTCTCCAGTACGGTGCCAGAATATCACAGAAGGGTGCCAGGCTGTGATTCGGACGAAGAAAAGGGGACATTTCGTTTACATCTCCCTCTGAGAAAAGACTTTAATTTCTGGGTTAATCATATTTTCCAAGGGATGTTTGGTTAATGGAGGAACGATCGATATTTTGAGTGATTAGTGATATCTGACGAGGGTATGGTTACAGAATTAAGGTTGAAACGTACCCCATTGTTTTGCCATCGTGGTTTAAAGTGATTTTCATCCTAAATTGTGCTGCTTACATGGTGTTATGGTGATTTGAGATTTTCAAATGGAAGGAGATCTCACTACTCCCCCTTCTTCTCTAATTGCGGATTGTAGTTCCCTCCTTACGCCACAAGTCGACTTGCAGGAGTCCCAGGAGCAGGCTTTAATCGAGCCCTCGCACGGGAGACCAAATCCATTTCGAACCGATGAGTTTCCGTGTCCCTTGGCCTCCTTAAGTGACTACTCAAGTGATAGCATTCTCTCCCCATGTGGCCATTCGATGGAAACTCAAGGAGCACCATATCTACCCCACGAAGGTAGTGTTATGTCTACTAATACTGGTACAACGTTACAAACAACGAATTTTACGACCTATAGTACTTCAAAATACGGTAATTAATGATGGTTTATTCGTATTTCTTGATTTTCCTTCTGGAAAGTCATCTAATTGATGAGATTGATTAATTATTTATTAATGCGTTTACCAATCCCCCTCAGTCTACACAAGGAGACCTGCATTTTTAAGGTGTTTGGAGCGAATTCAGAGAGTTGTGCACCTCTGATTTGGTGACTATGTAGGCTCCTCTTTTAGCTACTCGGGAAGTGTACCATCCATATATTTTCTTATCTCCTAACTTCACTACTTTATTGATCCTTATCCCCAAAATTCCTGTGCGAATGATCCCACGGTATTCTGCCGTCTTTAAATTAAAATAAAACATAAACTCCATTGTGTATACTAGATAAAACACCAATTCATTGCACTAAAATTAGAGCCTTCGCATATTTTCCGTTTAAGAGATTGGTTATAGGAAAGCCATTTAGAAAATATTCATAATCTCAAATGAGACCCGCTTCTTACAAACGAACCACTTCTAACTGTCTCCAAGACAACGAATTCACACATTAAAACTCCAAGAAACTCTTCTCCCACCTTTTCGATTTCATCACAGCCCACAACGCCCTTAATAATCAACAAACAACTAAGTTTTACAAGCAAAAAATAATAAACTCTAGAGTGAGTGATTCGACTCTTTCGTTCTATCAAGAAGCCGATGGTGTGTGGACACCCGTCGCTTGGCCTCCGCAGCTTATATACGACAAATTCAGAGAGATTTTCGTTAATGAAGTTACACTAACTCAATGAGCGTTATTAAGTTAAGCGTGGGGAGAGAACGGCTGCACCGTGAGCAGCGACCCCCACATAATGGAAGGTAGGCATAGAGGGCAGGGAAAATACAAAACGTGCAAGAAAAAGGGTATCTATCTTCGCATCTACACAATTCATACCACACAAAAATACTATTTCTCGGTCTATCCAGCTATAAAGTCCTGTAGTAATTGAATTCTCTATTTTTATGTTGATATTTTTACAGGAGGTTATCTCTTGTGAAAGATAAAAGCTCAAGTTTAGGAGAAAAGAAAAGTTTACTTCTGTTTACTATGAAACATTTGTTTACTCGGATTTGTGCCCTTTGTAATAATCGAAAAGTTTTCCAAAATTAATTTTAAGCTCTTGTATGATCTTAAGATTAAGGTAGGGGTTTCTTAAGATAAATTAGTTGTGTTGAGACACAATGCCAGCATCTTTGACAGGAACAAATCAAATATTTAATAGACTGAGAGAATAACCAGAATAATGATTTATTTCTAATGAGAGAGGAGTGACGAAAGTGCGCCACAATCAGAGAAACTGATTCTCATCAATAAGTGGGAAAAGGATAATTGAAGGAGGGGGTAAGATCAACTGCCTCAGAAACCAGAGGAGTGACAGAGAAGAGAGAAAAGACTCTCATTGGAGAGCCATTGAGTGGCTTCGCGCGAGATTACATGAAAGTGCTCTGAGAAAATAGAAGAAAGGGTGACGGGCGCGATGAGTCTGGTACAACAGGGGTTAAAGGTTGTAAAGACATAGCGTGACATAAGGTAATAAGATATCCTGGAGTGAGCCTCGTATAAACCAGGGGCGGGAGCCGAGCCAACACCGCCGGTTTATAGCGGGAAATGTGGAAAGTTGATTCACAGTAACCAAAGATATTTTTAATACTGCGAGATTTGGTGAGATGCCGAGTTTACGAGACATCAAGCCATGGAATACTAAGGATATTCTTTACATGTGTAAGTGCAAGGAATTCACTACCAGGCTTCCTAACGAAGAAGGACACACAGCAGAAGAAGACAAGCGTATTGACGATGTCAAAGTCTTATACGGGGCACCTCCCGAATGGCGTAGCAATCTGCAAAGTAGGAAGAACAACTGTTTTTTTTCCTTAAATAAAATAATTCTAGCGCCTACTAGATTGGAATTGGTAACCGAAAAAGTGTTTAGCATATTTAGCTATGCTATATTTTAAAAAAAACCCCACAAAACAAGGCAAAATACAAACCTGAAACACAAGACAAAAAAACTAAGTTACAACCCCCTCCCCCCAAAAAAAACAAAACAAAACCGGCAAAGGCATCTCATGCGCCAAACTGAGAAAATCCGCCTCACTCCTGTGCCCCCAAATGTAACCAACCCTAAACAACTATATAAAGTGGAGAATGACCACCTCCTCCAGTAGCCCCACGATTCTACAAGTCTGTGTGCACGAACACATCCCGAGGATAAGGAACACTCAACTCGAATATGTCGGATAATCTGGGTGAACACGTTGTCTTCGCAGTAAGGTGAAAGGCCGCACTCATTCAAATGGCGGTGTGTCCCTCGAATGTGTCTGATTCAGAGACAACAAAAGATGACCTGAAGCCGTCGGGACATTTAGAGACCGGCCCATGGGGGTAGGGCGCTTGCCATTGGCTTGCAACCTTAGGTTTGGGCTGATCGTCTTTCTTCTTCTTTGCCTGGAAGCCCGAAGGTCTGACCTGATTCTTGCAATGCAGTCAGTGTGTGAAAGAGCAAAATGCGTCTCCGGTGACTCAGTCATCGCAAACCCTTAGACGCCCTCATCAGCGCGCTCATTTCCCTCAATCCCTGCATGTCTTGGAAACCAAGGGAAGAAAATTTGGACATTCCTCCTGATCGTAGCATCTGTGGCGTCAAGGAAACTGTGAAATAAAGGGTGCGGATATTCTAATACCTCGAGAACACTCATGGCGCTCTTTGAGTAACTGTGGACGCAGTTAAACGATTTTTGAAAGACCGTTCGCTAAAGAAGAAGAGATCCAATTGTGGGACCTACAAGACTGTGGCAGTTAGGGACTTGAAGAATATTGGTTGTCAGTTACGTGGGAAACACGGACAAACAAGCAAATTCATTTCCGCCCCCACTAGTCATCCCCACGTACCCATGGCCACCAGAAACTGTATCCTAAAAAAACATAGCTTCCGTGCGAGCTCCCCTTAACGCCCCTTTGCAAGGTTTTGAGGCTTCAACAGACCCGGAAATACATGACATTTGACATGAGTTGCTTTCTCTTCACTGATGAGACCAGGGCGACCCTGGGCGGACCTGAAAGTTAAGCAAATGGTTGAGTCTATATCGAAGAAGAGAGTCACCAAAGTTTGAGACGTCAACAGCGGGGAGGAGGAGTCATGTTGTGGTCAGGTATAATTGGACACAGAGTCGTTGGACTAGTCAGGGTGCCTGATGGGGTTAACGTGACCACAGCCACCTACTGCAATCTTTCGAAGGAGGTCTTGGATCCATGGCTAGATGACATATCGTTGTCACTTCTAAGGACTCTAGTTTACGCACATGACGACACTCCATGCCACTCTTCTGGGGCTACTCAAGCGTTCCTAGGCTCTTAGGGCATACAAGGTGATAAGTTGATGGTGTGGCCACCAGCGTCTCCAGATCTCAACCCAATCTAAAATTTGTGGTCCATCAATAAACAAGATGTTTATGGTGATTGGTGTCAATTTTCGTCTAAAGAAGTCTTATGGGAGAGTATCAAAGATGCACCAGAGGCTTTCCAACATGTTACTATTAAGAAATCGACATATTACATGCATGATGAGGTTTTTGAAGTCATCAGTCAAAATGGCCCTTATGTGGGCAAATGACACTGGTTAGTTAGTTAGTGAGTTAGTCGACGACAATCCTTCCTTGACCCAAGAAGATCTACGACCGGATAATGAAATCTACATAAAGGTCAGTATGAAAATCGCTGGTCGGCCCGAGGGAACTAGAAGATGGTCCTCTTTGGGAAGAGGTGCCAGAAAGTATTATGTTTTAACACCAAACAGCGTTCAGGTGGAAACTTCTTCGCCCCGGGGCAGAGGGACCTGTTTTACGTCAGAGGCATGTAGATATAAATACCCATCGGCAGGATTCCTGGGAACAGAGTGTGTGTGTGTTTGCTGTGAATACGGGAGAGGAAAGAAAGCAGTGTTGTAACTGGCTATGCGTGTGGTGATAAGTGTAAGATCTACCCACCCGAATAGAGGGGTAAGCACAGCGTGTCCACCAGTCGGTAGCCAGCGCTTATGTGTGCTGACGTTTGTGTCCGCTCATGCCAGTTTTTCTCGCTGAATCATGCTCATTTTATCTAATCTGATTAATTTTTTGAGATAAGAGCACATGCCAGAAATTCCTATTTTCCGATCTATTTGTAGACGAATGTAGACACAATAGTAAATTTTGAACTGATATATACACAAAAGGTTTACAGAATGATCTAATTGATACCAAGAGGAGTACAACATACAAAGAAAGCTAATCGTGGATAAATGGTCTCTTCATGGACTTCTAATTGTGCTTAGCAGACCCAAATTCCTTTTCAGGAACCAGCAGTAGTCAACCAGAAAGTTGACATCCCAACGCTTGTATGACATAATGCTGGTCGTCAGTTCAACTGTCCCACAAACACATGAGGCATGGATACTTTTTGTACCCATCTTGATTTCCTAGGATGAGTCCAATAACTTCAAGATCTATACGAATCAGTCATTTGTGTTCCTCGTAGTTGAGAGCAGATAACAAAAGTTCCATGCTGTTTGCAGGTTTCTTTCATTGCAACTGAGTGTCCAACAAGGATCGATGAAAACATATTGCCATTATTAAGAAACACTGCCTTGAGACTTCTTTTAGAATAGTAGATGAAAAGTCTCCATTCCATATCATCATTCTTCAGGCCCATTAAGTTGAGCAGGTCAGCAATGTTGTTACAGTAGAGCAGTGAAGAAGCTTCATCTATCGTGAAAATTTCCTAAATTCTTTCTCGCGGTCCCGATACCAATAGAATGTTGTCCCCGGTGCGAGTATACATTTCTCTCAAACACGTGAATCCAATATCTGAGCAGATTCTTTGGAAAGGTTCAGGCCGCGTGTCAGGTCGTTGAGTTCTGCTTGCGTAAATGGCACCAGTTAGTCGCCCTCTTCTGGCTTGTATGCATCAAACTTAGATGTATCGGTAGTGATACTAGCCTCGAAATCAGAGCTAGAATACATGGTAAAATCAAGTTCAGGAACAGGAAGATCGGAGCTATGTGGGACTGGTTTATAGCAGAAGGAACATTGGGGTATTGAACATGGTGATTGTAATTGCGATGGATGCCTTTCAAAATTGTCATGCAGACCTAGCAGATCTTTGACGTGATCTTTGCCTACCCTCCACACCATTGGGGCACCAAATGGCATACTTTTCCCTATCTTATTAATCCAATCCCGTAAATTTTCCGCACTTGTTCTACAGAAAGGGTAACAGATTCAAAGAAATGGAGATAGTCTCGCTAGGCTATCTCCATTTCTTTGAATCTGTTACCCTTTCCGTCGGCTTAGTTTGACCTTACTACCTGCTTTTTGTAGTTCTTAATGTGATTCTTTACCTTTCCCCTTTGGTCTTCCTCATTGGTAATTTCTTGTTTTTGAGGCGGTCTTTCATACTTTTCTTTCGTATATATACCTCTAATATAATATTATTTCTTGTAGTTATCCTTGATAAGGAACTTAATAAAGTTCGAAAGTACTTGGAAACACCTTTTCATTTCTCTCAAAGTAGCGCAAGAGAATGATGAAGATGAATGCAATAAACCACAATGAAAGAGAAAACGGAATAAATTTTTCGAACAGAAATATTGATTACCTTTTTTCGAAAAAATCCGTGCAGGGAAGGGATTCAAACCATGGACACTGAGGCAGTGAGGACCGCTTTAATCACAGTTATAAGTATGCCGTTAGTACACTATGCTACGCAGAGAACCAAAAAATTCTCTGAATAGAATAGTATATATATATATATATATATATATATATATATATATATATATATATATATATATATATATATATATATATTGTCGAGGAATACTTTTTGTCGAGATATACTTCTTTTTTTTTAAGTATACTTTTGTCGAAAAATGCTATTTTTGTTGTTTTTAAGGAAGAGCCGCTTCAACACGTAAGGATATAGAGAAACGGACAGAAATTATCCCAAAATAAACATATATTTTAAATTTAACAATTAACTACAAAAAAAGCCAGTAAACACATTTATATCAACCTACTGATCTAACCGAGGCTAAACAGGTTGGCAACTGGGCCTATTTCAATATCTCTTCATAACAAAAATAAGAAAATAGGCTGCACGTAAACACACCACTTGCCGATTAGTATTTTTATTGCGACACTTTTAGATTAGCGTTAAACATTAAATTAAATTACTCTCTTCTACTAGTAAATATGACGGGGTTCACGCACAATTGTTTCTAATTCCGTTAAATCGTGAAACGTAATAAACTCATACTGACGCAATATGAATATAAATGTTCTTTCTAACTTACATGACACAAGGGATCAGGGGTTGCCAGATGTCGCTGGAGGGCTTTTCTCGCGCTTCGGAGAGTTGAAGTGGACGATGGTAGAATTTCGTCGAGATCGGATGGAGGAAAAGAGGGGAAGGGGCGAGGTCAACTTCTTATTTCAACTTTGCCTCTTGTTACGTTATGACGACGGAGAGAGTTATTGTGCTCTTAGCTCAAAGAGTCCTCTTCTGGATACTTTCGAAGCCTATTTGTGTCCTATTCTTTATCGTCGGGTGCCTCACTAGTTTGGGTGTATACGAGGGGATTTCTATCGTACTTAACAAATGGAACTTCGTTGGGGCTTCGTTCTTCTACTTTCACTCTTGTGGAGCTTGAGCTGTAAGAGTCACCTCGAGTGTGAGTGGGGTTTTCTTTTCTCCAGTCAGACTTCTTCTAAGTCTGTAAAGGATTCTTCGGTATGGCACTGATACAAAACTTGACGTTCTATATTAATTCGGCACTTGGGAGGTGGGGGGGGGAGATCAATCTTCTCGAATAATTTTGCCTGCCTGAAGGATCGATCTTCTCGAACAGATGCTATAAAGTTCTCACCGAATAATCTTGACTGGCTGAAGGATCGATCTTCTCGAACTGATCCTATATCGTTCTCACCGGATAATCTTGACTAGCTGAAGGATCGATCTTCTCGAACTGATTCTAAATCGTTCTCACCGGATAATCTTGACTGGCTGAAGGATCGATCTTCACGAACTGATCCTATATCGTTCTCATCGAATAATCTTGACTGGCTGAAGGATCGATCTTCACGAACTGATCCTAACTCGTTCTCACCGAATAATCTTGACTGGCTGAAGGATCGATCTTCTCGAACTGATCCTATATCGTTCTCACCGGATAATCTTGACTGACTAAAGGATCGATCTTTTCAAAGTGATCCTATATCGTTCTCACCGAATAATCTTGTCTGGCTGAAGGATCGATCTTCACGAACTGATCATATACGTTCTCACCGAATAATAATTTCTTCTCTTTCCTTCAGGGGCTTATTTATAGGCAGACCACCGCCCCATCTAAGGGAAAAGGGGCGGGGCCGCAGAGGGGAGAGCGAGTGGTGAGGTCGTATCTGGGAGAGTAAGGAGTGGTAATTAGAGAGACCACCAACCGCCACCCTCCTTGGCGTGCCTTTTGACTGGCACCGCTTTTTGGTGATATAACCACGGGCCTACGAATCTCGTAGGTAATTGGATCTTTTGAGCGTCGTTTAAGGGCCTGTGGTGGCTACCTTAACACAGATGGTCGCTCTAACTACCTATGCGGTGGGTAGGCAGTTAGACTGTTAATGGCCGGCTACCGTTCCCACGAGTCTCCTCATGGGGGCTCGATTCTCCGGCTTTCTCCACAAAGGGGGGGGACTTTAATGTATATGTCCGCCTGACCCTCCGGGAGGCTTTATGTTGCAATTCCTCTACACACACGCATATATATATATATATATATATATATATATATATATATATATATATATATATATATATATATATATATATATATTCTTAAGAATGAGAGAGTGAGTTCCGTAAAGTTGAAGATAAGCTCCCCGGTTGCTAATTTATATTTATAGATAATTATATATTAATTGGGACGTATATGATGAAGGTAAAACTGAAAATCCATACCTCATGAGCTTCCCGGCTCACATTCCCATATAAGAACATAAGAACATAAGAAAAGAAGGAGACTGCAAAAGACCATTCATGGCCTACACTTGGCAGCTCCTGTTCCAGTCAACACACAAAAGATTTCTTACCAGAGAAAAGTCATCAACATTGTCACCCTTTACAGGAGTTCGTCAGATCTAATCTACAATATACATAAAATGCACCCAGAGGATTATGTCCATTCATGCATCACAAAATATAATCTCCCCACTCCTTACAAAAATATATACATATGTACATAAAAAAAGTCAGTCCCATCTAGCAGCTTCATCCATATATTCATCTAATCTATTCTTAAAACTACCCAGAGAGGAGGCTTCTATCACATGTCTAGTGAGCCTATTCCATTCATCTACCACACGATTTGTAAACCAATTCCTCCCAATCTCCTTCCTAAACCTATACTTATCAAGCTTAAACCCATTGCTACGTGTCCTGTCATGTTCACTAAGTATAAGAACCTTACCCAGATCCCCTTTATTATATCCTTTTACCCATTATTTTGGGTAATTGTGTAGAGTATGGCTGGATCCGAGTCATAGCTTATTTTGGGCTATTTTTGGCTACTTTTCCTAGCTACTTTTTCTAAGCTGAAATCTATGAAGTTTACGGCGATTTTCGCTTCTATACTGGTGGGCTGTGCCCCCCAGACGTTCCCAAAGTATTAAAACTCAGGGTCATCGTAGGCAACAACGAGCCAACGCTCAAAATACAACTATTGTTTCTGACACAATCCTATGGATTCATTTTGTGGGTGGGTTTTGATAGATGCAGATGATCTTTAATAGGCCCTTGTGGCTTTTGTCATCCGTGAAATTATGTTATATGTTAAACACTGACAACCAACTACGTACAATGGAATCTCTTTATATTAGATTTATAAATCACACTTTAAACTCGGACACGAACTCATTTCCCCTTTTACTACAACTATAATCACTCAGGGATTACCATCTCTGCTACTTCTCATTTCCCATATAATTATTTATAAATATCTGATAAGTTGAATGGGTCCTACTCGAAACGTCGGTATCAAGAAGTTAATATATAATAATGAACTTCTTAAATTTAGCCTGCATTAATATATATATATATATATATATATATATATATATATATATATATATATATATATATATATATATATATATGCAGCAGTTTTTCTTGACTACATATTTTGTTGAAGACCACGGTATATATAGCCTTAATTAATTTTCTTTGGCAACTTTCTACTTTCTTTATTATTTTATTTTCTCCACCTTGTAGATGGTAAATTATTTTTCCTAAGTTCATCTCTCGTTTTTCAAGTTAATGTGTTTGGTAAAAAACAAAATATTAAGCTTTAGGTTTAGCGCGGTCATCTTCATGGTAGATTTTGCTGTCCTTTTCCTCCTTTACCAATGAACTTATGCTGAGAATAGAATGAGTTACAAATTACAAATTAGTGTAAGGGTGCGTAAGTGTATGTAGAAGACAAAAGCATGTGTGGATAAATAAACAGAAATAAAAGTGGTGAAAGGTGATGGTGGTGTGAGAGTTTTGCAAAGGGATGCAAGGTGCCTGGTGATCAGGCCTATTGCTTTCATTATTTTCTTGTTTTGTGAGGGATTTTTTTTTTTTGTTATTTCAACGTAGTTTATTATTATGGCGTTCACGGTATTTTTCTTAAAAACTCTTAATATTCTTTGGATGTGTAGTGAGCATTTGCTGTAATTGTTACGGTTTAATTGTTCTGTACTATTTTACTTGGTATAATGTTATATATATATCTATATATATATATATATATATATATATATATATATATATATATATATATATATATATATATATATATATATATATATATATATATATATATATATATATATATACATATATATGTGTGTATTTCATGTCTTTTGTTTCTTCATTTTTCTTTCCATGATAGTGTATTTTGAGTTATAAGTGTTACTGGTAAATCCTAGTTTGGTTTTTAGTCGCGTGCGAGTCTATTGGCGGGTGACTCTATATCTCACTATGTCGATCGGTCGGTCGGTCGGTCGGGTCCCGTCTTGCTTTTTTTTTGCAATGACATTGTAACTTTTACGTCGATTCTAAGGAAGTTTTAAACCTTATGTTGTTTTACATTCTCTTTTCAATCATCACCTACACAACCTACACCACTACCACCTACACCACCACCACCTACACCACCAACACGGGCACCACCTACATCAGAGCCACCTAAACCACCACCGACTGCACCACCTACACCACTTATGTCTACACCAACAGCACCACAACGGACCTACACTACTTACAGTACCTACACCACCACCACTTACACCTAAACCATCACCCCCTAAAACAAAACCAACACCACCTACACTACTCAAAACAAATACCTCACAACCGTCTCCACCGACACATAAACCACCACCACATACACTACTACCACCATTGACATTGTAACTATTCAGCCGATTCTAACGACATTTGAAACTTTTATGTTGTTTTACATTCTCTTTCGAATCATCACCCCCACATCTTACACCACTACCTCTTATACCACCAACACTTACACAACCACCACCTACACCACCACCACCTGCACCATCACCACCTACACCCCCAACACCTACATCACCAACACCTACACCACCAACACCTACACCGCCACCACCACACCTACATCACATACGCATACACCACCACCTAAACAAACACTACCTACACCACGGTGCCTACACCACAAGCACCACCTAGAATTTACCACCACGACCTACACCCCCAGCACCACATACATTACTACCACTTACACCTTTACCACCACGACCTACACCACAGCCACCTAGAGTTACACCCATATAAAACCAAAACCTACACCGACACCTAAACTACCACCAGCACCTACACCACCAACACATACACCACCAACACATACACCACCACCTACAACATCATAAGCTACATCACCACCAGCTACCCCACCACAACCTCCACCATTTCTACCTTCACCACCACAACCTTAACCATTTCCACCTACACACCACCACAACCTTCACCATTTCCACCTACACCACAAACACCTACATCACCACCACCACCTACACGATAACCACTTACACCACTACATACAATACTACCACATACACCACTACTACATACACTACTACCACCTACACCACCAACACCTACACGACAACCTTACAGAAACCTTGCTCAAGTCTAATTCTGGTTCATGCACTGCCTTTACAACCCCTCCGGGTCATACTTTCCTGCATGTTCCTCGGAACAACCGTGGAGGGAGAGTTGAACTGATTTCCAACTGATTCTTCTTCCCGAATCTTCTCCCTCTAGCCCCTCTAGCCTCATCTTAGGCTCTCATTGCTGCCTCACGTGCTGTGCCCACTCTGACTATTGCTGTCCTTTACCGACCTCCCAGCTTGTCTCCAGCCTTATTCCTCGAGGAGTTCAGTAACCTACTCTTCGACCCATCCTCTACTGGCTCTCTCCTTATTCTCGGTGACTTTAATCTTCCTAGCCACAATGAGACTTTTCGTGCATTCAATGACATCATTGACCTCTTCTCTCTTGCACAACATGTGTCAACCCCATCACATATACATGGCAATACCATGCACTTAGCCATGTCGAACCTCCATATATTTAAACTAACAGTAACTGACTTTTCTAATATGATTTCCGACCACTTCTTGGTAAATTTTAAATTCTATATTCCCTAAAACCTACCTTCTCGCTCGTCCCGAGATCCTACTCCTTTCCGGCAACTATCATCAATTGATACTACTTCTTTCTTTAACGATGTTGTTTCTGCCATACATCCTATTGATACGACTGCTTCCCTGCCTAGACCTTAAACTCTCTGCATTAATCATTACTCGCCTGCCTTGGCGTGCAGGCCTCCCTTATCACTCCTTCTTCAAACCGCCAACACTGTGCCCCTTGGTTCACCATGGAACTCCTTCGCTCAAAGAGGTCCTTACGTGCTCATGAACGAGCATTCCGTAAAGCACGCTCCTGTGGGCAGGATACGACCTCCCTCTCACTTGCCTATTGCCTTGCTTCTTCGACTTATTCTTCCAAATTAAAATCAGCGCGTGAGGCTCATTCTTGCAAACCTTTGTCTGAGAGCAAGAATAACCCTCGGACTATCTTTCGTCTCTTCTCTCGTCTTTCCTCGCCAAGCCCTACTTCCGCTACCTATCCCCCCATCAACCCCTCTACTCTGTCTAAATTTCTCTCTGATAAAGTTATTAACCTTCGCGCCGTACTACCGCAGTCGTCTGAGCAAGCCTATGCTGTTCTCCCCGATCATACTCCATTGCCCTTAACGTCCTCACTCGGTCGTCCTCTGAGGAAGTAACTGCCCTGATCTCACGCTCTAACAAATCTGGATCCCCTAAGGACGTCTTTCCAACCAAACTCCTCCACCAAATTCTCTCTGCTTTCCTCCCACTGATTATTCATCTCTTTAAAACTTCACTTGCCACAGGGGTGGTGCCTCTTCCTTCAAACATGCCTCAATTATTCCTATCATTGAAAAAACACACCTTAACCCCTCTGAACCATCTAGCTATCACCATATGTTACAGCTTCCATTCCTCTCTAAGATCCTCGAGAAAGTGGTTTTCACTCGCATTAATGACCATATTTCTAACTGCAATATCGATTAAATGTACCAATCGGGGTTTAAAGCGGAGCACTTTGCTGAAAGCGCTGTTCTTGATGCTTCAGACCGTTTATGTAGAACAGTCGATAGGGGTTGTACGTCCATTCTAGTCCTCCTAGACCTTTCTTCTGTTTTAGACACCATCGACCACACAGTCCTCTTTGATCGTCTTTACACTTTCCTTGGCCTCTCGGGCACTGAACTTGATTGGTTCCGCTCATACCTCTACTTTCGCACTCAGTTAGTCGCGCTCGATAACCTCTCCTCCGAGCCCTCGCCTAATCATTTTGGGATGACTCAGGGCTCAGTCCTTGGTCCCCTCCTTTTTCGCATCTACTTACTTCCTCTTGGATCCCTTCTTCGCGATTTGGGCCTATCTTTCCACATCTATGCTCATGACACTCAGATATACCTTTGCTCATCCCTTGTGTCCTTCTTTAAATCAATTACCAAGCTTCTTTCAGCCTACACCTCTATAAACGAATGTCTGTCTAACAACTTTCTCAAACTTAACACCGATAATTAAAGTTTGTTTTTTACCAAACACGGTAACTCGAAAAAAAAGGGATGAACTTAGTAGGATCAATTTACCATGTACAATATGTAGAAAAAAAATAATGGTAGATAAATCTAAAGCTCTTCCCCCCCCCCTTAACTTTGGGGAAACCAATTTTACCTTCTCTGATACCGTCAGTAATCTTGGTGTTATTTTCGACGAGCAACTCTCGTTTAAACTGCACATCCATCGTATCTGTAAGGCTTCCCTAGGTTTCCTCCGCAACTTTTTACCTGTTCGATCCTATTTTGATCGACGAAGCCTTGAGACTGCTATTCTTGCCTTCGTCACCCCACGCTTAGACTACAGCAATTCTTTTCTAGTGAATCTCCATTTTTCGTCACTTCGTCCCCTATAACTAGTTCAAAACTATGCTGCCCTGCTCCTCCTTCGCCGCCTTCGGTTCTCTCCCTCGATGCCTCTGTTACAGGGGCTACACCGGTTACCTATTCGCCTCCGTACCCACTATAAAATTCTTCTCATCACCTACAAGGACCTAAACCTCGAGGCTCCACCTTATCTCTCGTCTGCCCTCTCCCGTCGTCAAACTCCTCGAGCACTCCGGTCTAACCTCGCTGCCATCCTGAACACTCCTTGTTCTGTCCTCTACTCGATGGGTGACCGTTCCTTCTCAGTTTTTGATCCTAAACTCTGGAATGTTCTTCCTGCCGAAGTCCGATTCTCTCCCTACCTTGCTACTTTTAAACTTCTCTTGAAGACTCATCTCTTCAGAATTGCCTTCTCTCCCCTGTAGACTTTCTCTACACTCGCTACACAACCTGCGCTCTGGGAGGGCTAACAGCCATGAACAGTGCATTATAAATACCTACTATTATTATACCACCATCACCACCACCTGCACCGCCACTACCTGCACCGCCACCACCTAATGACTACCACCTACCCAACCTACATCACCAGCGCCTACACCACCACAACCTAAACCACCAAAACTACACAACAACAACTTACACCAACACCACCACTACCATCAGCTACACCAACACCACCTACACTAACACTACCTTCACCACCACCACTTGCAACACCATCACCTATACCATCAATCCCAACATCACCACCACCTAAACCACCACCACTTACATCACATACACTAACACTCCAACCTGCACCACCTATACCACCACCTCCTACAACACCTATACTTACACAACCACAACCTAAACCACCCACGCCACCGCCACCTACAGCCCCACCACCTACACTACTACCACCTGCATCACCTACCTACACCACCACCTACACTATCACCTACAACACCACGACCTACACCACAGCTACCTACACCACTTACACCTTAACTATTCGGGCGATTTTAACGACATTTGAAACCCTTATATTGTTTTATATTCTCTTTATAATAATATAATTGCCAAAGTCTTCCCAAGGTTATCCTGGAAATGAGTTGGCATTAACTTCATGAATATTCGGTCGATACTAACCAAATTTGAAATCCTATGTTGTTTTCATTCTCTTTCGAATGATATAGTTTCCAAATTCCAAATGTTACTCTTTGATTTATTGAAAGTTTTCAAGGTCGTACGGGCATACGTACATCATTATAAGTGAGAGCATGCCACTTTTGTTCAGCAGATCTTTTCATCTTTAAGCCGAGTACTTTGCCTTGTGTAGAGTTATGGTAATGTTCACGCTCTACCCCTACTTACACTGTTCGATTGCGTCCCATCGGAATTATCTTAAACTTGTCGATGTTTGTCTTTATTTTGGTTCCTTTTTCGTAGGTGTTTATATTTTTGATTTATCCTCTTGTTCTGTTAGCTATATCCCTCGGGTTACGGTAGTCGCTCGTCACGATTTGGGTGATGTCATCAGCCGGTTGTATATATTGAGCAAAATCGTAGTTAGAGTGAAGAAGATTGGTGGTATATATTGCATACAATGTGAAGCCCACGCTGGACGTTGTTTCCTTTAAAGGGGTATTTATTAGTCCAATTGAAGGTAAGGTCAAAGGGAACGGGTCAATTAGGAAGATGTAATTTTTACAGCAGTTTAGTGTTGTGGGTTGACAATCCTTAACACGTAAGTGCAATCTCATTCCCACTATACTTTCATCAGTAAAAGGATGAAAAAGAACAGCAAAATCTACTCCGAAGATGATCATGCAAGATCGAAAGCTTAGTAGTTAAAGTTTGTTTTTTACCAAACACGGTAACTTGAAAAAAAGAGGGATGAACTTATTAGGATCAATTTACCATGTATAATATGTAGAAAAAAAAATAATAACGAAAATAGAAATTGCCACAGAAAACTACTTTAGGCTAAATATACAATGATTTTCAGCAATATATATATATATATATATATATATATATATATATATATATATATATATATATATATATATATATATATATATATATATATACATATATATATACATATATTTTTATATATATATATATATATATAAATAAATTTATATAAAGAACAAATTCAAGTTCTTGGGGTGGCAACAACCACCGCAGGGCTTCGCCCTATTCAATTTCTGACATTCCAAGACCTTTTGAAGAAAGAATGATTGCCTTCATTGTGCCGCCTTTTGCTCTCTTTGATCTTTGTGTTCTTCCAATGTACCTTTCTCTTGCCTTTCAATATATATATATATATATATATATATATATATATATATATATATATATATATATATAGGTCAGGTTTCAGGTGGACACGGATCGTACTTCTTGTGTTTTTTTGGTCACAAAACAAAAGTTTTAATGTTAGCCGAAATCCAAAGTGCCCAACCGATAGCTCTAATAAATACTTTAGTTTTTCCCAGATAGAACTTTGACATATGTTTACCCGTTCAGATTCATGGCGTCATTTTTGAAAAAAGTGCTTTTGTAAGGATCGTGAGCAGGTAGGACAGGGTCCGTACGCAAGTGTACCATTTTTTTATTTTGTTTTTTTATGCGCTTCAACTGAAATTAAAGGATTTACTACTACTAAATGATACACTAATGCTATGAAAAGACATATAATATAAAAAAAATGGTTATAATTGTTATTTTATAACATTTTTACATAGGTGTTAAAAATAATAGAAAAAATAAAATTATATTATTTATAGAACATTTTTGAGCAAGTAATGCACAACCCTCATTGTTTATATTGCATAAATATATTAATAACCTCATTAGGCCTTCTAAAATCCGCATTTTAATGCAATAAAGCAACTGGAAAATCGAAAATGGAAATTCACAATATAAAATACACAATAGCCTACGAAATGATAGATGCCAAACAATAGAATGAAAATTGGCCTACCATACGATAAGTTAAGCAATTACAAGTACTTAATACACTTAGCACATCACTGTATAGCGTTAAATCTTGCATCTAACGTAAAATATTGTTAGATATTAACACAAATAGCATCATTTAACACTGATAAATATGGTCAACTTTGCACTTTGATATCATGTACTTTCATTAATTTTTTGGTATCTTTTCACATATAAGCACAAAATAATGTTACATGATTGCATGCAGTAGTTTCAAAACGAATTCTTAATTAATATCATTTTCATGTATTCCGAATTTTCTACAGACCGTGTACTACGCGCCATTTTATCCACGCTAGTCACCATTATAAAATCACACTCATTTTCCTTCACAATTAAAGCATTAACCAGCGAAATCACGCAAAATATTCGAACACTGTGGATTAAAATGTAACTCGTAAAAATTACATCAGACGCGTAAATAATTATCTAGTAAATAAAAAATGGCGTCGGAGCTTAGTCACATGAGACCAGTTTTCTATGCCAAAGGTAAACTGAATCAAAACAATATTTTGGCAAGAAGGCATATATATATATATATAGATATATATTTTACTCGCTATTGGGGAAACAGTGTCTTCATATATATATATATATATATATATATATATATATATATATATATATATATATATATATATATATATATATATATATATATATATATATATATATATATATATATATATATATATATATATATATATATATATATATATATATATATTGTATATACCATGTAAGGAAAAGGAAAGATTGATTGGAGTTAGTACTTTCGTTGTCTAACATCCCTCGCCTTCATGTTTGCACTCCTTTGTGGCATGTTAATCCATGGCGTAGCACAAAAAGCAGAACTGCAGCGGGACAAACACCTCACGTCCTATACAGGGGGCGGAGACTTTCGTGTTGAATTTGACTGACCCGTTCTCAGATGCCTTCGCGGCGATCTCCGTTGTCTGAAAGGTCACTTTAAACACGTGTGTGTGTTCCTCACCGTCACGGTTCTTAATTTTGCCCGCCTCATCGATTTTAGCCCAGTTTATTTATCCTCTATTTCCTTTTTGAACTCGTCTGCAGTGTACGATCCAACGTAAGGGTCGATGCGCCAACAGATGATCGATCCTTTTGCGGCCACGTGCGGAGGAACTTTAGGTATAAAGACAATTTCTTCCAGCCTTCTTTTAATGTTTGCACTCAGTAGGTTGTCTAGGTCCTGATTTGTGTTGCAGAAGACCATGTAACCGTATGTTTGATCTTTTAGTCTGCAGAGCGCAATTCCCAATTTGGAGTATAAGACTTCGAAGACCTTTTCGAGCGCAAGCTTCTGCCATCGCTTCCTTGACCCAGAGCGGGCACGCTTCTCGCAGTTGGGATCGTCCAGGACGGCCCCAAACGCAGGGATTCCTACTTCCGATCCTAGCAGGACTTTATCGCGGTGGCGTGTATCTATATCTCTTCTGGTTCGCCATTATCTACGCTACCTAAAAAGAATCTCGCCCAGGGTCTTTCTACTTTACTCATAATTTGAGTACGTTCTACATGTTATTTTATTTTTACCTATTCCACTTCGGATCTTTTTATTAATTTTATTTACAATTTGTTGATTTAATGTCCACTACGGATCTTTCTTTTTTTATAAAATATGTATGAACAATGGTTTTTAATGTCCTATTTGTTAACATTTTTGAGTTTTTCAGGTATTCTTTATCTAAATAAAGGTAACACATCCTCCTGCGCACGCAGGCGGCTGCTTTTGAATCATCGTTTGTAGTTTCGTAATCGGTTGTCTATATTGGGTTGTCATGTTTCCTGGTTTATTTTCACTTGGATATTCCTCCAAATTGATTTCGCCCTATTTTGTAAGATTACGTTTAGACGTTCCACT